>JAFBJR010000121.1:1049361-1060420 GCA_016785285.1 Brachirus orientalis
ATGCTATGCTGTGTGAAGAGAGCTAGCTAGTTTTTAAAGTGCTTTTAAATGTTCTTAAATATATTTTTTTCAGTTAAAAATCACAATACTACACATTCTAAGATGCAAAAAATAAGCTGTTAGTTCCCAAATAAATGTCTACCCATAACTTGTATGAAATGAATTTTCATTTCATAAAACAGCTGTAATTGGGAGGCATCCCAACAGATATTGGTAGGAAAAGCACAGGTGCTTATAATCAAAGTAGTGACAGCCACCTCACTAATGGCTGTGCTTTTCCTGTTAAATGCCTGAAATGGCTGCTGTGCACCAGCTTTAGCTTCAAGACAACTAACAGGCTAGTTGGGCCTGTTAAGCTAACTAGCATGCAACTTTTAATGCCATGACATTAACAAGGGAATTACCTTCCAGGATTTTCTCCCCACCTCTCTGGTGCCTGGGACGAAGCGTCCATAGCGTTTTAACCTCCACATCCAACCGCTTGCCATGTTCCAGCAAACTTCCTTTGAGTGAGTGAGTGATATTCTGCGACAGACCAACACCAAGCCTAGCAACTCTAACACAGGGTGAGTAGGTTTGCTTTGCCTGCCTGTTGACTCAACTGTGACCACACCTGTTTCAGCTATGACAATGGTCATATATATTTAAATAAAATAATTTAAATTGAAAACCCTTATGTCCTGTCCAGTGGAAGCAGAGTGCTGCTTAGCCTCTCAAGCTATTAGGCCTTGCCTGTCTGAGCCAGGGTCTGCTGCAGCATGTTGGCCAGCCATATAAATGTGTGCATTGGATGAACTATCTGAGTAAATTACTGGTATTTGTAATAATCGTTGTTTTGCTGGGTTATTCATGTCTGTATACAATGGTGGCTTTTTACTTTTCGCCCCAGCACTTCCAAATGTCTGTGCATGCCACTGTCTGTGTAGCTTTAGTGTATCGCTTTGTTTTACTGTAATATTTTATATTAATGCTTTGTGAATGTCTGTACAGTTATCTTATTTCATATTTTATGCAGCAATTTTAAATACCCAGAACAAAATGTTCAATGTCCCTATAAGGGTCTCCACACTCACAGTAGTGAGGGATAGTGATCACCAGCAAATGTTAACACTGACCATCTGATGTAAACCACTCAACAGGGAACAAACCAAAATGTTGGGTCTGGCCTGTTTCTTTATATTTGAGTAAGGCTTAGATTGAGTTTAAGTCAGTTGGTTTTATTGATGATTCCTTGACAACTATTTTTCTTCATTTAAGTATGTATTAATTTCACGATTATTCCAATTCAGTGACCAGTTCCATAACTGTTTGTGAACACCTGTTTTGTTGCTAAGAAGGAAATGCATCACCTGAACTTCAGAACACTTAATCAGTAGTGTTACCCTTCTCTTGACATTTTAGTCATTATGACCATTATTACTGTCACCTTAGGAAAGCCCCACACCAAGGTCGATCAACAACTGAGATTTAGTCCAGCAGCCGTAATGATAATACATTTTTATTATAAAGTGCTTTTAAAGGTTCTTGAAGATATTTATCAGTTAAAAGCACAAAACTACACATTCTTAGATAAAGGAATATCGTATAGAAAATGCAAAATGTGTAAGTAAGTATATTTTATGTCCTATAGTAAATGTTTAGTGTTGTGGGAAGGAGAGTTCTAGGAGATAAACTAATTATTTAATGATTTAATTATTCAAAATGTCAGTTTAATTGCCCAAAGAACGTCTCCTCTGGTGCATCTTTTCACTGATGTGCCATTTCTGTGCTTATTTGAATAACACAGACATACACATTTCACTGTGGTAAGCTGCGCACTGTGTGTGTGTGTGTGTGTGTGTGTGTGTGTGTGTGTGTGTGTGTGTGTGTGTGTGTGTGTGTGTGTGTGTATACGTTTCTCAATTGTATGTACATAAAAGCTCAGCACACTGAATTTCAATTGAATAACTTTTCTGAAAAATCACATAGCTGTTAAGCTTGTTGGACAGTTTAGCAGTCAGTATTGTGTTGTCTTGTTTAGTATTGGCTCATAGCTGAATAGGACAAGGCAGCCAGAGCACAAATCTCTGCCCTGGCCACTCAGTTTGCCACAGTCTCCAAACTCTCCCCTGTCTTACCAGGTTAACAATTGTTTCCAAAACAAAAAAAGAGAAAAATCCACATCATAAACAAAATCTAGTCATTTTTTAAATCGGCCATAACCTATACTTAACCATCTTTTTTTTTTTTTTTTTTTTTTTTTTTGGGGGGGGGTTTTGCTTACTACTCATAATTGCTGTTACTCACTCACCCATTCATCTTCTTCCACTTTATCCTCCACATGAGGGTTGTGGGGCACTGGTGCCAATCCCAGCTGACGTAGGGCAAAAGGCGGGGTACACCCTGGACAGGTCACCAGTCCATTGCATGGGTCAGATAGAGACAGACAACCATCCACTCTCACATTCACACCTACAGACAGCTTAAAGTGTCCAATTTGCCTAATCTGCATGTTTTGGACTGTGGGGGGGGAACTGGAGAATACATTCAAATCCATGCAGTCTTCTTGCTGCAAAGGCAACATTGTCCCTACATTTAAAGTTAGACTAAAGACTTTCCTTTTTAATAAAGCTTATAGTTAGGGCTGATTCAAGTCAACACTGAGCCATTGCTTAATTATGCTGCCATAGGTTCCACTGCTGCGGAACAGCCATTATGCAGCGAGCACTCTCATTCTCTTTATGTCCTTCTCTCTTTCTTCTTCTTTCTGTCTCCTTCTCCCTCGTCTCCTCCTCAAACGCTCATACTTTTATCATGTCAATAACATTGTTTTCTCTCCCGTCCCCTAGTTTGTGCTCTTCCTCCTCCTCTCCGTCTTATTTCACAGATATCCCTGATTCCAGAGCTTCAACACCACAGCTCAAATATTATAACTATAACCATTACCATATATCGTGTAGCTACTAGTTAGTGCTAAGGTTAATTATTCTCATCCACCCTTCATCAACGGCTTGTCTGAGGGTCCCACGAGGAGCTGGAACCAACCCCAGATGGCGGCAGTGTATGTCACACCCTGAATGAGATGATGATGATTGTTCTTAATGTTACTGATTCTTGAATCATCCTGGTCTGTCCTTCTTGTCTTTTCTCTCTGTGAATTTTTGATGCTTTGTTTGTAACTTGTAACTGCTGAACTTGTCTCTGTATATGTGACACCTACTGCACGTCTGTCCGTCCTGGAAGGGGGATCCCTCCTCTGTGGGTCTTCCTGAGGTTTCTCCCATTTTTTTCCCCCTTTTAAAATGTTTTTTTTGTGGAGTTTTTCCTCACTCGATGTGAGGGTCTAAGGACAGAGGGTGTCACATGTTGTACAGACTGTAAAGCCCTTCGAGGCAAATTGTGGTTGTGATGCTGGGCTATATAAATAAAATTGACATGACTTGGTAACCACTACACCAACTGTGTGGTCTGATTGCTGCCAGTGTTACTTAATTTGAACTACACAATTAAAGTACCAAGTAACAAGATTAGTATATATTTGTATAGAGATGGTTTAATCATTTAATCAAAATGCATTTTTCTGATGAGAGTAGGACCCTGATGATGGATGGATGTTGTGGCAACTTCTGTAAAAAAAAAAAAAATATATCTATAAACAAAAAATGTAAATAAATAGTTTGTAACGTTGATAAATGACATCTAAATATATATATAATGTATATATATATTCATTTATTGCCAGTTCAGGTGACATTTGGATGCCATTGTAGTTTATTACAGCTTGATTAATTCATTGTCTTTTAGCAAAAATATTCCTGCTTCAGCTGTTTTTGTTGGCGTAAATTATGCAGTGGATGAGTCTCATGTCGTGGATGGCAAGCTGGCTTCTCGGTTTTCCCATGTGAAGCCCTGAGCCTTGGAGAGCAGAACACTGTTTGGGTCGTATACCTGTAGCCTTAAGTTGAAAGAAGAGCAGCGCGTTTTAAGAATGGGAAGAACATTCCCCTTTAAACAAGGTGGGCTGAGCTTATTTGCAGTTTTCGCTCCTATGGCAACCCAGTGGATCAGCATCATGAATATTCACAGTAAACCAAAACGCTGCCAGACTATGGATCAGTGATGTCGGCGCTGCTGCCTGGGATGCTCTACTGTATTTTTGCTTGATTGTGTCGCGTTGTTTGATGGCAGACGTGTGATGAAAAGAGCATCCTTCGTCTTGCTTGACCTTTCCCTCACCTCCCTATCACCGTCCGTGGGCGCATCCCTCACATGTCACGCTAAGGTGACTTTGAAGCAGTTTTTTCCACTTTTGCGCACGATGTCGAAACGGCACAAAGATGAACATCGGGGACGCACCGGCCAAGCGGACCATCCAGACTGCGCGTGAGGACACACGCACACGGTCAGGTAGTGTTATGAAGACGAGTGGCGTCTCTCCTCTTCAGTTCCGCCACAGCGGTCCGTGTAATGTGTAGCAGGCTTTCAGGGATTCAGATTAGCTCCAGACTGATCGCTCTTACTAGCAGATGTGGGGAGCGTGGGGCTGGCTGGTGGCAATAATCGTTTCAATACAGCCTGAGAATCTGGATTTATTTAATTTTCTCCACTGTCTTTCAATGTCATAATGGACAGGTTCCACTCCTCCATGCGTAAAAGGCTCTACAGTTTGCCACAGCACATTGGGCAGAAAGCATCCATAATGGGCGAAGGTGAAGACGCAGACAAGGACACCCGGACGAAGAGCATCAGGATGAAACCTCTGCCGTCGCCGACCTCTGAGGGAAGCTGCAAAGGCATTGGGGAGACCAAAAGTGGGGAGTCTGTGATAATGGAGACGGACATAGGGAGACCGAT
The DNA here is from genome assembly GCA_016785285.1 of Brachirus orientalis. NCBI lineage: Eukaryota > Metazoa > Chordata > Actinopteri > Pleuronectiformes > Soleidae > Brachirus > Brachirus orientalis. The sequence continues at coordinate 1,054,195 of JAFBJR010000121.1, forward strand.
GAAGACCAGCTCAAATGGAGACTGCCGGAGGTTTCGTGGCAGCCTCTCGTCCATCACAAGTCGCCATGTGCACGACTCAGACTCTGCGGAGGAGAGGCGCCTCATCACCGAGGGAGATGCCACCCCTAGCGAGGAGAGCCCCCCCGGAGCCATCGGTGATGGGCCCCCGGATCCAGGCGCGCAAGGAGCGAGCTGTGACAGTGGAACTCAAAACGAACCCCAAGGCCAGCAGTCAGGGTTTTTAAAGTTAGGCGGCATCGATCAAATTCTGCCTGACGACGAGAGATTATATCAGGCTGGGTTCATGCACAGACAGTTTGGGGCAATGCTCCAACCAGGGGTCAACAAGTTTTCCCTGAGGATGTTTGGAAGTGAGAAGGCGGTGGAACGGGAACAGGAGCGGGTTAAATCCGCCGGATTCTGGATAATTCACCCTTACAGTGATTTCAGGTATCTTAACTTGTTAACACGTCATCTCCTCACACACACGTTTTAGAAAGACGCAAAAACAAAACACACATCATGTTAACGGCCTGGTTAACATGATGTGTGTTTTGTTTTTGTGTATATCTTTAACCAGGACACTCACCACTTCATGTAGAGGCCATTTATTTATTGTTTTTATTTTATTTTATTTTATTTTATTATTTTTTATCAAGCTTTATTCCACATTCACCATTTAATGTCAAAATATAACATTTCAAACCCACAGCCTTCATCAGTTTGCTTCACTGTACTCGGGATATTGTTCATAAGGCTTATAAGTTTATTGTTATTACTCTATTGTGTCATAACACAGGATGATAACTTGAAGACACACCTCAGTGTCTTGTGAAATACAAAAGAACACACCCTTGCCTGTTTAGGCCAGTTTATTTATCATAGGCAGATACTTATATACAATATCGAATACTTTAGTTTCTATTAATCTTCTTAAACATGGTCAGGGGACTTAATTTATTTCATGTTAAGGTGCTTCACATGTCTCCAAAGGCTTGCATATTGATCAGTGCAAAAGCTTTTTTATTTTAATTGCATGTAATTAATAATGTTACTTACACAGTAGCTTTGGGTAGATTGATGCATTTGTTTTGGTCACGGTGCTGTTCATGTCTGTGACAAAGCACAGCAGCAAAACTGTATAGAGCAAGTCGATGAGCACTCCTTTTCTTACAGGTTCCTTGTTAGTGTCCTTGAGTGTGTTACTGACCATATGCATCTCATTCTTTGCCACATGTAGGTTCTTAACTGGGAAGTAAGATTTAACATCCGTCATCTTTTGCATTTAAGTTATCTGGATGGTAATCGCACACTGATGTTATTCAACAAATGCTTACATATGCACACTGTTCAGTCTCTGTAGCATGTCACATGGTCTTTGTAAAGGCCAACAGGGTATTTTTTGCCCAAAGAGCAATGTGCTGTGCACTATGCGCACTACACGCTGTTTATAAACTGAATATTGAGTGAGTCTACTCTAATGAAATGACTTTGATTGAAAACTACTCACATAATTTGTTTCCTTCAGCCAATCCACTTCAAACAAATTTGACAACCCCATAACTGGTATTTTAAGTAGGTAATGAACCTTAACCTTTTTTAATTGAAGACATTTCCCTCTAGTTTAATAATTCAGGCTAAACTATTTAATTAAAAGATGTGCCAGCCTTGGCATTTAGCTTACCAATGCATCTACTACCTGTCATTTACATCATTTTGTGACATTATCACTGTCACACATATTGTAACATTTCTCCTTGTCTTGGTTATGATGGTTTGATGTCATGAAAAAAGACAGTATCACTTACCACAAGATGTGTTTGGTTTTTTTGTGTTTTTCTTTTCCCCCTTATTCCAGAATAAGTTGTCAGACTCTGGGAGATATGCGAGTTGTAGTGAGAGCAGGATGTCAGGAGCAAAGGCTCAAAAGATTCCTCTTAGAATAAAAAACAGACACATTTATCTGCCTGTTTATCCTGAGAGAAGGAACAAATGCACTCTGGTGGCTTACATCACTCTATTTTCTATTTATTTTTGTATTTGAGAAGGATTCTTGCCTCAGCTGTCTTGTCGCAAAGCTTTTTTTCCCTGAATTGTTTGTATCCTTGAGTTCGATGGACAGAAAGAAAAAGATATTTCTATATTTGTTGTGAATCAAAGGAAAATTACATTTGATTAAGGCACAACCAAAATCACAGTTACAACAATGCAATATTAGGGTAAAACTAAGCCATCTTACAACAATCTCTGTTTTTTGTTCCTAATCTGTGATTAGTTTATTTATCCATCAAGAAGTTGTCTGTCACCACGTAGTATTTCGTCTGCTCAGTCAAGTACAATTCTGTATTGGGTATTTCTTGAATATTGTTGCTGTGTTTTAAAGCGACACCATGTAGTATTTCAACTTTAGAATAATACCTCCAAATATATTTTGAACTTATTGTTTACATATAGGGCCACACAGTCTTACCTTTGCAATAAGAACCTGGTCGGAACAAGGGCCTTTCTTCGTGTAGTTTGCATGTTCTTCCCCTGTGTATGTGGGTTTTCCTCAGGTTCTCCGATTTCCTCCCACAGTCCAAAACATGCAGATTTGGGGATTAAGGCAATTGGACACTCTAAATTGCCTGTAGGTGTGAATGTGAGAGCCGATGGTGGTTCCTCTGTGTGCGTGGCCCTGGGACCTGTCCAGGGTGTACCCTGCCTCTTGCCCTATGTCAGCTGAGATCAGGCACCAGCACCCCCCACGACACTCATGTGGAGGATAAATCGGTAGAAAATGAGTGAGTTTGAATGGCGCCCTCATCACCTGTACTGGGACTATGTAATTTTGTCTTGGGTCGCTCCAAGAACAAAAGTGAAACACACTTTTACTGCTTTGACTGATAACTTCATACGTCACAGTGCACCAAGCAAGCAAAGCTTCTGTAATTCTGGGGGGAGTTATATGGGAGTTGTTCTTTCATTGGAAATGGAAGAGACAGCACAGATAAAGAAAGGGTTTGTCAGAGGAGTCAAAGAAAATGTGGTAGAGTGATAGGATAAGATGCTGGACAAGGGTGGATATTGGTCCTGCTTTCATTCACTGGCGTCAGCTGAGAGACGCTGAGGGATTTTGGAGTAATAGCAACCTGGCTCTACTGTTGGACTAGTAAGTAGATTTAAGTAAGTAGTGTGTTGGAGCTTGCTGTGTGTCAGGTGGTGTTATTAAAGTCATGTCATTCCCCGTACATGTTCTAGAATTCAAAGTTATTCATGTAGTGGAGCGTTTTTTCCCCTAGCTGCTAGTTATGGCTAACATGCTTGTTGAAGACATGGCCAGAGTATGTGGTATCATTGGTTTCTCAACAAATGCACGTTACCACAGCGTTTGTTTAACGATAGTTGCGACAGACTACTGCTCTCCAACTTTAGGATGATCCCCACAGCAAAAACTACTTTGTGTAGCTTCAGCACTGAGACGGTGTGTCCTGCTTTTAAAATCCACACGTCAGGTCTTCATGAAAGAAGCGAGACATGTATTAGACAGTTTGCCATTTGTGTTGTGCTCTTCCCAGTTGGTTGTCTCCTTTGACCCTCTCCAATCTCCGACTCTCACGGTAAAGGGTGATTTTTATTTTTATTTATTTTTTTGGTCTGCACTGATTCTGAAAGGTCAGAGATTTAGCACCAGCAGTCAGTTTTGATGTGTCCTTAAACATCATGCTGTGCTCTGTGAGAAGGCAAGATGCATCGCCCGAAAAGTAAGAGATAATCGAAATGCACCCATTTGTTCAGTGTCTGCGGGTGGATACTTAATATTACTATAATTAAACATTTTGGTGATCTGAGTTCACTTAGCTTGTAGTTTAAGAACTTGGCACTATGTTTACGCATGATCACACAACTCTATAGTTAAAACCACACTTGCTCGTACTATATAGAATAAGATTATTGTTTAGCACCGTTTTTTAAGAAAATGGTGCTGGGCATTTTACCAGTTCATACCCAAATAATTTTTTTCCTATTTCTATTTTTCTATTTATTTTTATCTATATATCTACAAAAAACAGAACTTGGCACAGCAACACTGTTTGAGTGGGGACCCCATTTTATTGTTGCATCACACATGCTAAGGGGTACAGTAACTGAAAGTAATGTAGCAATTGCAGCAATAAACAATTTTCTTCACCACCATAGCGGAAAATACTTGTTAGAGCACCAAGAATGTATGTGGTTACATTAAGACACACAACTCTGCCACTCCCTCTATCTTGCTCAACCACTCACTCAATACAAGCGCACACACACTCACCTCTCTTACCGAAGCACTCGTTCATGATCATGCATAGAAAAATACCGCTGTATACCATGAAACTGTAAAATTGTTTGAAAAATATCATGATATAAATTTTTTTTATACCAAACAGACCTAAAATAAAACAACCGGTCGATTCTTTTGTTTTTTTCTCTGAACTGTCACCACGTGCCTGTTTATTGTGTTCCTGTTGGATTTTCTCTGTAATAATTGTAAGGACTTTGACATTACAATGTAAAGTGCCATGAAATTATGTATTTATGTCATAAATTAGCACTATACAAATAAAATGTAATTATGAAAAGCTGTCACTGAAGGTAACCAATGATATTTGTGACAGTTTTAGTGATTTTGAAATGCTTCAATTTATATTTGAAATCCATGCATGGAGATGAAGAATACTTTGTCAGTTAACACAGCATGCCGAGAGAAAGTGCAGCTTGTTTTTAATGAACTGAATCAGAAAAATTAAACTTCTCAAAATGAGGATCAGGCACCAGACAAGATGACTGTAATTAATGTCCACAAGCAGATGAGTGGGACCTTTCTAATGGGCCTGCAGAAGTGAAGGGTCTTTGTGACAAATTTTTTTATTCCCATGTCTGCATCAAAGCTTTGACACTATAAGCTCAAATTAGAGTGTCACAAGGAATCACATAGTCATTCCTTGTGACATTCTGTGCCAGAATTAAGCAAAATCTCTTCTGATTAAGTATTGTATAATGCTAAGAAGCATGGGTGGAGCAATATCTTGAGAAAGGCAGATTAAAAAATGGCACCATAATCCAATCTACAGCCTCATTCCCAGATCCACTGCTGAACAACATCCTTCTATTTGGAAAAACTATCTCCCAGTGAACAGATGTGGTCACTTGACCAGAGGGTGACATGTGCATCCCAGAAAGGAGACAAGCATTCCTTCAAAATCACTGAAATATGGGATGATGTAAAGCAGATGATGACCATGAAATATCTGTGGAGGTCTGACAGGATTGTAGAGCAATACATATAATTGGTGCTGTGATTACTGCCCCCTCTCTCAACCTGTCGGCTCCTCTTTGGTTTCTTTTGTTGGATATCAGCTCTGCTTCATTATAAAAATGTGACTTTCTTTTATTATTCGAAAGCATTTCTTCTATGCAAGATGTGCTGTGACCTTTTTGCATGTCCTAGGCCATAGAAGGACAAGAGGAGTCATAGAATTGTTGTACTCCTTCAGAATAGTTTAGTGCTTGAATGACACAATTCCTTAGGAGAAATACTCTGTTGTTGCATGTTGAAAACCAGGCAATAAATTTATTCATCATGTTTGCACAGAAGCAATTGAGAGGATTCTGTCAACGCAACAGCAGTGTGGAGACTTCTAGACAAATGATGCAGCACAATATTAGAATGCAGCTCTCTGATCGTCAAGTGCCTTTTAATTATCTGGTGATTCAGAACCCAGAGGACACATCTGGTGAAATTTCTTTCACATTTCCTTGGATATATTGAAGAGGGATGTCACACATTACAACTTTTTTTTTGCTCTATTAAACACCCCCCCCACCCCGTATTCTCTCTTTAGAACTGTATTGCACGCACTATCAGAGAGGGGGTCGGCTGTCCTGCAGCTTCTGTCAATCAGTTAAATCCCTTTGCAACAGTTGTACAAATCCTTCCATTCACCTCATATAGTCTACTTTTCCCCAACAGCCTCTTATTTTTTCCAGCACATCTATTTTCCAGAGGAAAATCACCTAGACAGCTATATGTTATGATTTTTATTTTTCAATTTTTGTTGGGAATACAGCACAGACAAGTAGAACAAATGTTCACATTAAAATTAGACAGTAGTCAAAGGGAATATACATGTGTGTATATATATATATATATATATATACACGTATATATATACGTATATATATATATATACGTATATATATACGT
>JAFBJR010000121.1:1060731-1403808 GCA_016785285.1 Brachirus orientalis
GTATATATATATATACGTGTATATATATATATATACGTATATATATACGTGTATATTATATATATATACGTATATATATATATATATACGTATATATATATATACCTTTGGCTACTGTCTAGTTAGAATAAAGAGACTGGTAGCTGAAGTCAGACTTGCCATGTATTATGAGGGAAATGCAGAAGAAATAGTTTTCATACTTTAGATTTCTTTGATAATTTCAGATATTTTAAATAAGGAAATCTAAAGGTGCACATTATCAAGCATTAGCAACACCTGCAATCTTATTGCTAAAAATATTGCACAATGACTCTATGGGAACAAGTGTGTGTAACAGTGTGTATTACATTGGTTAGTGTATGGAATCAGATCAAATAACATTCTCAGTTTCAGTGAGGTTGATTGCGGTTGATTCGAGACCACGCATTGCTATTGACTTGTTTGTGTCTCATGGGGCCTCCGGCTTGTGGAATCATTGAAATATGAGATGGAGAAACATACACAACTGCATCGAGGGTGATTCCCATCCCTGCAGTGGTGGCAGGGGTCTGAGTGAAAAGTTACATAAAGGTCAAAAGGAGGTTCTTGAGATGGAGCAGATGAATGTTAAACTGGGAGACATGGAGGCCAATTCAAACCTTTAAAAATATACAGTATACTGTATATCAGTATTTTGGTGCAGAGCCTTAGCAGAATGAAAGAAAAATGAAAGCTGCTCTGAGACCAGGCTATAGAAAGTAATGATGCAGTGCTGATATCTATGAGGAGGAGTAAAAATGTTGTTTGTGACAACATGTTGTGGGATAAATGTCACTCTATCCAGTGACCATTTACTAATTCCTCCTTTAATTTAGTCAGGGTAAAATATTGAGCTCACAGATGGTTGTAGCTGGGCCTGAAAGTGAAGTAAATCAATATAGGCTCCTCTGCTCACAGATATTAGAAGCTAAGAGATTATTACAGTACAATTGATTTAATGGAGGGGGACCCAGGGAGGATGTGTGTGGCCTGTGAGTGGAAGGTTTCCTGTCATCGTTGCAGAAAGATTTAGTAGTACTGTGTGACCTCAGGCAAACTTAGAGTGTGAAATCAAGAAATATGATGACTATAAAATACTACGTTTTCTTTGTTTTATTTTATTTTGCATGATTTTACTCCACTAAAACAATTTAATACCGCTTTATTGTACGTATTTGGAAGAGAGTTTAAGCTTGGCAAAATAATCTCAGGGTGAGATTATACTGATTGATTGATCATATATGTACCTTTTTCAGAATGGAAATCCCTGCAACAAGCATTTTACAGGAATGTATGTCACCCAGCTGATATGCTTGATGTGTTTTGGTCACCTGACTGATGTTATGTTAAATGACCTTCCTGCTTTACTATCCTGTCTACTACAACATCAAACTATAATCTCTCCAGTTGAACAAACAACACTATGACAGATCCTCTTTCAACACATTTCAGTATTTCAGGATGTTGATAGAGAAATTTATTCATTATTATTTTTTCCAATTTATGACTCAGTGAAATCTTAGGTAGAGATCATTGAATGTGCCATTAGAGTGACTGGATGAATTGGACACTTTTGGGCACTAATGTGTTAGTATATGTACATATATAGTACATATTGTATATGGCTTATGCAAAGAGAAGTTGAATGGTGGAAAAAATGGCATGATTGATTAACCATGTGACATTAATAATGATTTGTGCGAAATTGCTATAATTCTCAAAAGACGTGATAATTGTGGAGGTAAATACTGAAAGACTGAATGAGATAGATACCTACTGACTTTTTAATTTTATTTTTACTGTGAAACAATGGTAGTTATTTTACACCCGAACACAGTAGTGACTTTATACATTTTCATAAACATCTAGTATTAATTTAACATTTGACATATCCACACAACAACAATGGAGATTATGTTCTCTACCCCCACCTTGCAATGATACCATGGAAGGAGGCATTCTTTTATTACGAGTATTGGACTGATTCAGGCTTAACCTAATTTGTAACCAGAGTGAGGAATATTGTCACTAGTTTAATAACTGAAGAATTAATTCAATATAAATATGGAAGAATCTGGAACCAAGAAATTGCTCAGTTGCCAGCAATCAACAACATGCTCTATTTTCTAGGAATTGTCATCATGGTTGGAATGAATAATTAAGAGTGCTTGGATGAAAGTACCCCCTGTATTCTTACGCTTTTCTCTTATGTCTTTCATTCCGACTCACTGTTTACATATAGACCTGGATGAAATCTTCAGTCAGATTCAGTTTTGTTTTTATAGCTTCATACAAATCATACTCTATCTTAGGCACTTTACAGAGTAATGTCACGACTTTACAATATCATAAAGAGAAAATCAACATCTTTGTGATAAACAAGCACTTATTTGTTAGTGGAAATGAAATAATGTTGGCATGTACTTTTTTCGGTTTGTCACTGCATAATAAGTGCTAATAGCAAACTCTTCTATCCTTCATAACTTACCTGTTGCTCCGGCTAAATGACCAAGTGACTACTTAATTTTGGACTGCTTAAAAAATAATAAATGTTTGTGTTATTCATGTTTAATTTAGCTCAGTAAACAAATCAAAACTCTCCTCTGTGCTGACCTCTGCGTGCATGCAGAAGCCCTTTAGTCTGATCTAGTACATACAGGTTGACCTTTTCAGCCCCGACTGTGTCCCAGGAGGATGTCCACACCCCTTGTGTCTCTGAAATTGTATTGCTTTTTTCCTGTAGACCAAGATGTGAAACTGGCACTGGCACTTTATGTTGACAAAATATAAAAAATGGCATATTACAAAGTCAGCTTAATTGTCAGTTTCCATTAGTTTCAGAATTGATTATTAGAATGTTCCTGAAATTGTTCATATATGTGTAGTAAGATTGAATACAGTGTACAGTACAGAACAGTACATTTTATACCTCAGTGATGGAGCTGAGGTGTTAACAGTAATTTAGCATGTGCGAAGGTAGGGTGCCTTATGCTGGTTTTCCATCATGGTATGGTTTGGTTTAGTACACTATGGTTTGGAATGGTAAAATCCTGGGTAGGCTTGCATTTTGACTAAGCACAGTGCCATTACTTTTAGGCACAGTGTGGACTGTTTGTCAAGTTTGTCTCAACAAGACGTCAAACTTTGTGTGAGAATAGACAGTGGGCATTTGCTTTGACTTCCAATGGATATTTACACCATTCGCAAGGGAGTTACATTTTTCTGTCCCCCAATCAGCTGACTGTCATGGGTGGAGCCATTTTAACCATACCATACCATTTTAGGGTATCAAAGAACAGAACGGTTGGGCCCAGTTATTTTGTGGTACTATTCCTAATGAAAACGTGTAAAAAATAAAAATATACGTACCGTACCATAAAAATTACATCATTTATATCATCATGCCAGTGCAAATAATCCTTTCATTGCACTTATATATACACCAAGCAGCTCAAGATTGTAGGACAATGGTGTTTCCACAGAGGACATCTCCCTGCTTTATGTGCAAGAATGTATAGACAGCTACAGTAAAGCACTTTGGAAGCATCGGGGGGTCCCCTCAAAGAGGACCATAGTCCAGTGCGCTGAATAAAGAAGTCTGTGTGCAGCAGGCAAAAATCACAGAAAACACTTTCCCTGGATCAATGTGTTAGTCGTGGCCCTGCCACACGCTGTGAGTCTAGAAGACTCAGACAAATAGCTGGATTACGACACATGCAGTGGTGAGAGACCAATTGTTCCCACATCTCTCATCTGTGAGAGTGTGTGCACTCTCCTGATTTATCGTTATTTCTTCACTCGACTGCATGTCCTCTTTTTCTCCTTACTTGGTTCAGTCACCCAGTATTAGAGTGAACTGGGAGGAAGCAGCAAAGTGTGGTTGTGTGCATATGTGTTAATGGTAAATGGTCTGTATTTACAGTACATAGCACATTAGTAGTCTTGATGACCACTCAAACAGTAGCGTTTAGCCATACACCTATTCCCTCAGATATTCATATAGTACAACTATATCTAGCACTTTTCGTATCACATATCTATCACACCTACTCATACAGTACCATCAGGATCAATTTGGGGTTAAGTGTCTTGCTCATCTGCATGTAGAGAAGTGGAACCGGGGAACAAAAACCTGGCCTTCCCTTTGGAAGATGACTTGCTCCCCCACTGATCCGTGTGTGTGCGTGTGTGTGTGTGTAAAAACATGATTTTGACACTGTTTAGTATAAGAGCAATAAAAAGTAACACACAGAGGTGACAGAATGATAAATCCTGGTATTTGGTTTAACAGTGAGATAAACCAGCAAATATCAGATAAAGGCCATCTCTCTAAATTTCCTACTCAGTATCTTAGTATCTTAGTGAGGGTTCTTTCATCAGCTTTTAAACTGTATTATCATTTGTGTTTATTTGTATTCATTCTTTTTTATGGGGATCATTAATCAAAGAAAGCTTTGTGTGGATCTCTTCTCCATTCTGTTGTTTTTCTTTGCCCCTTTGAGCCTATTTTCTCTCCATGTTTTTTTTTCTTTTTGAGCCACTCCTCCTCCTCCTCCTCCTCCTCCTCAGCCTTTGACCTCAGATTACTATTTTGGACAGGGATGGAAAAGGCTTTCATACTGGCTGCTCCATTTGCTGATTGCAGCACCTAAAGTGGTAAAGATAATGGCGCAGCACTGGTGCAGCCCAGAATGGGGTCATGAGGTGATGGTGTACAGCATGACCAGCACCTGGCATTACAGTCAGCACTTCATCTAGGCAAAGAGAAATCCCCTTGTATCCTTTTCAAGAGAGGAGTGGTCTGGTGGTGGTAGAGCAAGGAGGTTCTGTTCACTGTTTCCTGACCCTCTGTCTGGCTGGCTGATGGGGGATCCCCTCTGACATGACCCCATGGACCTTGTCAGAGATAACAAGGCATTGTGATAAAACATAGATGCAATTAGTGGCAGGGTGACAGTCCAAAAGGCTGGAGTGCAGACACATGCTAGTAGGATAAGTTAATGCTGATGGAACTAGCAGAACTTTTAGAGACCTACCACTCACAGCTCTGGAAAGCTGTGATGGACTCCTTAGGGCTTCTGAGACCAGGATAAGGCTGATGAGAAGCTGCTCATTGTACCAGACAGAACCTCTTCTGCAACTGCCAGAAAAATAAAAAATATCAAAGTGGAATTAAAAGGGACATGAAGCACAGAGCATTCTTCTCAGAGCACTCAGATTAAATGTGGCCAGTTTGCAAAGTGGCTCTGGCAATTTTCATGATTTAGTCAGCGTTCTTGAGTGCACACACAACTGACCCCAGTGCAAGTTTAGACTGGATTAATTTTAATAAATTGATCGGGTTAAAAAAAAACACTGTCTGCACACAAGTTACTGCTTCAACCAAAGAAGTTTTATAACTGACCACGTAACAATTCAGGCCCAGGCCCTTCTTCAGCTATTCAGGTTTTTCCTCATTTTTTTCAGTTTTGTCATCATGTATCTGATACTGCCCCGCACCTAGTGTTTATGTAATCTGGATGTTGTATGCACATCCAGATTACATAAAAGCTTTGACATTTTATTGAATGGATCTGCATGGGGCACAATGTTGAGGGTCTTTCACCAGTGCAATAGAATTCAGATAATTTCCCTGAGATGTGCAGCCTATGAATTACTATTTAGATGATCAAACACTTTTTTTCAAAGTAAATGGTTTCTAAGATCTTGTATTGTTCTTTTAGGGTGACTGTGTACTCAGTGTCAGTATGTGAATTAATTGGCTCTGCTGCTGTGCTTGTGTAAATGTGGTTACGTATCTCCTCATTTTATCTTTGCCAGTGATTACTGGTAAAGCATCAGACCTTTTATCTGTTTAATCCTGTATCTATTCTGCTGTGTGTAACACTGGCTTGTCATTGTCTTTTTGTTTTGCCTGATGAATAATAGTCACAGACAAAGGTAAATAAAAATAAATAAATAAATCATATGCTGTGGCTTTGATGTCTTACTAGTGGAACCACTTGTAATTTTGCTTTAAACCTCTTGCCTCTGCAATTATTTAGTTAATCCCTCTGAGGTTTTTTTAGCCTAAGGTTGAGGAGATTTATGTTCACCTGTGATGACATTTTCTAAGCCTAGCTTTGATAAAACAATGTGCCTCACCTAAATATAGCAACCTGTGACTGCACAGTCCCAGTGTCAGTGATGTGCTTTCAGTGTGCCTACTGGCTGTGCACCATTATGACACTTCATTGGAGCAGGTGACAGCAAAAATAGGTTTTTAACCTGATTTTTATTTATTTATTTATTGTGACAGTCCCACAAAGGAAAATACACACAGCTATAAGTCTGCCCTGAATGAGAATGGTTGACTAACTGGTTGTGTTGTTTTAGAGAGTGATAGACTGACTCAGTGCTGATCTGTGGTCTACAGTTTTGTATATGAAAGAGTAACTAAATCATCTTTAGGTGAAAAACAGTGTACATAGGTATCTAGCAATTTTGTTTGCTGATCCAGATGCAAATCTTCACAGATGAGTGTAAAATATTGACATTATGATGTACATGTGAAAATGTACTGCCTCTCTGGTCAAACTCCAGCTACTGCTTTCATATTTTGCCATCTCTCCTCACTCTCTTGTCCAACCACCACGAGGCATGTTTTCCCAGACTCCTCTTATAGTATAAATGTCGGAACTGTTGCTTTGTTGCTTTTCTCTCTCTCCACTAATTGAAGCATGATGTGAGCGAGTGAGAGGCTTGTCACACTGAGCACCTCACAGAACAGAAATGTCACCTGCCACATTTACTTGACATGAGAGATAATCTGCTTGCATGACCATCTCTGTAAGAGAAAGGTAAACAAGCATGCAAACATGCAGTTGAATACTCTTCTCAATCCCATACTCTTCTTGTACATTCTTTCTATATAATGTTTTATACAGTATTGTCTCCTCTGAAAGATAAGCATATGTCCGTTGCTGGCTGTTTGTATGAGCTCTCACTGTTTCCCTTCAGGTAGTCTTGCTGGCAGGGTGGGGAAAATGAAAGAAGCTTATCATGTAGTCAGATGCTCTCCAATGGTGACAACATGTTCCTGTTTTCCCTGGTCACCCCACTGCAGAGCACGGTCAGCTGTATCCCTTCAGACCAAAAAATGTCTCCTTTCATCAGTACTGCGAACTCTCAGCACCTTAACAGTTTAGGTGTGAGCTGTTTTGCTGCTTCTCTTTCTCAGTGTTTCTCTGCTTATCTGTACTGTATTTCCATCTAGCTTATTTTTTTCTCATATATACATTTGATGTGCTCCCATAGTCTTATAATTGCATTAGTCAGTTGTTTTATGTGTGTATATTTTTTGAGCTTTGTGTTTACAACCAATTTTTAGCCCAGCGGTTGAGAATTACAGTAGGGTGTTTTGACTGAATTGGCAAATTACACTCATAATATTTTAATTGCTATCATAGCTTTAATTAGCTTAGTCTGTCAAAACTGGTGTCATTTTTTTATCCAACAGATTTAGCTTATATTAAAAATATTAAACTACTAGACGCTTATTTCTTTTGTGCCACAGTCAGGAGTATCACCTTCACATCAGAGCTGCTAGGTCATATTTTTTCTTTTATTTTATGTCAAGACAGGTGGTACATTACCACACAGAGATAAACTGTGATTTTGGTTGCACACAGAGATATGAAATTGTTTAATGCCTTTGAAATACCCGACTAACGTCACTGCACTGTATTTACAAAACAATGTTATTTTATGTCAGGGTCCCAATGGATAAATTGATCTTTGCTATGAATAGGTGGAGTGACCTCCATTAGCAGGCAACCAAAAGGAGAAATAATGAGAATTTACTCCATGGATGCATGCATTAACATGTGCACACACACAATGTGTGCTTATAAAGTCACAAATAAGTGAAATTCTACATACTGAACAATTTCCTTGTCCAAAAGTGGTGAAACATGTTGCTTCTCTAACATGTTTGATGAACAGGAAGTTTAATACTGACGCATTTACACACAGACTTTTGTCCCCCCCCCCCAAAAAAAAACAAAAAAACAAATAGGCCAGAATGTGTATGTGGCAGTACATTAGGAGACGAGGATTGATCTGCTCCAGCAGACACTCATACACGCTTTAAATACGACCAAAGCAAGTGAACATCTTTTCTTTGCAACACAGTGAATTTATATTTATATTCTGTACAAATACTAACAAACAGTGACGTTCACAGTCGGTCCCCACTTAAGCAAGTAGGCCAGTATGTGTGTTCAGCTTCGCCAGCAGATATCCCCAGCATCTTAGAGCAAAGAATGTTGTTGAATTTCACATGATTTGAAACCATGATTTCACATTACATTTTCATTTAATCACTTAGATGTGGCAAGGTGGTCATTAACACAGTTTTCTGTGGGGTGACAAAGTCAGAAGAGATATCACTTTTCAGGGACTTCAAGCACAATAGCATACTACAGGCTGCTCTTTGCAAGTAGACGATGGCAGTATGTGCTTTCCGCCGCACATACTCCCTCTCACTCATTTTCCACCGCTTTATCCACGAGAAGTGAAAATCTCTGTGTGGCTTTGATGACACATTTTGCCTATATACTGTATATATACTGTGTGTGTGTGTGTATATATAATATATATACATACAGTAAGCATCACAGTTTGGCAGTATTGACTGTGGGATCATTATGGGAGAGAGCATTTCTCTATAGTTTCTCCCGGAACACTGGCTTCATGCAGGTCAGGTTAATTGGAGAATTAAACTCACTATGATGGTGAGCATGAATGGTTTTTATGGTAGCCGTATGAAAGGCTGTGCAGTGTTAAGCCCTGGCTCTGTAGTGGGATTGATCTGTGACCATGGCAACCTTCAAAGAATGAGTAGTGTAGCTACTAGACTAATGGAAAAAATGATTTCCTAAATTTAGGCCAGCTTATTTACTAGTCAAGGAATTATATTTAATATATTACTATAATAATAATATTCTGTACACGCATATTTTTTCTTTAATTTTGCATGGTAATGCATTGCCATGCTTTAATAAGCCTTTATTGTCATTGATCAGGAACAGGAAATGCCTGAGGTACAACAAAATTGCAGGAGCCTCATCAATATAACAAACGTAAAAATAAGATTGAGTAAAAATAGAATGAAGTATAAAAATGAGATTAAGCATTTACATGGCAGTACTGGTGTGTGAAATGTTTATACAGTCTTTGGCTTTTGCAAATTACCTTTATTGCACTGAGGTATTTAGAAGCATTTTTGCACATACTGTAGTCCTTGGGCATGGTGGCAGTAGGAGGGGTGGGGGAGGTGAGTTTGTATGTTTATGTAAGTGATGGGGTAGATAATCAGAGCTAAGTTAAAACAAGGTGCAGTTTGTTTTGTAGGGAAAACACCCTTATAATATCAAACATGACACTGTGCTTTGGAAGATCATTTTCAGTGAGCATTTTTTATTTGTTTTTTATTTGTTGTAAGAAAAAAAAGCCGAAGAAATACAAAGATAGACTGTGCATTTACATTGTGTGTCTTAATAGTGTAAATGATTTTTATTGGTGACAGATAATTTCAACACATTTCACCGCTGTTGCAGTGGCTAAAAGAAACAGATGAATTTAGTTTATTGTCAGTAGACCCTGTCAACTGCTAGGAGCATTCATATTACTTAAAGCTGGTGCTCACAGTAATGCACAGTCTATCTAGCATTTGTAAGATAAGAGAACCTGGCAGTATGAAAAACAAATGTCATTACCTATGTTTGCATTTCTCCCTTTGAAGTTTTTTTCTTGTTCTCTCAGGCTTTCAGTCTTAACATGAGCAAACACAGTGGTGGCAAGGTCTCTCTAAATATAACTCCACTTGACAACAAGCTGGAACAGAAGACACCATTTTACTTTGAAGAATTCCAATTACTGTCACAGTTTCCCCTGTGTGTGTATGTGTGCGTGCGTGTGTGTATGTGTGTTTTTAAACAGACATTGAACTGAAATGTATGCTTGTGTATAATGTTTTTATTGTTAATGTATTTATTGATAGTATGTAATGCTTCTTAAAACTGTAATCCAAGCACATTACAAACCAAGTATCTGGAAGCCCCTTGCAATTTCATTTCATATTTTTCCTCAGTAACAACTGTCAGCTGAGAGTTTTTAAGCCATGAGACATTAACATATAAAGGCAGGGGTTTATTTTGTCCAGTGTTTTTGCAGCATTATTTGGGATATTTAGTTCTGGGGGTAAAGTACTACCCTAGTGAGCGATTGCACAGCAAGCTTGTCTCAGACATTAAAAAAAAGAAAAAATCCCACACCTTGGATATGCCAATATATGTATATATATCCCTGAGTTTACATTACGTACTAAATTGTCTTCAACACTTCAACATAATAACTGAATTTTTACCATTTTAAACCCAGGAATTATTTACTTTCACACAGTGAATCAGCCATGAGATCAATAGATATTATGTGCAACAAGAAAGTATAATAGAGGTTATTACCTGCTGTAGTCCCACAAGCTTCCAGTAAAACTGCTTCTCCCATGCTGGTTATGCATGTAGCATAATTTCTTATTTATTTTCTATGACACTGCTCTTAAAATTGGTTTTGCTCAGAGACAGATCTTTATGGCGCAGGTAGCTGTATAAACTGATAAATCATAGGAAGCACAATGGGCCAGTGGACAATGCAGGGCCCCTTCATGGTGTATTCTGTGGCATATCCAGGAAATATCACTCTTAAACAAAAGACCCAATCAGAATTCAATTACAAAGCCAGCAGAAAGTACAATTTATATCTAAATTCAGGCTCGAAAGTTGGATGAGGTCACAGGATGCTTGCATTCTGAGCTGTCTACTGGCATGTTTGTGAGGATACATATGTATGGATTATTACACCATTATTACACTATATGTGGAAGTTGACTTTCACTATATAGCAAAAAGTTTGCTTTCCCACAAAGTGAAACTGCAAGAAAATTAAATGAATACTGTATATATATATACCTCAAGTAACCACAGATAAGCATCACATCACACTGTGAATATACCTAAAACAAATTGAAACATATGCCTGAACACTCTCATTATGGTCACAAAAAATATGGAACACTGCAAAATCTATGCAAACAGGACTAAAGACAACTCTTTATAGCAGCTAACATATATGCAGCTCATCAAGTCAACATATGGCCATGCAGAAACACACATTCCTTTTAAAGTCACTTGCAGGCATTGCTCTCCACAAAACAACAATCAAGAATGGATGCAGATTTAGTTTGGACAGATGGAACTTATGCACCTGTCAGCCATACCTGGATGGATACATGACATGTCACTCTCTGTTTACAGGCATTACAGAAACAACAACCCCTGCTGGCGAGGAATTTGTCCTGCACAGTCCAACATGTGCTCTCTTACAAAATTGATTTTTATTTATTTTTTAAGTATTGTAATGATTGTAGATTCTTGATTTTACAGCAAAAAAAGCATACCCGACAAAAAAACTATATTTGTCTAGGAAAAATATAAACAATCGTACATGTGTGTATCATGCATCATACCAAATGAATAAGATACAATCTGTTTTTCTCCATTTTATAATCTCAGTCCTGTTTTTCTCCATTTCTCTCACCATCAAGGTTTTACTGGGACTTGACCATGCTGCTGCTGATGGTGGGCAACCTCATCATCATCCCTGTGGGCATAACGTTCTTCAAGGATGAGCACACGCCCCCCTGGATCGTGTTCAACGTGGTCTCTGACACTTTCTTCCTCATGGACCTAGTCCTTAACTTCAGGACAGGTATCGTCAAGGAGGACAATACAGAGATCATTCTGGATCCACAGCAGATCAAGATTAAGTACTTGCGCAGCTGGTTTGTGGTGGACTTCATCTCCTCCATCCCTGTAGACTATATCTTCCTCATTGTGGAGACCCGCATCGATTCAGATTTCTACAAGACAGCGCGCGCCTTGCGGATTGTCCGCTTCACTAAAATCCTCAGCCTGCTGCGACTGCTTCGGCTCTCGAGACTCATTCGCTACATCCATCAGTGGGAAGAGGTATGAAAGTACACCTGAGTGGGATTACTCTGTGTGTTTAGTTGCTTAATGTTGTCCTGTATGTCAGCACTCGCTCATGTCTGATGTGTATGTTGTCTAATATATTTCCTGTTTTCCCGAGCTAGTCCAAAAGTCAAAAGCGAAAGATGTGCTGTCTGTATATAGCAGCAAATTCAACTGTAGAAGTCAATTTTTGTTGTCTTTCGGCTTCTCCCTCTCTAGGGGTCACCAGAATGGATGATATGCATATTAAATTTGTTGAGTTTGGATAGTGGTGTTTTTGGATATGTTGGCCATTGTCTGTCCAGAACAGAATGAAAGAATAGTTTCTGCTTCTTTCCTGACATCTTTTAATCTAATAGATAACACAAATATTTAAAAAAAAAAACAGACAAAAGTTAAGTTCATACTCTTTACACTTCATACTTACACTCTAATAAGCGACTATTATAATGAATTAAGTGATTACCTGGCTGTGCTCTTTGACTTCCATCTCGTCTGAAACCTGTGCACGCATTTACAGCATTCGCGCGGCTTTGTGCGCTTTTGTGTGCATTCGTGGAACAAGTGCTTGCAGCGGAACGCTATTTGACAGCTGTATGAATAGACCACACAGAGTAATATGCCTTCCCATCATTAATTCACAGATTACTAATTTACTGTATGTGAGGTGAGTTTTATCCCTTCCCAACATCTCATGCGTGGCGTGTGAGCGTGTGAACTTACTGAAATGTGTGTGTCTCACGCTGAATACGTGAGTCTTGACAGCTCTGCTATTTAAAAATGTACCACAAACCTTAACATTGTTTTATCAATATTTATTTATCAAGATAAAAGTAAGTGCTGTATAGATACTGAGCCGACATGTCTTTTCTTGTAAAAGCGTCATCCCTACTCTCCATTTTAGCATTTTAAGTGGATTCACACAGAGTGAAAAATAAACTGAGGATATACCATAGAAATTACAATGAATTTAATTGTACAAGGATACATTTTGATGAAAATATTCAAACAGGTGGGGATTCACTTCCTGAAAGCAATAACACTATAATCTAAATGGCCATCCCTTACTAAGAATGTTAGCAGAGCTCTGTAACTTCCCCCTTCTCCCTGGGGAAAAAAAAATAATGGGGAAACATGGATAGATGCTGCTTTTGATTACATTCACCCTTGAGTAGGAGTGAAGGTCTCTTTCACTGAACTCCAGTCACCAATAAGATGATGAAGCTTAGATGTTGATTACCATTTTCTCACTGTGTGCTCATCCTGCTAACAGTAGGACCACAGAGCCCGCTGAGGCTTTGCTGCTATACAAGCATGATTGTAATTGCACCAATAATTGGAAAAGTTCCTTGTTGTTCCCACTGAATAGATTTTGTTGTTTAGTCTCGGGAGTAAAAGGTGCAAAGTAAGGCATCATTGTCTTAGTGTGAAGTCAATGAGAGGGACCTATAAGTGAATGATACAGGACAAGACAGAGATTGGTTGTGAGGTTATGTGAGGTCATGTTTTCAGAGCTGAGGGGAGTGGACAGATTTGTGGTTAACATGAGCAAGAGTTTTGTTATAGGAGGTTCCATAATAAACTACTGTTTGTCATTCTACACATTCTCCCCACTAAAAATAGCTAAACCCCTCTGCATGCTTGTGTTTCTCTGAAGTAATGTCAGTGCAGGGTTGAGGCTTTAGTTCAGGGTTTAGTGACTCGGTGAAGAGTGCTTTAGCAGAGTCGCTGTGCATGGTCATAATACAGATGTGATTATTGCAGCAACCGTGCATTTGTCCACTACATGCTGTTACTGGTGTCAGGGATTGAAGCAACATTTTCTGTCCAATCAGATTGTTTACTTGTTGTTTTCAAGTCCTTTTCAAGTCCTTTTTAAGTCAGATTTATTTAATTCAATTCTCTTCAATTCTTATATAAATGTACTTATAAGGTATATAAGTACATTTAGTTTTGGTTCCTAATACAAACAAAATTTTCTATCTTACTATGGTGCAATCTACTAAATCAAATTTCAGCAATGTTTTTAAATTAGACTGTTATTAGTCTGTGTGTGTAATGTTGTCAAAATGCAGCACCACTTGGTTAGTAGATGGGTGTGTTCACTTGATTGCATTACATTATAGGGACAAGTTGAGTTGGAAAAGTTGAGTAGGAAGCTGATTGCCAGTCAAACCACAGTGTCACCAGACCAACCTATGGGGGTTTTAAAAAAGGTCCAGGTTTCAGATATTCACTCTGGGTAGAACGCAGTATTTGTGTGAGGTGACATTAATCAAGCAGGGTCTCTGTGGTGCCATTTCAATGAGAGGAAATGTTCCCTGTGCCTCCATGTATGCCCGCTGCAGTTTTCTGAGCCCACAGATGAAGGCAGGGATACATGGAGTTGAGGCCAACCTTCATTTGAAGTGAGTGGACATGCTTGAAGGGAAGTTTTAATAATTTCAACATCCCAGTCTAGAATTGCCTAAGAAATAAATATGAAAAGAAATGGATGGTTCAACATCAAGTCATAAAAGAAGAAAGGACATCTAGGGCTCTAATTTCGTGGCGCAGCGTAGTGCAGCCCGTGCATTGCTAATTTTGCCTGGCGCAACACCATGCGCAGCGAATTTGGCAATTTGGTAGACCGAGGTGCGCCAAGATGGGTATGGCAGCGCAGCAGGAGGAGGTGTCGACAGATTCAGCTTGGCGCAGTGACAATTTTGTGCCAAAAGGCTATGTTGAAGGTGCACTTAAAGCTCACCAGCTCCAACCTGGTCTACTCAGCACAAGGCAAAGCGCAGCCGGTCTAGTAATAATTTAGCTGACTTGCACATTTCAATGCAAGTAATAATCACAACAACCACTATTTAATCTAACTATCTTAATCAGCACATAAATCTACATCAACTGTCCCGTTACATCTGATGTCAGATCAAACGTGGCTGGCACGCGTAATGGAATTTAATTAACACAGCTAAAACTGTGATGCAAACTAACAACTTCGGCCACTGCAAGCTTGAACCTCCCAGACAAAGTCTGGCCGTCAAACGCTGATGCTGTTTCCTTCATTCATGGTGAAATGAATATTGCACTGCGCCTCGCCCGCTGTGCATTTAAAGGTGGGAAGAGGAGCTCATTTGATAAGTGAAGATTTGGCCTGGCTGTGTTAAACCCATTCACGCCTTCTCTCCCTCTATTTGCCACTTGTGCTGGTAGGAGGGACGGAGGTGGGACAGAGAAGTACTTGCCTCAGGCTGCACCCGCTGCGCTGGGCACAAAACTTGCAAAATGCATCTGGACACACCTCATTGGCGTGGTGCACCTGTGCTGCGCCTCGCCTGCGCCTGGTCTATGAAATTAGAGCACTTAAAGACAGCACCATTTAAAAAGAAAAAAAAGCTAAAACATAAAAAAAGTGTGTGTGTGGCTGATGAATGGTAGTTAGGCAGACAGGGTGAAAGGCCAGTGTTGCCTCAGCGCTACTCCTGATGCAACCTCACAAAAATGTCACCTGTCACTGCAGGATAAGTTGTCGCCGCCTGACTTGCATTTCAACTTTTCCCATCGACAGTTACACTTAGACAACGAATGTGTCTTACTGCCATTTGAAAACTTTGGCAACTCTTTGCACAGTAACCTTATATTGAAATTAGAAAGGCAGTGTTGAAACCTTTATACCACACTTGTTCGACCAGTGCTTTAATTTTTTCCTGCTTTTCCCTTCATACACCGTTTTCACAGGAGTGAGGCAGGATGATTGTCATCAAAAACACTGTGTAATCTTTATCTGTTGGTACGTTATTGAATGCCATTCACTGCCATTGTTTATCCTTTAGCATGTTTCAATGTCCTCCAAATCTGCGATCTATACATAGCCCTGCAAAAATTTGTGTGGTTTGTTTGAGTTTCATTTCCTCCAGCACAAAATAAGAATCTTATGTTGTGTCACTGCCAAAGTCAAAGAAAAAAGCCTTTTTAGGAATTCACAAGTGAAGTGCTTTAGACTGATCTGAAGCTGTTCTGAGAGATAAATAAAATTATAGTAGTGCATTTGACATGTTTTTCTCCTTTTTTAATCTTTTTTTTTTTGGCTTCTTCCTGTCTTGGGGTCGCCACAGTGGGTGATCTGCACACATGATTTGGCTGATTTTTACACCTGATGTGCCCATTGGGATCAATTTAGATCCCATGTCAAATTAACAATGAGCAATGGGGATTAGGTACCTTGCTCAGGGGTACCCAATTATGGGCTGCCCTAGTGTGTTTAACTCATTACTTCTGGATAATTTCTCTACTAAAACATTTTTTCCCCAAAAGGTGACAAAACCAGGCCATATGGCAGAGTAGTGGCTAGCACTGTTGCCTCACAGCAACAAGGTCACTGTTTTGAATCCCAGTGTGACCGAGGGCCTTTCTATGTGCAGAGGTAGTCTCTAAACTGACCGTTTACTGGCGACCTGTCCAGGATGTACCCCACTTTTTACCCTATAACAGATGGGATTGGCACCAGCCCCCCATGACCCCTAAATAAAGCGCTAGAAGATGAGTGAGAATGAGTGACTAAGTGTGTTCAGTCGTTGCTTCACATCCTCATGCACACAAAAAGAATGGCACCAGTGTGACCTGCACTTTCCTATGGGCTAGTCCAGTAAATCATGGTGACTAGTGAAATGTGTTGGGAGTTAGTTTTAGGTCAGCTAATTTAGAATTTATAAAATTGGAATATAAAATGCACTATATATGGCAAATAAATTATTAGGTTGATTCATTGCTATGTGGTTTTCCTGTGTGTGTGTGTGTATGCATGCGTCTGCTATCTTTGTGGACTTTAATAGCATGTCACTAGATGAGCACCCTGTGCCCATAACCTAGACATAATGGCACATAACCACAAATTGTGAAAGTGTCCTTGAGCTCTGTGTTTGACCCCCTAAACTGCTCCAAAGACTCTCCTCAGAAGACAGCAGAGGAGTTTGTGGGTCTAAGTGGAGCTGCACTCCTTTTATGAACTGCCACCAAACACTATATACTGCGGCTCAGTGACATAGTGTTCTGATGACACAACAGCTTTGCAATTGACAATCTTAAATTTTTCATTGAAAATGTAGAGAGTGTACCTACTGGCATTTGTTTCCTTTTATACTTTATACTTTGATAGGATTAATTGATGGCCAGGGTCTGTCCTTATCATCATACAGTATCTAATGATGGCTCTCAAGCTTATATCTTAGTTACATGTATTTTTTTTACATTGTATTTGACATATTAAATGCTGTTGATTATTATAAATGGGAATAAAAAGAGACCCCAGCAAAATTACCTGGCAGATTTTACTAATTATTGGTATGAGATTAAAATGTTTTGTTAATTTTATACATAATTGACGTTTCTTCCAAAGTAACAATAAAATATAATAAATAATAATATATAATACAAAAAAATGACTGTAAAGATGCATTGTTTTTCGAACCTCTAAAAGTAAGTTTACATGTTTGAGTTAAAACAACAAAGTAATGTTTGATGTTAGGAGGATGTTAATAACCCTGATTTTCCATCCCAGCTTTAATATTTCTTGGCATACATACTGTAGTCTGGCATACTCTTAGTCTTTAATATTGCACTCAAGTGACTTTTAATCCTGCTGCAAAAATTCAGGCAGCTTGATTGTACTTGATGGCTGAGCCTATCCATTTTCCTCTTGATCACATTCCAGAGCTTTTCGATTGAGTTCAGGTTCAGACTGCTTGCCCTTGTCCAGAAAAACCGCCAAAACGAAGGAACAAACCATATAAAAATACAAAAAGTTAAAAACGCGACGGGAGCTGCGGCTACAGGCGGCCACCTGGAGCGGCGCCATTCAAGTGAAGAAGCAAAGAAGGTATTAATTGATATTGATAGGATTAATTGATGGCCAGGGTCTGTCCTTATCATCATACAGTATCTAATGATGGCTCTCAAGCTTATATCTTAGTTACATGTATTTTTTTTACATTGTATTTGACATATTAAATGCTGTTGATTATTATAAATGGGAATAAAAAGAGACCCCAGCAAAATTACCTGGCAGATTTTACTAATTATTGGTATGAGATTAAAATGTTTTGTTAATTTTATACATAATTGACGTTTCTTCCAAAGTAACAATAAAATATAATAAATAATAATATATAATACAAAAAAATGACTGTAAAGATGCATTGTTTTTCGAACCTCTAAAAGTAAGTTTACATGTTTGAGTTAA
Source organism: Brachirus orientalis (assembly GCA_016785285.1). NCBI lineage: Eukaryota > Metazoa > Chordata > Actinopteri > Pleuronectiformes > Soleidae > Brachirus > Brachirus orientalis. Next base: position 1,079,047 of record JAFBJR010000121.1, read on the forward strand.
AACAACAAAGTAATGTTTGATGTTAGGAGGATGTTAATAACCCTGATTTTCCATCCCAGCTTTAATATTTCTTGGCATACATACTGTAGTCTGGCATACTCTTAGTCTTTAATATTGCACTCAAGTGACTTTTAATCCTGCTGCAAAAATTCAGGCAGCTTGATTGTACTTGATGGCTGAGCCTATCCATTTTCCTCTTGATCACATTCCAGAGCTTTTTGATTGAGTTCAGGTTCAGACTGCTTGCCCTTGTCCAGAAAAACCGCCAACTCTAGAATTATATTTTTAAGAAGATTAAACAGGGATATCTAAATGACTCACCTCTCAGTATTTTGTTTGTTTTTTTTACACCTTCTTCAAAGCCAGAATGCTGTGCCATTATTCTTCCTTTTCTTTAAAAGATTTGGACAAAGAATGGACACTCATGTTGTGCTAATAATGTGGTAGTGGATATAAGCAGAAACCAGGCAACTGCTACTGTGCCATATTAATTGCATATGATGTTGTATTAAACACCATGGCTCTGATTTCAAAATCACAGTATCACAGTCTGGGGTAGCATTATTCTCATTTTCTTTGGTTAAAAGCAGCTTGTGTCTCCAATATTACCACTATCAATGTGCTATCAATGGTCTATATAGATTAATTTGTGTAATTATGCAGGGTGTAAGTAGATGAGCTTCATATTTTATAAGTAGCAGAACTTTTGTATCTAGTTTAGTTTCCCTCTTAGATTGTTAAGAGTTACAGTTCTGTCTGACCAAGTGGGTGCATATTGCAGTTCAGGAGAAACAAAGCAACGTGTCAATTAAATTCTTAGGGAGGTTTGATAATAGTCAGCCACATGGCTGCTTTGTGAACTGCTTTTTACTTCTACTTGATAGATTTATATAAAAATATTTAAATAGGGTAAATCAACTAATCAGCCCCCACTCATTGGTCCATTACCTTGGCTAAGGTATGGTCTTTTAGAGATAAGAAAGGCAGGAAGAATAGATTTAATGGGCTATTATTGAGTGCACAATGACGCTTGGCAGCAACAGTGACAGGTCCTCAACACTCTGAATGAGCCATGTGTGATTCGAGTACCCACTGAGAATTTGCTTCAAAACTATTATACAAAAATATGTAATCCTGCACAAAACCATTGGTGCGTCATAAAGGTGAGCAGGGTGAGAGTGGTTTTTGTGATCCAAGCCCTGCAGGCCTGTTTAGGCACATGATGGAAGGGTGTTCCCTGTGGTCCACTCGCCAGCCTATTTCTCATTCTCCACATGTGCTTAGTCTCTTATGGCAGCATGCATTAGCAAGACATTTTGGTCAAGCTATTTCCAATGAGAAGTCTAACCCTGCCCTGAATCATGCCATCTTGTGAGAAGAAAATAAATTAAAAAAATAATAAAAATAAAGTGTCATGTATAGATTTAGTCATTTGCAACAGGGAAATCATGTCTCAGTCAAGCACAGGAAGCTGCACTATGTGTCACTGGCGGCACAGACCCTCCGCGAAGCGCACACCCACTATACCTCCATTTGGATGACGGACTGTTCAAAGTTTAGAGTACATATACAATTCAAATGTTTATGTGCTGTTTGTATAATTCGGAAGTGTGCCATTATTACGTTCAACCAGTAATAATTGTGGACTAATTGATGTTTGTATGTGGTTCTTGGGTGTGCAAGTCAAATTCACATACCTGGCGAATAAATTCTGATTCTGATTCAACACAGTACATACATTATTTAGTACATGCAATAAGTAATTTAAGAAAAGAGTGTGATGATGGTGAAATAACCAGCTCATCGATAACTTAACACGCACATGTTTAGAATGTTTTTAAAATGAGTAGATTACATAGATGAAATAATGCAGATATATGCGTATGGACGTTAAACTAATCTCAAACAATCAATCTAATGTGTATATTTAAAACTAGAGAATCGTGGATGAGCACACCAAGTTCCTCTGTATGTTGGTATGGACTCCTCTGGGGGGGGGTTATCAAATTGATCAATTATTCAGTTTTAAAATGAATGTGTCACGGCCAATGCTACTTTTTAAATAGCTGCTGTCAAGGTGAACAACCCAACTTCATGAAATATGCAAAACCAATTTAAGACCATTGCACAGTATTCATACAATCGGTATGGAGAGGGGGCATTGAGGGATGATGGTCTGTGCTGGACACTGTCCAAGCTCAGTCAGCAAAACAGCATCAGAAAAACAATATGACTGAGAGTTTGTTTTCTCTTTATGAGCTGTGACACCACCATGCCTGACATTGATCATCATTAGCAGTGCTAGCAGCAAACACCAGATGCTCCAGTACAGTGCTACATTGACTGTGTCTGGGCATCTACCATCACCACCATGGGACATATGCATCTATTTTCTCACTGGGATCACACTCCTCTCACTCCATCTGTTTGAGATGACTCTGCAGCTGCCTTCATCCACTCTCTGCCTGTCCAGGCCTGATTGCTGTCTCATAAGGATACAGGATAGTTTATGAGTTAAGTACTTTCGGACCCTTGTTCTGCATATAAAAGTCTCATTTCATACATGCATTTGCTGACTGAGCTTGGACAGTGTCCAGCACAGACCATCATCCCTCAATGCCCCCTCTCCATACCGATCATTTGTTTTCTACTGTTTTCTACAAAACTAATAATTCTACTAATGCTTATAACCATGGTTTGTAAGTTTTCCTTATAAAACCTCAATAAGGATTTTGCAGTTTGTGGTCTGACCTCTTTGTATTATTATATCATTATATTATAATGTATTATGTAACATTGTTTGTATGCTGCTTCCCTCAAATGAGAACAAACTTTGTCAAGCAATACTATCAGATCTGACAGATCTGATTTTCCTGAGCGACCATAGGGGGCAAGAAGCATCATTTGAGTTTGAAGCCATACTTCCAACTGTTGGCAGCAGCCTAACTTTACCGGTACAATGTTGCTGCCTGTAATGTTAAACAACTCACTTCCTTTGTGCTGCATGGTAACATTGCCAGGCGCAAAAGAGAGACAGAGAAAAAAAAAAACAGAAAAAAAACAGAGCTGTGAACTCACGTAGGATCACGTAGATGCATTGTAATGGATCTTTGTTTATATTTGAAAGCTGTGCACTTAAATATTAAGATAAAGGATATATTAAGATAAAAGATAAGGTGAAGGAGGATAGTGAGAGTAACAACACAGCCCAGTAAGAAACAGTTGTGTTGCATCTCTGTGCCCTCATCAATCAAAACTCTCTTGTTTATTCGGATGCTAATGTTGTCAGGTTCACTCTGTGCCCCTATTAATTAAAAGAAAGTGGTCAGCAATCCATCATCCTCCGTTTAACATGCCATGTTGTGCTGCTTTGTGTGCAAGTAATGTCTGTGCAGTGTGTGTATGCATATTTATGTGTGTAAATACTGTATGAATGCATTTGTCTGTGTTGACCAACATCAAAGAGAAATCTCTTTGATGTTTGTCGTCCTGCTGTCTGAGGCCCTTTTTTTCCCAAAAATTTGATAGCACAGAATTATAGAGATAAAGAGGAGACATCTTCTGTGCCTTGGAATAATGATCCTTTAGCAGCCTTCAAACATAACTGATCTTTGGAACTATTTCTCCTAACTGGAAAGTCTCTTCCTGCTTGGCAACGGTGTATTTGAACTGATTTCAGCTATGAGCGGAGATAGAGGAATCCTATTCTATCCTTCCTCTGGTTCGCTACAGTTTAGGGTGCAAACTGAAGATTTGCGTGAATATGAAGGTATTTTGGTAGCAAAATTCCGTTGTACACATGCCAGTAAATTGTGTACTTTTATACAAAAGTCACAAATGTGTATCATAAAATTTGAAGTCAGTTTTTTTTTCTACCCTGTAAATACAACACAGAAGTTACAAGTTCACAAATTCTTAATTGCAGATACACGAATCCCATGCTACACATCACACATGTTGCTGCATTCAATATACCACAGTATATTTGGTGCAAAAATCCTGTGTATATAAAAATATGGAAAATGTGTCTTGAAGGAGGGGGGTGGGGGAAGAAAAGTACAACGCAACAGTTAGACCATCACAAATTTGTGATTACAGGCACATAAATCATGTTCTGTGCTTAAGAGTTACAAATTCTGTACACTTGTGAATCTTCATGTGAATTAATGCAACATAAGTTGTACATCTGTGTAATATTGTTTCACAAACACATTTATTTATCTATTCCCTATAGTTTTTTTTTTTTTTTTACATGCACACAACTCATTAACTACAGCTGTTTGAATCTGGTGCTACAAGTCTCAAGTTCTTTTTTCCGCGGTTCTCACTTTTGCGCCACAGCTGACTCTGATATGTGTTGCAAAACTGATGTGGTTGAGCGATGCACCTAAAGTCTTTGGGTGGGAACTCTGGTAATTGAAAACCAACATTTCCAGGAAATCTTCAGGCCAATCAACATGGCTGTCGCTTAAACCACAGGAAAACGAAAATGAAACAAGTGAGCAACCCCTCGTCTCCTACTTAAGTAAAGTTAGACAGATATTCACAGATTCAAACTTCCGTGATCACTAGCATTCAAATAAAATGCGATATAAACAACAAACTACAACCCTGTCTTCTTCAAAAAAAGCCATCTTCCGAGCTGTGGAAACTACATTGATCTCTATGTGCAGTCATCAGCGAGACCGGAGCGCAGGGACCGCCAACAAAGACAACCTAAAAAAAGATATTTAAAAAATATTCAATAACGTCAGCATAATACAGTGTGGTGTCATCAAATTTTCTGCACGTCACTGCTGTAGTTATTGACATATTTGATAGTAGTTAGGTTTTATTGTCAAGTGGATTATTAATAAAATATAAACTGTGCTTTATGTTTCTGTTAGTTCTGAGTGACATCATATATGACTTAGTAAGGTTTTATATATTTAAAAGCAGCCCTGGGTTTTATAACACTTCCTCTTCCTGTCTGGAAATAACATTTCACACATGAAAAATATATCAGGCTCGGTGTAGGCAATGGAGGGGGGGATACCTCATGATTTATTCATTTGCCACACAACGAATTTAACACTTTAACGTTATGGAATGTCATTACAGTCTACCAGGAAATTTGACATCACACAACATTGCATATTAGATAACATTACTTATTTATCACGGTGTTTAAAGAAAGCGCGAGCTCCTTTTAAAAATAGAAGGGTGAAAATGCTTACATTTGACATGCGACTGTGAAGAGTAGTGTAGAAAATAAGAGCCTTTAGCACATTTTGTGGAAAATAGAGTGCAGCTGGGTAAACAATTCAGCTTAGTTGTTGTAAAAGTACCCGAGGCCAAACATATTGAACAACAGCCTGAAGAAAGGAGGGAAAGGAAAGAGTGGGCAAGAGACCTATTCTCTGTGTATCTATGTGCGGACAGACGGAGCGAGTGTATGAACCGAGCCTGGCATCACTCTTCCTTCACTCCTCCTCCTCCTCCTGAGAACAGCTCTGGCTTCATGTCAGCCTGGTGACGGAGCTAAATTGATGTGATTTGATGGTGCAGTAGCACACATACTGTCCTAGACAAGCACGACACTGGTTCTTGCCAGACTCTTACTCAACATGCACATGGGGGAAAAATACACATAATTTTATTCACACCTAAACACTGAAATCACTGAAGTGGAAAGTGCAACATAAACAAGGCCAGCTCTTGAGCAACAAGGCCTTAAACTTATGTTTACAAATATGATGCTGGCTTTGTCTACCTTATCATTATCACCTACTGCAGAAAAGTGAAAGTGGGATGTGCCCTCTTAAAAGCACTGAGTGAATTTTAATAAGCAGTGTACTGATTAGCAGCGTATACACTGGGATTAAGAGGCTTTGAATGGGTGAGGCCATTAAAATTTACATCGGCCCAGAAGTCTTGAAGAGTCTTATGAGTATATTTATCATTAGGATTAACAAACGCAGCTTGTGAACACTCACCCCAGGAGCACTACCACCTCTACTCTTGTACCATTATTGTATTTGGCTGAGTGGCTGATGATAAGAGTGATTCAGCTTCAGCAGCAAGGAAGGTAAAGCTCTTCTGTCAACCAATCCCAGTGGACTGTCCTCAGAACAAGCAGCATCTGCATCCACCAGCTAATCTGTGTGCAGTTTCAAAAGCTGTGGTCTACACAGACTGATGGTACAGTGTCATCTAATTCCTAAACCACAAAACATGTGCATGACATGATGAAAGAAAATACCCAGAAGTCAGTGAACTGAGGAAAACCTCCTGTGAGGCCATGTGTGTGTATGAATGCGTGCTTTGCAATCTAGAGAGATTTCAGGGATTTGACCATCATCGTATTGAGTCATTCTTCCCTAACCAATTTCCTGTTTTTTTTTCTGCCACTCCCCAGATATTCCACATGACCTATGACCTAGCCAGTGCCATGGTGAGGATAGTCAACCTGATTGGTATGATGCTGCTTCTGTGTCACTGGGATGGCTGTTTGCAGTTTCTGGTGCCCATGCTGCAGGACTTTCCCGCCGACTGCTGGGTGTCCAAAAATAAGATGGTGGTAAGTGAAGTTCCTGTCTTCTGCTTCCTTCTGTCTGTTTGAGTTAGATATCACCCTGTCTTATCCAGGGCCGCATTTAAAAAGTGGACATGGTATTCAGGTTTGACATTGAAGCTAATTAGGAATTAATAATATATTAAATAACCACCAGGGGGCAACTCAGTTGACTGCAAAAAGGACTCTATGTCTGTGGGACCTCCAGGCAGAGTCTATGGGAACATGACCTTAAATCTTTCTTTTGGAGTTAATGCTCCAAGCACTAGTTTCAGGTCTTGTTCAAGAGAACATGATGGCATTTTCGTAAATTTATGTTTCTGTTTAGAGGAAATAGGCACATATGAGTGTATACCAGTGTGAGTGACAGGTGGTATTGTCCAATAGGAACTGTCATTTGCCAAACGTCAGCATGGTGCCAGTAAAATTTCAAATCTCAGTTCAGAATTTTATGGGTAATATCACAATAGGTTTCTACTTGGTCTTATTTCAGCTTTGGTAATTAATGTAAATAAACAAAAAACATAGCATCCCAAGAAACAGTGCTGTGCCTAGCTGTCATTTTTAACACAAAATGAAATATATTTATGCTGCATTTGCCTTCTTTTGTTGAATATACTGAATGTACAGATTTTTTTATTTATTCAGAGGCATTGACATCCATTTTAAAAGGAGTAGATGTGGGGTCTGAGCATGGAGCATTGATTCCCTGAAGGTTGTTATCCAATATTGGCTGTGTATTGACAGACTCTCAGTGACCACTCATGCTGTGTGTTAATTTTTGCTGTATTGTTAAGAGCTGCTGGACTATAGCCTCTGTTTTAAGCCTGAGCCACCCACAACTGGGGGTGTGATGTTCTTGTCTGTTTCTTTTTTGAAAACTGCAAAAAAATAATTATAATAATCTGTCCAAAAAGTCAGTATTCTGTCTCTGACTTTAACTGTAATTATTATAATGAATGCATAAATATGTCCTGATACTGTGACAGCTTGTCAACACAGAAGTTATACTATATACAGTAGCAGCTTCCAGTGTGTTCAGCACTGTGTACCAAAACAGATGTCACATGAGTACTTGCGTCACTCAAGGTATGATGTATTCTGCTCATCGTGCCTCACTGCCTCTCTGCCTCTCTGACATGCTCACTTGTTTCACAGAATCCACCTCTCTTATAATTTTATTATATAATCATAAGAAATGTCACATATCACTATCTCCGAAGATGTTTCACACCCACGCTAATTTTAGCTCATTTGCCATATCTGCCTGAGCAGAGACATCATGTGTACAGCCCACACACACAGAAGTGGTAGTCCTGCCCAGGAACATTGTTGTCAGAAAAAGCAGCCTCTACGCAGCCTCTACGCAGCTTCTCCCAGCAATCTTCCGGTTTACGCAACTTCCAACCTTTCGTTTTTCTGGAATGTGACAAATGAAATGCAAAATTTTTATTAAGATATAAACACATGCATCAAGGATGTGGCAAATGCTTACATCTAAAACTTGTTTTCTTCTGTGTTTTCCTTTTCCTTCATGAAAAATTCATTTTTTGATCATATGGGCTCAGCAAAGTTGTAAGAGGATTATCTCATATTACAAAAAAGCCATTTTTGATCGAGTTGTCAGGCAGTATAATCTAAACTGTGGCTCATCTATAAGGTTCAGTGCTGTATGTACGGATTAAGATTTTAGAATGATATGATTGCTTCACTGATCTCTTTTTATGGTGGAAAGCACCCTGAGAAATAATATGGCATCATAAACAAAGTGAAAGGAGGATTTAAATAGTCAAGTGTCATGGGACATTTCCCTGTGTTTTTATGAGATACAAAAAATATTATATAATATATTCACAATTTTAAGAGAAATGTCAGCTCTACAAGAATGACATTGCTACTTTTACCTTTACCATTTAAACCTGAAAACCTTCTGCAACATTTTTCTTTAATTATTTTAATATCTTGGAGTATGGGCTCACGCGCGTCCCCACAAAATTGTTTTTGGCCATTTCTCATGGTGTTTCTTAACCCACTCGTACCCATGAACATTTAGTTTAAATCCCATGTGAGGGATGTAGACTTTCATTAACCTCAATATAGAATTTGCTTTGTTTCACACAGTGAGCACTGTCTAATTACATTACATTACATTACATGCACAGGTTCTGAGTTTGACAGAATAACAAATATAGCTTTCTGAATTAACTCAAGCCTTGGGGGCATGCACCTCTCTAAAGGAAAGTTCCTCATGTTTTGCTCACTTTACCTGGTAGACAAAGAGGTTGTTAGTATTGATAGACTTGGTCAAAGTTGGTTTCACCCCAATTAGAATCATCTGGAGACTATTTTTGTCCTCTTTTACAGTAGCTGTCCCATTATCTTGCTGGGTCATCGCTCCTTACCTTTTCAAGAGGGCACTAACAAAATTGCTGTCTCTCTTGGCTTTTCTGCTGTGGAAATGAGTTTGAAAGCAATTTGGACATGTCACCTCAGGAGAGAGTTGATATTGATTTGCGGTGTACTACCAATGGGATCTAAAGGAGAAAAGGGGCAATTTATCTACAAATGAGAAAACTCCCACAGAAATCATATTTTTTTCTAAATGGCTGACCTACTTACTGTCATGCAAGCCTATAGTGTCTCATGCTCCATGTGCCTGTTCTCAGGGTTTTGCTTTAGGCTCCTGCCCAAATGTCAGCTTGTTCTAAATATTTGCATTTTGAAGAGCATGTCTCACTCTGCCAGCTGCTCTGCATTTAACTAAGACAGTTTGAAATGAACATCTGCCATTAGTTTTCTCTTAAGTAATTAGATGTGTGTGTGTGTGTGTGTTCGTGTGAGCTGTCAGAGTGCCTGCTGACCTTTCATGTGACATCCTCACCCTCATGAGAGGAGTGTGCAAGTTTGAAAAATTAAGTGCTCCAATGTTCTCACCTTACCCAAACCTGTCTCCTCTGTTTCATCCAGAATGACACATGGGGACAGCAGTACTCCTACGCACTTTTCAAAGCTATGAGCCACATGCTGTGTATTGGATATGGCATGTACCCACCGGTGGGCATGACCGACGTGTGGTTGACCATCCTCAGCATGATTGTGGGTGCTACTTGCTATGCCATGTTTGTGGGCCACGCCACTGCACTAATCCAATCTCTAGACTCATCCCGACGGCAGTATCAGGAAAAGGTGAGTCAAGATGACATGTTGCTTATGGCTGTTTTGTCTGAATTTATTTTGAAGAGATGACAGTGGTTGTTAGGTAGTGTCACTAGCTTGTCCTCAGTCTAAAGCCCAATTTTGTTAGTGTGACATTTTACCACAAAATGTGTGTACAATCAGCCACGAAAAGGAATGAAACATAAAGAAGAACATTTCCATAAATCTGGCATTTTCACAGAAATACACCACAACTGGAGACATTGAGAATGTGTATATGGCATGTGCATAACAGAAGCATAACATCATCATTTTCCCATAGTAGCGTATTGGTTGTCTACACAAAAATGTAAAGTTGGTTTTGGGAGTTTTTCTCACTCTGGGACCTGTTTTCAATACATAAGTAGTTTCCATGTGGATAAAATGCCAATATCATATTATCCAAAAAAAAAAAAAAAAAGCAGATTCACCTTGACTCGTTTTCATGTGAACAGCCTGTCAGAGCCATAGGTATTAATGCGCCCAAAAATCTTCCCCCCAAAATCAGACACCGTCAGTGTCATATACCACATGCACAGGCACATTCTTTTTATCTTCTCGAGGAAGCTTAGTGAAAGCTGTGCAACTTCAAAATGTAAAGGTCTATAAGCTAAAAAAATAACAGCATTGTTTACATATTCCTTTGGACTACAAACTACGCAGAGAGTGCTTTTATTAACACTAGTGGGCTAGAATCTCCCCACACTTCCATCTTAGTAATGTTTTTGACAGGAAAACATATGCACACAGACAAGAAAAACCAGTATCCCCACTTCACAGACAGAAAAGCCTTGATACCAGACCATAAGGGCTAAAACAAAGTCCATAGTGCCATGCCCTCTGTGGAAGCAGCATGGGTGATAATTAGCTGAGCTGCACTGCTGCCACGCTGTCCACCTTCTATAGTCAGGAGAAGGTGGGGGGAGAGTATGTCCTCCAGGAAGGGGAGACAGGATCATGAGACCCCACCTGAATGGGGAAAAAAAGAGAGAGTGGGAGTTTAGAGGGCAGAGAGGAAAAAACCAGGCAGACAAACAGAGGGACTACTGTATGTAGCTGGTGAATGGCTGGTGAGTGGTGAGCAATGAAATCCAAAAAACCTGCAAGCAAATACTTAAACAATGCAGGTGAAATGAAGGTGAGTGAACCTGTTCCCAGCTGATCACTCTCCATTCGAGAGGCACTCTAGCTTTAGAGTAGTTTTGCTGCCAAGCAGACTGAACAGCTGGCCTGTCTCAGCACAAGACAGCATGTGCGACCACAGCCGTTTCCTGCTGTTTCCAGGATCACCCACTAAAGTGCCTTGAGGATCCCCAGCCAGTTAATAAGGCTCCCACAGCCTGCCACGGTACTTGCCTACAAAAAGGTTATTCCTACAGACTGCAATTAAATTTTAAGAGCGGATTCCCTCATTTATCTTTCCTCGTGCCTTAGTGATAAGACACTGTGGGTGCACTGTCATTATGTGTTCGTCTGGCTTTTATAGTGAGACAATAGTTATTTCTATTATACTATTTTGCATTACATTTGGGATATATTTATGACTGTTTTTCCATACTATAAATGCCATAATACACTCTCAAGAAGTGGACAATCTATTTTTCAGTCTCTGGATATTTTGAGGAGAAAGGCTGCTGTTTTCAAAAGCAATGACAGGCACAGCTGTTCCTGTCTGCATGGACTCAGTCTGGATAGAAATCTGCTAACAATGACACCACCAACACAGCAGCTTCTGTCCAGCCTATCATCACTGACACATGTATATCTGTTGGCTGAGTGATATTATGCTGTTTCATGTAACATCTGAACACAATGTGACACGCATGTGACAAAAAAAAGCCAAGACAAGGCTGGGCAAATTGTTTCACACATTCTTTAAATCCACAGAAATTCATATTTTGCCTTTTAATTGCAGTATGTGCAGGGCTGCTGACATGTTTTACATATGGTCAATGGTTAAAGTCTCCTCAGTACTCATTACCAAGACTCAATATGAAGCTGCACATCTACTGCTCCTGCAGATATTTCACAGTGAAATCCTTGTTGAAAAAAAAAAATCAAACTGAAACAGATACAGTTGACTGCTTGCATTTTGAAATGGGTACAGGATATGTTAAGGATATTTCTAAATTTATAAGACATTTGACGAGATGTTCAGCAGATCTGAGATTCACCAGCTTTAGTGTCACACTTTTTAAAAAAGCTGAACACTGTGCGGCGAATACACCTTTTAAAAAGCTTAAATGTGAAGCACAATCGGGGAAAAAAGAAAGAGGCCATCTTAATCAGGAGGCAAGGCGAAGCTCGTGACCCCATGCTGCTCCCCAAAATTATCAAACTAGGTCTTTCTTATTGTTTTGATTAAGAGAGAGATCCCTAGGGGCAGGAATTACTGTACACACTGTGTGTCCAATACACCATGTACGATATGAGGATGCTAATAACACAAACGAATGAGGAGCTCTTTATTACATGCCACATGCCGTACAGTATATATTTCACAAATGCTGCAATGAAACACACTTAAAACAGCATTGTTATATTATTCAAACCTTTAAATTTAGCTTTGCTTATGTATTTTTGTATAACACAAACACATTTAAACAATACAATGACTATTTTGTGTGTCTGAACTGGCCAGATATCAAAATAAAAACCTATTTCAGTCTTAACCAGTAGTTTACAGTATTTGCCAGCATTTACAACCTCTAAATGTTTACCCACAGCTTTGTCACTCCCTTAGTTGGTTTCTGAGCTAAATTCGTGTTGTTAATTGATCTTTGCTGCACCTTTGCTTGCACCTTGAGTCAATACATGTACATATCTACACATTTTGACTGTTTACTAAATGACATGAATCTTACCACCTTTTTCATTTCCTTGTTGGCAAAAAAAAATTAATCTTTGTAATTTGCAATTTGAGGATTTTATGTCAGGAATTCAAACATGCTGATGTTGGTATTTCAACAATGCTGCTGGCAAAACAAAACAAACAAACAAACAATGCTGCATCATTTCCATACAGAAGCATGAATTCGGCTTACACATTGGTTTAGCCCCATAAAATACTGACGCGTTTTAGATGGCATGGCGCTAAATGGTATACACTATAGGTTATTATAATATACTTAAATGACATGAGCCAGCTAATCCTATCAGCCACAGCACAAATAAGCAGCAGCTGCTCGTGGTGGGACCTAGGTTTGGTATGAACTACTGTTTAGATAAAATATCAGTCTTGCTTCAAAAAGCACCAGTAATGCATCAAATGAGCTGTGGAAAATGGAATATGGAGCCTTCATACTCATGGCTGTGTGGTCAGCATGACAGGCCATTTGTCCAGCTGACACACAGAGGTGATATCCACGTAACAGTTAAATTTTATTGTGAAACAAATCAATGAAACCACCTGAGGCAATGTGAAAGAGAATCCAGCCTGTAAAGAAAAGTCAGAAGTGTGCAGTCAGCATAGAGCTAAGGAGGGAAAAAATGAAGCTTTGCTGTCAAATATGGTGAAATTATCATCAGAAAGCCTGGGTATAATCTTTTCTGAATAGAATTCTATTACAATGTGGCACCATATGATAAATGCTTTGGCTGTCAGAAGCTTGCGAGCAGTCCTAAATACTCTTTTAAATAGGAATCAGGCAGAGTGTTAACTGTTACAAAAGTTCTAGAGAGCCCAGCAATCACATTAAATACCACGGTTTGAAGTGTGGCCTCCACTGAGATGAAAATAGCTTTATTAGATTCATTTTCACTTTGCTAAAAATAAATATCTGTTGCCAGTCTTTTGCTGTGTGAGAGCAGAGTATGGTAATACAGAATAATAAACCGTGTGCATTTTTCTGCCTGTTTGTAATTCAATTTGTTGCAGGTGTATCTGATAGCAAAGATTATTTTGAGTCCTTATCAGATTGAAAACAGGCCTAAGCTTTGCCTCAGCACTATCTTTGTTGTTTTGACCGTAACCCTAACCAATTAGTCTAACAATCCTTCATTTTACAATGAAACTAAACAGGAAAGGCAGCTAAATTCTATAATTTGAAACCCTGAAATGGTTAACTGCTTGATAAATGACATATATGAATTTCTTAATGTCATTCTGACATTATGTTTATTAAAATTGTTCTAGGGTTTGATATCTGTTAATCAAAAATGACAATGGATTTGTTGAACCTCTTGAACTGTTATCTGCAAGAGCTGCTTTTTATTTTAGACATTTTTTTTCAATAATCAGTCATTTTCCTGCATCTGTAGAATTTCACTGTAGTACAGGATACACTTCTGTCGGATTGATTGTGTTACAGTAGTATACTGTAGTGTAATCCTGTAGTGTAATTATGCACTTTTATTCAGCTAATCTGGTGGGAGTCTGTTATCCCCACGTCAAACCCCTGTATTTGGCAGTGAGCAATTGTGTTACACCACGGTCTAAAACACTATGATTTGGAATGCGTTAAGCATCTGTCAGATTCCCTCAAGGATCCTCCTCCCATCTCCCTTCCACATCCTCTTGTCTCAGGCATGTTCAGAACCATTATCACAGGAGGAGAATTACACCTCTCCAGATTGGGGCCACAAGATGGCTGCACATGTGACTGCATACAGGTTATGGTTGCCACTCCAGTTCCTTGTAAGCTGCTGCATATCTGTCACTACAGCCCTCTACTGTGCATATGCATACAGCACACATCAGTGGGGATGGTACAAGCAGATAATCTTGTTCATTTGTAGGTGACTTGGACTTTGTAGAAACCAGCTAATTCTCTCTTGTATTTAATATATATGCCGTTGAAATTGTTCAGAGTGGGATAACTAAGTGATGTGCTTTTGTTTGTTTGTCAGTGGTGAAATCAGAAAAGCCCAGGAGGGACCTGTGTATGAGTATCTTGTTGTGGCATGCCACTCCCTAATGGATTTAGAAGAAAATGGCAGTGGGGCTCTGCAGCTCCTCCTCTGTAAACCTCTAATTAACACTTGGCAATTAAACATGGCTCTTTGGGGAATAGTTAATAAGAGGCCCAAAGCTGATTCTTTGAGGGTGAAAAAGCTCTAGAGATATTTTGTTCCCCCCACTTGAATTGTCCAATCAAGTCCCTAGGAAATACAGTTGACATCAGAGGGAGGCTGTGTTTGCACTTGATGGAGTTGTCCCTTTAAAAGAAATATAATAATGCTGTCAGAAAATATGGGGTTTTATTGTTTTAGCATTTATTTGCACAGGCTTTTCAAAAGCCTCAAAAAACCCATCTGATGTAAATGATGTAGGTTTCTTCCAACAATAACTCGGTGTAATGCTGTGTGGGAGCTACATCATGATTTCTCTGTAATATCGACCCAAGGACACAGCTGTCAACAAGTTTAGGAGCTTAAGTCAGATTCTGCCTTACAGTAACAGACGTTCCCATTAGTCGCGGCCTGACTGATGGCATTAATTTAAAACCTGTTACATTGCCTTTCCCTCAGCGTCTGCCACATAACTTTTACTGCTGAGTCAAGGGCTATTGACATGCCCCAGAGGTTCTCCGCCTACTCTTTGACTGCACGGTAAAAACCAAGGTGCAGCAAAGGTCAATAAACGGCCTATTTAATGTCACATAAAAATGTATGCTGCCTGCATTTGCGAATGTTGATGTCAGTCACACAGGTGTACAGCTCTTTTTTAAGTATATGCAGTTCCAAAAAGGTAATTCCAGAGAGCAGGGAAATCTCCTTGCTTCAGTATGAGATGTGGTGTAAAATAGTGAACATTAACCTTTCACACCCTGATGTCTATCCATAGCCCATTTACTACATCATGCAAGTATCAATAAATGACAATGTATGAATACTTACCACACTTAACAGCAAAGGGTAAGGAGAAAGTCTTGAGTATATACATGAATGTTTGATTATTTATGTTTAATTATAACTATATTAATTACTGAAGGAGCTGTTGCTCAGCCAGTCCCAATTTTACAAATTGACAAATATTTTTAATATTTATTTTAATATATTTTGTACTTACAGTGTTTTGTTAGGATCATTCTGTCGCCCATACCTGTTGACCATGAAACGCAAGGTTAGGGAGACAGAGATTGAGAACCACAGAGAAAAATAAATACTTAGAAAGTATAATTATAAGTGGCTGTGACATCTTTTGGGAAATTAATAATTCATGATTTTATTTGTTTGAAACTTTGCATTTGCTTGGGAAATTGTGTGAGAGAGAAGAGAGCTGAAGGAAAACACATGATAAGAGAGTAGAGCAGACAGAGAGGGAAAGAGTTCTGAGGGGAAGCAGATCAAAGAATGGACATGAGAAGAAAAGGGGAAAGAAATTTATGAAATATAATAGTCCACTGATACAGTTTAGCTCAGGAGCCAGAGTAGGTTATTACTGTAGTAAAACCAAGGTTGTACGCTAGTATTATCAATTACATACACAACAAATAAAAATCTCTCTGCTGTTACAGTAAGTTAAGTTTCTTACGGTGACAAGTCACAGTTGGCATGTGGTTTATGCAAGGCCGATAAGAGCACTAAATTGAATTAGTCTTTTTAAACATCAGAATTCAACATCATTTAACCACTGCAGAGTAAGAACTATTTATTTAATTCTTAATATGAACATTAGATTTATGCCTGTTATATATATGTATACCTATAGGCGATTACAAAGTGGGCTACCTTTAGGGCAGTTGTGGGATATGCACTTCATTTCAATCTAGTCCAGCTTTGTCCAAAAGCTACATACTGTATCATTGACTATTTCCTCACAGAGCTTTGTTTCTTTGCAGCCTGGCAAGTGATTCTCTTTTGATTGCAGCTTTAGAGTTTTGTTATCTTTGGACTTAACCATGCTGCATCCTTTGTTTCTTCCCACACTAAAATAACCTTGGGGGTTGTTCACCCTTGCCTAATAATAATACAATGACATTATAGTTTGATGATGATGATGATGATTTACAGTCCTCAAAATTTCAAACCAAAGAAGGAAAAAATCTGTCCATTGATTTTGCCAAGGAGTGCAGGGGTTCTCCTGGTGGATGCGTGATAGTAGCCATACCACAATAAGATAATTTCCTGCAATAAGGTCATTATTAACTCAGCATGAAAAGAGCACTGTCTTTACATTACTCAGCTCCTCCTCCTCTGAGACTTGATGCTGATTAGTAAATTTGAAATGCCACAAAGTTAGACACATTACCATGTGTAGTGCAGTTGTACCCATTGCAAATATACTGTAAAAGAAATGGGGCATTATCTTGCATTCTTTTTATTTCGCAAATGCCCCCTCATGCGAGTTGTAACAAGCTGCACAGCTTCAATAAATAAATGTTAGATGTTAGATGTTAGCAATGTATTTTATTTTTATCATGAATGTAAAAAGGGTATCAGAAAAGATTGTGAGATATTCTGAAGGAGATTATAATTCATGACTTTGAAACAGGACTTGACATATCATGGTGAGTCTAATGCAGGAGACATTAAGAGATTAGACAAGATGCAGAAGGTGGGTTACACCTGTCATTTTCGACATGGTATCACACCCAGATGAGCCATCTTTACTGAAATACTCAGAAGCCAATGATACTGCAGAGGGAGATGCATGCAGTTGTTTTTTTAAGAGCTTTCCATCTCTTGCAGAAGAGGGACAAAAGTAAGTCTCTGCGGAAGGATTGTATTTCATCATCAGATCAGTAAATGCTCATTTTTATTTCAAACAGATTGTGGGGATAAAGAAACTGTTACCCCAGTGGATATCAAAAAAGCTGCTTTCCACATCTTACATTTGCTCATTCAAGTACTGAATTTTAAATACTTGCTATAAAAATTCTTCAGAAGTGAACTGCCACATGAGTAATTTCTCAGTGTTGTACATGCAGTATATAGTTCATCTAGCATTTCCATATCTGCTGTGTTTCTTATTATACAGTGTATACGCATGTGTTTATATATGCAAAAACATCTAACCCTTGTACTTATTGTATGCGTAACAATTGTAGCGCTGCCTTTGTGAAGCCAACATCATATCAGCAGAGATAATGCAACACTTGGAATCATTAGTATGCATAAACTGACTCCAGACTTTTGTCTATCTGTGAGGGATTCAAAAAAGGCTCTGGTCAAATGTCAACAAACTAAAACCCATGTAAAGATCAGTGATGCTGGAGGTGGAAAAAAGGAAAACTTTAAAAAGGGTGTCTGTACATACAGTACACGAGGATTACAAACACAGCAGGGTATGTGTCTGTGTATGTCAGTGGGTCAGTGGAAGAGTACAAATATCACCTGCATGTTTTATAGCACAGGATTGTAACCAGTCCGTCCAGCTTCTCACACATCTCCTGTTTCTGTGGAAGTAACACATAAGGCAGCCATTCCCTAAAGTGGGATAACAAAGATATCTGAGGTCAGCAACGTTCCTGAGTGGTGAGGCAATTGACACTGTAAAAATGGTGATCAAAGGGCCCCGCCAGTGTCCCATGAATGGTTAATTTCTTCTCTTTTTTCTTTCTCTAAGGGTTTGGGATTCTATCTGTCATTATTCCTGAGTTGCTCTGCTTGTGCTTTGATCTGCATCTCTGTTTTAATGTTGCAGAATCACTGAAAGGCAACACTTTTTGAAGTTATTTTTGAAGAAACAACATAAAGGCTGGAGGAAACAAACACACACAGAGTCTACATGTTTCAGTGAACATGTTTTTTTATTGAGAATGTTGACTGTATCTGTACATAGGTGTCATCAGCTGGACACAAACATCTAAACACAATGTGGATATTATATAATATGGATTGAGCCAGTTGTCGATCCCCTCCAAAAAACTCTTTATCAGTCTGGTATGTAGAAGGGTTAGACTCTTTTTGGGTTAGTTACTGTCCACTACTCACACATGCAATCAGTATTTCCCTGATCCAATTATTATTTTTACTAACACACTCATTGTCACACTGTAGCCTCCAAATACACAAGCGATGCACTTTCATGTGAATAATGAATAACGGTATTGGTTACATGTAAATAAAAATTTTGTAGGTGCTATGAATTATTTTTTATTATGCGTCAGTGCTTCTGATTTCCTGGTGTAGAAAAGCATGTCAAACTATCAGTCATGAGTCATTAAATGAAGCTTGGCAAAGTAACACAAAACACAAAAAATAGCCTGACTGATTTAGCAAATCAGGATCCGCTTTCACTGTTCCTGAACTTAGAGTATGAGGCTGTCATCAGGATGAAGGTTTTTGGCACAATTATGCAAAGACAGAAAGTGGCAAAGAATTAAACAAAAATAGAAATGAGTCCTGTCCTATTGGACAGAGTGAGTGAGCCCCGACAGCTTATATACAGTACCTCTAGTCCCTGCCTGAAGTTCCCCATGGTTGTGTCTATGCTACAGCATTACAGCCTTTGAGTAACCTGATTGTTGTGTGTCTCTGTCCTTGCAGTACAAACAGGTGGAGCAGTACATGTCCTTCCACAAACTGCCGGCTGACATGCGGCAGAGAATCCACGATTACTACGAGCATCGTTACCAGGGCAAGATGTTTGACGAGGAGAGCATCCTGGGAGAACTGAACGAGCCTCTGCGAGAGGTGACTACTGTTTATGTCTGAGTTTGAATCTGCCGCATGTGCAGCTGTGATGCACTGAACAGCCTGCACACTGCTGACATCTCCCTCAGTTCAGTTCACATTCCCTGATGTTTTACCCTGTCACAAGCACACAGTTTGTGAAAAAAAAATCTTTTTAGGCCAAATCCAAACAACTGAATAACATGTTACACTATTATTCCTCTTGTTTGAAATTGTGATGAGTCAATACATTTTTGTAAAGCGCAAGCTTCTTTCCTGCTACTCTTACTAACCTTTTTTTTCTCTAATGCTAAACAGGAAATCATCAACTTCAACTGTCGAAAGCTGGTGGCGTCTATGCCTCTGTTTGCCAATGCCGACCCCAACTTTGTCACTTCCATGCTCACTAAGCTGAGATTTGAAGTGTTCCAGCCTAGGGATTACATAATCAGGGAGGGCACCATTGGCAAGAAAATGTACTTTATCCAACATGGGGTTGTCAGTGTACTAACCAAAGGCAACAAAGAGACCAAACTGTCAGATGGCTCCTACTTTGGAGGTAAGCACAAACTGGAAAAAACGCAAACACAAATCTTTCTGTGGACGTTTAATTATTCCTTGTCTGCTCAAGTCCCTCTTCCTCCCTTCTCTCTGGGGGGTTCATAGAAATAATGAAAAATGGCAGGCAATCTCTCTCTCTGCACATGTCAAAATTATTCATCATTTTAACAACATGGCCCCAACTCTGTCTGGGGCCATGTTGTTCAAAATGTATTTCACATTATTAACTGTTTCCATCACAGAAGCATAGAAGCTAGACCAGTGGAGGAATTGAATTGCAGCCTTCGTGATATGCTAATTGCATTTTTTTCCCCATTTGGAATTTAAATTTGAAAACTATTAATTGTTCTGCCCTAAACTGAGCACGGACTGATGATCAAAAATTCACCAAACAGATCACATCTTGATATCTTTTCAATCTTCCGTGGTTCTTTTGAAGATACAGCGTTGCATCTGGTCTCGTACAATGTCAAAAGTGCATCTGTGTTAGATATTGGTGTATTGTTTCTAAAACTGAGACTGAAACAGCAACAAAAATTAGAGTCTACAGTCTCATATTGTGATACAGCAATGGCACTGACACCATATCTGAACATGCATCTGACCTTACACTGTTGTGATTACAACAGCAACCTAAAAGAGCAAATACTGAAAAAATCTTTTTGATCATTCATTTAAAGCCCTACATGTCATCTAAATTCATCTGCATTTACATATCTTCATTATTTTTCCAGAGTCAATACAGTTTTCAAACAGAAAGTGCCTTGGTCACTTCAGTCATAAGCATGTGATTTGTATTTATTTTCCCCTTTAGCACATTATAGACGCTGGGCTTTTGAGTCCTGTGATCCTGTGATTATTCCTGGCAATGGCTCTCTACTAAGGCTGTTAAGGGTTGGGCTGTAGTGAAGTAAGCCTGGAGCCACTGGGAGGTTGTTACCAAACATGAGTTAGTCATTCATGAAATTAATTGGTGCAGGCTCAGCAAAGGGAGTATCAGGATGCAGGATTTCCTGATCAGGATGCAGGATTTCAAATGCAATGGCTTTTTAAATTCTGTTTAGTTTCTATATGCTGAAATCTGCTCTATGTGGACTGCAGTGTATGTAGCCCATGAATGGGTGAGGAGGTATGATTTTGACAAGCACATTCAGTGTTAACAGCATTCGTTTTACAGTGCAGCAAATGCCTTGTGTATGTTCTCATCAGTGTCAGCAAACTCATGTAACAACTATATACCTTGCAGTTTGCTCTGGTTTGTTAGCTGTTGGGTTAGCTTGAGCCAGAGAGCCTGAAGTCTAAAGTGGACACAACATTTCCTGAAAAGGTGTCGGTTGAGCACACAGTGATCCAGGGACGAGGGGAAATGTGATGTGACTTCAGGACCAACACTGAGGGACACATGGATCCCTGCCAAGCTCAATCTCTGGATGTTGTTCGTAGCACAAAAACAAAACTGCCCCTTTCTTTCTCTCTTTATACCTCAGTACTGAAACACTTATCAAAATAGCATCTCCGCTGCCCTCCCAGTACCCAGATTGAACAGGTTATTGTGTTGTTATAGCCTTCATCTTATGTTGCTTCCAGTAATTGACATTTTGCCAGTGCAGGCTCTCTCTTGGTCTCTTGGTTAGAGTGGGGCTCAGTGACCTTGTGGTGGCCCAGCATGCCAGTCAGAGGTACTTATCAAAAGCTGCCGTTGATTGCACTGCTAAGATGGCTCACTTTGCCTCTGAGTGAGTGGCTTGTAGCAGCCCCATGAGTGTGATGGAAAAAAGAATGTGAGACACAGTCAGAGAGTGGGAGGGGGTGGAGGAGGGGAGTAAGTCGACTGAATAGTTTGTAATCTCCCCCTGGGTCACCTTTTGTGGCTTGGCCCGAAATGGTGCTCTTTCTAAGTCTGAAGTCTTGTAAAATTCTGGGTTGTGGAACTAATACTAATCCCATCCCTCATTGCTGACACTTTTGAGCTCAAAATGACTCACCTGTCAAGCTGCCAAATGACCATTCTGACTGCCTAAGTCAGTGACAACAGGAAAGGCCCAGGTAATCTTTGCGGTCCTTAACCCAGTTAACACCCTGCACCTCTTATGCAGCACTGCAGCAGCTGAATGAGTGACAGAATGGGGAATATGACAATTTATAGGTTAGCGCCATGCTGTATAACATGACAGGTTTGTTATTGTATCATGGTAAATGATTCAATACTGTCTTCATGCAGTGTGATGTGAGATGTGGGACTCTTTGTTGGGGTCGGGAGAACTGCCAGTATTGGTATATTGATAGTTTAGGTGATTGAGGTTCTTTTTTCCTCTGTATACAAATCATATTAACAGTCAGGCTTAATGTTTTGTCAAGGTTATAACAAATAAGGATGTGGGCAATGTCCTTTATTTTATACATTTTTCAGATATCTTTTGTCAGTAGTTCCTGGTTGATAAACATCAACCAGTCCCAGTTCACAAGGTTTAAAAGACATAATGAAAGTTGGCAGGACCTCAGCAACAGCCATGGTGCTGGAAAACACCAGATATCAAACACCAGAGCCAAATGTAAAGTGTTAGTATCTCTATGCTAATGCTATGAGGGATCGAGTGTGGCATGTCACAGGGAATCAGGGAGCCTCCTGCAGATGCTTTAAAGGTTACAGCGTGCACACTCAGTGCGCTGTGGGCAGTGTTGCGGAGGGAGATGGGTGATGACAGCAGAAGTCAGATTCCAGGCGAACTTTGCTAGACTAGGCAGATACTTCATTACAGACTAAGGAGCCCTGCTTATACACATTAATCCACATCCATGGCAATAATAGATCATAAGCATGATCATAAACAGAGAGGAATGTAGGAACAACAACATTAACAAATATAAAAGCAATTTGTAATGGCCAGAATTTGCACATGCATACAAATACATTGCATGCATGTTGTGTATGTAAGGAGAGACAACTGCAAAGAGATTGGAATATGGTTGAATACTCCTGCTTAAAAATCCTGGTCATTCCGCAGTTTGACAGGATAAATGTACTGCCGGTGCATACACAAACCCTCCCTCAGCCAGGTCTGATAGTTTTCTTGGCAGACTTCGTTGTTATATACAGTAGCTTCTGTTTATAAAGACCAAACAGAGAAAGAATAATAATATCAACAACTCCAAAGAAATCATCAAAGGTTATGCACTGCAGCTTTAGAAGGAAGGATTTCAGTTAGTTTACACTAACACTGTGTATAGTGTACATTTTTTTCCTTCTGAGGCCAGGATGAAAAAGCTACACCATCCAACAGAAGACCATTTATATGTTTTCTCACCAAGGTCATGGCATATGACATCTAATTCCTCTTTCCTCAGAGCAACATCCAATTTTTATTTGTGTCATTCATTTTTGATGAATTCATTGTAACGTCATGGTTGTGTTAAAGTGAGATCTTTGAGAGTTTTCAGTCCGGAAACTTTGACAGTGGTATTTTCTCTTTACCAGCTTCAATTAAACAATAGAGTTTTAGGAAGAGAGAACACTGCAAGGCCATGAGTAACCTTGAATCAGCAGGAGGACATGATGGGAAGATGTATTTAGGTTGATTGTCATAGTTATATCTCTTATATCTGTTTGGTATCTTGTATCATGGTAGTAGTTTCTAAGTTTCTAAGGTACTTTCTAAGGTAGTAGTTTTTCTAACTTATCACTTTTCTAATTTGGGCTAAAAAAAAAAAAAAGGAAAAAGCCCATAATTTTGGTTGTCTTTGTCACTCAGGATCCCACAGACATGAATAACTGTGGTTGTTCGTTTGGGAAGAAAAGACACACATATTGCTTTATAGAACACAATAATATGGCAGAGCTACACCAACAAAGCCCATTCGGTGAGTCCAGTGGATATGAGTAAGCAGTGAGAGTAAGACATTCCATCACAACCATCAACAGAATTCCACTTTCCACTCATCAGTATAATACTATATTTTAGATTGGGGAATAAAGTGTCCCATACCACACACTCACTCACTTATTTTCTACCACTTTATCCTCCACATGAGGGTCGCTGGTGCCAATCCCAACTGACATAAGGCAAAAGGTGGGGTACACCCTGGACAGGTCACCAGTCCATCGCAGGCACACATAGAGACAATCAACCATTCACTCTCACATTCAGGCAATTGAATGTGTCCAATTGGCCTGATTCCCAACTTTGCATGTTTTTGGACTGTAGGAGGAAGCTGGAGAACCTGGTGAAAACCCATGCACACCTGGGAAGAATAAACACCATGCAGACTTCTTGCTGCAAAGGCAAGAGGGCTAACCACTATGCCGCATGGCCCGCCTGTACACCACAAATAAATATAAATAAATTATGAAAAATCAATATGGAATAAATGGTACAGTATAATTTAAAAACATGGGGCCAATTTTATGTAGAAAGCTTTACTGCAAAAATGGTTGAAAAGAGACCACAACATCAGACCACTAAACAAACCATGTCAATTTTATCCTTTTCTTTTGTTGTTAAACAGAAGACTTAATCAAAATATCTCTCTCTCTCTCTCTCTCTCTATATATATATATATATATATATATATACTGTATATATATGAAGATTAGTAAACTGCGAAATCCATATTGCAGTTGCAAGTCTTTTAATAAAGGTAAAAAAGGGTCACAACATTCATACCATTACAAGTATTGTAATTATTACAAGCAGAAATCCCATCATTTTCGCAGTGGCAGTTTAATGCAAAATAATCATTCCCACTTTAATACTAAGTCAATTTTAAATCACAATACTTGTTTGAATAATCACAATATGGTTCTTTTTTACAGCCCAGAAACTCACTCTATTTGTATGTTAAGATTCTGGGTCCTTGTTGATGTTAACAGTAGCCATTTGCATTCAACCCCTCAGCATTCTAAGACGTCTGCTAATCTCCCCAAGTGTGGATCCAAGGCGGGTTGCACTAGATCCTGCTGTGGATTTCTTTTTTCTGGACTTGTAGTTCAGAAGGCACCACTAAGAGTCTGGGCTCCAATTTCTTTCTGCCAAGACAGTTAGATGAGGCCAGAGGGCTCAGTGCAGCTCATCGCCTCATCTCTGCAGCATTGGCTTCAGCCAGAAAGCCACAGGACAAGAGGATTTAATACAGAGCTGCGATTCTCCTCTCCAGAGGGGATTAGTGGAGCAGTGCTGTGGGAAATGGACCCCCAGCACTGCCACAACCAGGGCTGCATTACCAACACACACTTACAATGCCCACTCAAAAAACTCATGCAAACACACAGTGTATACATTAACACGCACAAACACGCACACACACCATGAGCTTGGTATTTTATCTCTCACTTCCACAAAGCTCCAATGATGAACCCAAACAGTGTCTATTTATCTGTGTGCTCTCTCTCTCTCTTCCTCTCTCTCTCTCTCTCTCTCTCGCTCTCTCATGCACATTCACACAACAGTAGCATAACTGCATGTTTTTCCAAATGCTTTATACAAATTATACATTTATTCTCACTTTATGTGTCAGCCAATTTCCATTTTCAAGCCATTGCACACAGTCATAACCACTTCACACTTTACACAGTGATCACAAGAATACAATCTAATGCAATCCAGTGCAAAGTATTTGCATAAACTGTGAGCAGGAGACTGTATCATCAGTGAAGACATCGGCATTGGAATTTTGTGTTTAGGTTTTAATACACATCCAGCCTCTTTATTTATGTGCACGCACACACAGACCAACGCACATGCAAAGCTCATTTGTCATCATACCCCCACACAAAAACAAACAATACAGGGCTATATTGTATGTGTCATAGATTACATTTAACATTGCAGCACTGGTAGCCCTATCTGTATGTACCTGTGTTACATCCCTGGCCTAGGGAAACCAGGGGGTGGTAACGTGTTTGTGTCTTCCAACTCCTCTCTCCAAAAAAAGCTAAAAGTCAAGTTGACAAAGTATAGCAGTTTTATTGACTTCGGAGAAGAGCAATGCCAAAATAACAAACAAAATTTCTCTAATGAACCTAATCTTACCTTCTGTAAAGAAAACAGAAAATAAATGACAGAAAAACTTACCTAAGCTCCTAACTTAAAGACAGGAGTAAAGAAAGGTGAAACAAAAATGGCTTCCCTTTCCGACTACAGCTACCTTTGTTTACATGTAACATAAAATTAAACAATTAAGTATAAATAAGAATATTCTACCCTTGACTAACAGTCAAGACAAATCTCTAAAGAGCAATAACTTTATGATACTATTTGATACTTTATGACACAAATAGAACTTACCTAACTTACAACAAGCAACAACTAATAATATTCCACATCAGTTTCAACTTTACTAACTAAGGGTTTGTTTGAAAAGAGTGAGCAGGAAGCCCTGAGTGGTTTAAGAAGGGTTTATAGTCCAGGCCCCCATCACGTCATCCACTCACGGTGAGCCAAGTCTTCTTCCAATGAGCCAGTCACAGTGTGCCACCTGGTTGCTGACATCCACCCGATAGACTGATACTCACACAGACACCGTCAAAAGAGGAGAGAACTACAAATAATGACAAAACATGTGACCTAGGGCCATAACAACCTGAAACGCTTTATAGGTGGTCAGTGTCTTGAGGAGAAACCAGAAGATCGAATAAGAGAAGAGACAGTAATGTGATGAGACAACATGCTTGAGTTAATTAGGATGAAAGAGTCTTTAAAACGTTGATTTGATGCAAGCCAAAGAGACACGGATGTGTGAGTGTGTTTGAAATAGACAGAGAGATAGAGTTGGAAATATAAGAAATGAGGTTGGAGGATGAGATGAAAGCTTGAGGAAAACAAAGGGGATGCCTAGAAACACATCACCCAGCAACAAACAACATCACAATATGCCTTTCATATGCCTGCCAAATTCAAATAACCGTTATTAAGCATATAAGATGTATACATCACCTTTATGTGAGTATATTCTTATATGTTAGTACACTATGATACTCCCATACTTGTTCTCATAAATAAAATAGTGGCATATTCTGAATATAGTACTTTTACATCCATTTATGTGTACACACAAACAGAGAGTGAGTCTCTGTATTAAATGGAGCATTATTTTCCTGAGCAGTCAGATGAAGGCCAGCAGACCTCTAAGCTCGGAAAATGGCATTAAGTGCTGCAGCAAAGGATTACAGAGTTACAAGTTACAGTTATGCATGCAAAAAAAAAACAAAAAAAAACAACATCTTGGAGATGGCAAACTTTATTTTTGAGGACAATAAAGAGATGCATATAAAGTTTATTTCAGTTTCAAAGGTAAATCACATGGATTACACAGTACTGACTGTAGGAGAATTGTTTAACTTGTTATGATTTACATAAGTACCAGGGTGTAAATTGATTCAGTGTAGTTTTACTGTAGCTGTACCTTTAGCCTTATTTGTATAAATAAACACTGTATGTTTATGGAAATTGCACATCATTTTCTCGGTATGTAGCCATCTTGATGCTAAGTTTGGTTCTTTTTAAACATTTAAGATGTGAAAACAACCTAATTTGATCTTTTAAAGTGGTAGGTTGTGTGTTAAATTTGGTGGTGTCAGCTTGGTAAATCTAAAATACATAATTTTTACACAAAGTTTTGCTGTTATTTTCTCCACCAAACGCATTTTCCTTTTTTAAAAATATTTATTCATTTAAGCCATAGTTGTATGCAGTTAGGTGAAGGATGTCTGAGCCAAAATATGGTTGTCACTTTCCTTTGAGTTTTATTCTCAACAAATTTGCAAATTATAATGGTGGACTTAAAACATGTCATCTTCACTTATCAGTTGAATTCTTTTCACATTTCCACATGTCCACCTCACAAATATCCTCCCATGTTTTGTCTGTAATGATAACATTCATCTTCAATTCCCATTTTCCCTTTAAATTCTGGGTGTTTTCTGACATATAACACTGTAAATATTTAGAAAATCACTATTAAAATTTTATATAATTTTAACATTTGTCTATTGCTTTGTCTGTGTGACATTGACTCTCTGTACATAATATATAGGTAGAATAATATAGTTGCCTGTAACACAGACATCTATCAAATCATCACTAATATAATGCCACACATTCAAAACATTATTCAAATACAGGTTAGCTATGGGATCTAACCACAGTACATAACAGTTTGTTTTTTTCTGTTTTGTTTCAGAGATATGTTTGCTGACCCGAGGCAGGAGGACAGCCAGTGTCCGAGCAGACACCTACTGTCGACTATACTCGCTGTCTGTTGACAACTTCAATGAGGTTCTGGAAGAGTATCCCATGATGAGAAGGGCCTTTGAAACTGTTGCACTGGACAGACTGGACCGTATTGGTAAGACACATTATCTTTAGAACGACAATTCATGATTAAATCCTTATATACAGTAACTCCATCTGTATTTTGCAATTGGGATCATATGTTGTCATTGTACATTTCTGCAAGTCATGGATGCATGTGAGCTCACATTAAACAAAAATTAAACATACAGTACAATATGTGAGACTTACAGACATATTTCTTCTATATGCAATACAAATGTAACATTTCCCATAGTTATAGCAAAATAGCAACATTTTTCTGGGAGACAAAGCTGGTATTTGGGCTACTATTTTAGAAATTAGCTACAGTGAATGCCAAAACATACCAAGACAAGAATTTCAAGAAATTCAACTCAGTCCAGTTGCCTTTACACTTTTGGATACCACGACCTGGATGACTGAGAATCTTCACAGACAACATACCAAGACATACTGTAAATAATATTTATTTAAAAGCTTCAAATTTCATTTACATTACATTTATATGGGAAGAATTATGTGCCACTAGGAACTGAAATTGAGTTCTTTATATCTGAACGTGAATCAGATGCTTAGGTTTGTGTTGGGTGTGATCAGGATGGATAGGATTAGAAATGAGCATATTCAAGGAACAGCTCATGTTACATCTCCCTGCCTGCAAAGCTCTCTCTCTCTGCAAAGTGTCACACACTTAGAGAGTCGGCCCCGCTCATAGCATATCATATGCATACATGACGCGCCTTTCCATACATGGTACAAATTTGTTACACACCTGAGTTAAGCCAGCTGGTCACTGGGCATGGCGCTGATTTTTCTCGACTCCTTGCTCCAGCCAATTAACTGTTTATGCATTTCTGACAGAAAAAGAGTTCTTTCCATCTGTCAGTTTCCAGATGTGTGGCACAAAAAATGGTATTTGAAGAACTGAATTTGAATTGAAAGAAGTGACACTGAACTGTGAGAACAAATAAGAGCACTGAATTTTTCAACTGAATGAAAAGTTTCAAAAGTATTGCAGTACATGACATTTTTTCAGATTCATATTTTAAAGCAGCTACTCATTTTTTTTTTATATTCAGGTTCAAATAGAGTGATTCACAAAGTGACAGCTCATTGAAAATTTGAGGGCTGCGAAAGAGTTGACACCGCTACTCAATGACTTATTGAGTAGCGGTGAATTATTTTCAAAGTTATCGTCAAAAATATGTAGATGGAGGTCTCTAACACATATAGTTAACACTCTCTCTACATCCTTCACCGTTTCCCAGACTCAGCATGGCCAGACGAAAAATTCACAATCAAAGGCAAGCCTGTATCATCACTCAGCTATCACTGTGTGCTCTGTTTTATCCTCAGCTATGTTTAGAAAGGAAGATAGAGAAATTGCTTTAGGGAGTCTCCTTTTTATAAAATGGCTACTTTGAAAAGATGCGGTGGGCTGATAGGGATGTTTCGGTGAGATGGTCTCCTGCTTTTGTCCTTATGTGTTGGGCTTGATGCACATGTAGATTGTCCTCTCTATTATAACAAAATTTAGACAGCACTGAAATCAATTACTGCCTTGATGGACCGTAAAATCTGTGTGTGGGTCATAAAGGGTCAAGTGGTGCCGAGGCTGGGTTAAGCTGGATGTACTGTAGATTTAATACCTCACAATGCCTTTAATATTTGACCACCAGTCATAACAGAAAATGGAGACATTGATCTGGACCTAATTGTATCTACAATATCTTCATGTTTCACCGCCTTTTGTGCGCACCAAATTGAAAGCGTGAGTCATGGGAATTAACCCCCCTTCAGTCCCTTGTGTGACCATTCAACAATGACTAATGGACTCTGTGGTTGGAATCGCACACATTTATCAGGAAGGTTAGATCAGCGGTCAGGATGCCTGTCATAGTGACGTACCTCCAATTTGTCTCTTTGACCTTGTATGCAGCCTCAGAGGACTTTGTTTTCATGTACCTGTTCCATAAGTCCACTTGATTTCTATCCTGATTCTACATCTCAAATTTGTAGCCTAATTTTTATCTCTTTCAAAGCAATATGATTTAAAGTGACACAGTGTAGTTTTTGCTCTCAGGATCCCCCTAAAGTTGGCAACTCTCATTAAACATACACCATGGTAACATGATTCACAATTACAATGTCTACTTAGTAGTCCAACAGTAACAGAGTCAGGTCACTATCACTCCAAAATCGCTCAGCATCTCTCAAAGCAGTAGAAATTGATTTCACTTTCAGTTACCAAACTGTTGTAAGTAGACAATAAGCTCAAAATATATTTGGAGACATTATTCGAAGGTTGAAAAACTGTATGGTGTCGCTTTAAGGTTAAGTCCTTATTCTTTTAGTATTTTCCTTTTAATGCCTTTAGATGGTATCAACCGATAACAGCATAGAATACATGACATCAATAGATATTTGCAGTCTGTATACATTTTCTCAGTATTGCAACCTCCAACTGAACCTGCACCTTGTGGTACAATGTTTAGTTTATATTTTGTCTCTTTTACCCTTGGGAATCACAGTAAGAGCCAGTTAAATAAACATTGCCTACAACATAGGCTGCTGTGCATCCTGAACAGGATGTCTCGAGGTAGTTGCTGTATCCTCAATCCATCTTTTGTTGTTTCTCTTATTCTTCTGTGCTCTTCTATGCTGTTCCATTCCTCTGTCTCTTTCTGAAATCTATTTTCATTCATTTATGATTTTTATACATACATCTATATCTTCATTGTCTCCCTTGATAACTCCCTCTATGTTAAGGTGCTGTATTGGAATGGTTTGATGCAAAATAGGGTGCTTATTATCATCATATGCTAAAATGTCATAGAAATAAAGGCCTAGAAGATGTAAAGTCACTTTTTATCTTGTCTCTTTTCATGTACTTTTAAAGGCAAGAAAAACTCCATCCTGCAGCATAAGGTACAGCACGACCTCAGCTCTGGTGTACTCAACTACCAGGAGAATGAGATCATCCAGCAAATTGTGCAGCATGATAGGAACATGGCCCACTGTGCTCACCTCATGCAGAATGCTCCACCACAGTCGCCTCCCTCACCTACCCCAGTCATCTGGGCCCCGCTCATCCAGGCTCCTCTTCAAGCAGCAGCTGCTACCACATCAGTAGCCATTGCGCTGACACACCATCCCCAACTCCCACCAACACTCTTTAGGCCCCCAGTTTCTGTTCTGGGGTCCTTGAAGGACCCTTCCAGTCGGTTAAAGAAGTTCCAGACATTAGTTTCTTCATCCACAGCACCTGGCTCTGCTGGGGAATCTCCCTCTAGCACACCCTCAAAACTGCGCACTGGAGTGGACATGCCATTGCTGGCTTCTTTCCGGGCCCAGCAAATGACATCACTTTCAGGTGGTTCTAGCCAACAGGTTTCAGGTAGTGGAGGACAGCAAGGACCTAGTGGAGGTGGGTCTAGGTCCAGTAGTGGAGGGGTGTCTGCCTTCCCCTTTGGACCATACCCATCCTCTGTTTCACCCTCATCTAGTACGGCACAGCTGCACCCACAACCACAACATCAACAGCCTTTTCGCTCCAACACACCTCCTCTCTCAACCCTCTTCCACCAAGGATCTACAAGTGGAAGCACAGGGTCAGGAATAAGTGGTGGGACGGTTGGAGCCTGTGGTGGTGCCACAGGGTGGTCTACAGGTGGAGCAGTTGGTGGTTCAGTGGAGGAATCCTCTGGAGTAGACACTTCTTGGGCTGGAGAGGACATTTCAAGTGGAACAACAGAAATGACTCAAGATAGGCATTTCAGTTTGGCAGGAGCTACTGGTGGATCAGTAGGAGGGATTTCAGGGGAATCAATGGGAGGAATATTGGAAGCATCATTGGGTGCTGCTTATGGGAGGTTAGCAGGTGGCACATCAGGTGGATCAATGGGGGGCGTTACATGTGTTCCAAAGGGAGATGCATCCAGGAGATCAATGGGAGGGGTTTCCAGGGGATCAATTGGAAGGGGGGGCTCTGTGGCAGGGGCAACTGGAGAATCACTTGTATTGGCAAACATGGGAGGAACATTTGGGAGGCTTTCTGGTGGGTCAGCTGGAGTAGTGGGCAATCCTAGTGGGTCAACACCTACAACAACTAGCCACATAGGAGGAGGTTTGAGTGGACAAGGAGGAGGATTGATGGGAGGACATATAGGCAGAGAAGCAAGTGGAGTAATAGGAAGCAATTTAGGAGGGTCTGCATCTTGTGCTGTAGGTGGGGTTTCTGGTGGGATTACAAGTGGATTTAGTTCCTCCCGTTGTCAGAGTCCTATATCTACTTGCTCTTTGCCTGGGCAATTTCTCCAAAGCCACCCACCCCCTAAGCCTCCTCAGGTGGCTCCTCTGCCACAGTTTACTGGGGGAGGCAGGACTACCAGTGCTTTAAACCTCCTTCATTCCCCTCCACAAGGCTCCCCATCATCAAGTAAAGATCAGCACAACCAGCAGCCTGCTGAGGGCTCTCCCTCTGCACTCAGCCATCTGAGTCTTGCTGGTCTCCAGTCTGGCTTCCTGCCTCACCAGATACCACTGGAGAGGTCTGCTCTGGCCTCACTGGCTCAGTATGGTTCAGCAAATGCCTCCCCTTGCCTTACCCCAGTGGCTCCCAGCCCTACAGTTCAAAGCCCAGTGGCAGGTAGGACTTTCCACTACAGTGACCCCTCCAGCACCACAGGATCCCACAATTCTCTCCTCATGCCTCAGTCGTCATTTCCTTCACACCTTCCCAGTCAGACACACACAAGTGGGAGAGATTCCCCATTGGGTCGCTTTTCGGAGGACCTAAAGCTTTTATCCACCTCACACCCATCTCTACCCCAAGAGGTGGCTCAAGCCTTAGGACACCAGACTCACCCCTCTGTGGAGGCTGGATATTACCCCTCACCCTTTTCCTCACCCACTCTTGTGCCCAAACCTTGTTGTTCAGTACCAGGCCACATGACTCCTCCAACCCAGACATCTCACCAGACTAAGTCACCTGGGGCCTCCCCAGCTTTGCCTCCACGAAGAGGCTCTGCTGCTTACTCATTAGATCTAGAATCTCAAACTGTCCGTTCTAAACTCCCTTCTAATTTGTGAGGATTGATTACACCCTTCTCTGCTCCTCGTAAATGAAACACACAAACTCCATGTGTGGCACTCTTTTCTTTGTGTCTTGAGAATTCACTGTGTTCCACCTCTCATTTTAACACAATCTTAACTTTACTGTGATTTAATTTACCAGGTAAAGTTTACCAGGTAAAGTGAAGCTCTAGAACAGTCTACATTTGTTTTCTTTTTTTATTTTTACATACTATATAGAAAGAGATATACTGTATCCAAATAATTTAAATAAGGGACATGGAGGGTGTGACAGATGTTCTCTATTTTAAGTCATTTCCTTTATTTCAATAGTTATGCCAAATTCTCCTGGTGACATTTAGGAAGATAATTCAATGGACAACACAATAGTACACTTTTTCTGCAGGAACTTATGCACTAATACCTGCATGCATAAAGGCTTTGTTTGTTTCAAAAAACATATCTAAATTTTTAGATAAACAAGCTTCGAGACAGTCAAACTCTTGTCCCATTTCATTTAGGATCACATATTGTTGATCCTTAAATGTATCTATTAGATTGTACTTGTTTATCCTCTGTATACTTTTCTAAATCTTATGCGAGATGGCGAAGAGATGTTTGGTAACCAAAAAGACTTTTCCTGTGTTCACCTCCTCTTGACCCATCAGTCCTTATTTTATACAACTTGAGCGTAATCATACTTTTTTTTTAAGCAAAGCGAGAGGGCTTCAGCGAATATGCCCTCCAACTTAATTCTGCAAAGTAACTACATGTGAGCAGCTTTCTGCAGAGTTTTCAACCATGTCCAAACATGCTCACTTTGTCTTCCAAGCTAATGCCACTAATGCATGTGGAAAACGTGTTGTTTTTCTTCCTGACTGTGCAACTGTTAATGTGTGAGTGTTGGTGAGAGGTGTGAGAGTCACTGGGAGAGTCAGATGCAAGACAAGACTTTTCCCTGTACTTATTAAAAGGATTTGCCTTTTCAACGCAAAAACTAAGACTTCCATTAACTACAACTTATCTTTTGAATTGTGTAGCATTCAGGCAGTTTAAATGATATCTAATAGCCCCAAACTCTTTTGGTCATGAGTTAAAACAATACAATACAATACAATACAATACAATACAATACAATACAATACAATACAATACAGTGCACATGCTGAAAAATCACTAAAAGGAATGCAAAAATTTCACTTGATTTGATTTGTGCATTACTTCTTGTACAGTAGCTAAAAAAGAGACATATTCCCTTCCTGGAGGCTACTGCTGAGGTTTAGAATGGATGGGATGTTGTTGCTAACATAAGGTATTGTAGCAATGGTAGATACACTGAATTCACTGTGCGCCTTGGGTGTAGCGATACCCCAATTCCAAAAAGTTGGGATGCTGGGTAAAATGTAAATAAAAACACAATGCAATAATCTGCAAATTGCATAAACCCATATTATATTCCCAACAGAACATAAATAACATGTCACATGTTGAAACTGAGCAATTTTTACCATTTCATTAAAAATTAGGAGTTTTGAATTTGATGGCAGTAACACACCTCAAAAAAGTTGGAACAGAGGCAACAAAAGGCTGACACAACAAAAGAAAATGGCACAAATCAAAACTGGAGGAACATTTGACAACTAATTAGGTTAACTGGCAACAGGTCATTAACATGACTGGGAATAAAAGGAGCATATTTGTAAAGATGCAACAAACTGCGTCTAAAAGATCAATTTCATAAAAATGTTCCTCAACGTAAAATTGCAAAGACTTTCAAGATCCCACTATCTAGAGTGTATAATATCATCAAAAGATCCAGAGAATAGAGGATGCATCTTTCTGCACAAGGGAGAAGACTGGAGGTCAAAATTGGATGTTTGTGATCTTCAGAGGCAAAATTGAAAACTGTTCTGTAGTCAGATGAAACAAAATTTGAATTTCTTTTTGTAAACAATGGACACCGTGTCCTGCAGACTAAAGGGCAGAGGGACCATTGAGCTTGTTATCAGTGAACAATGCTGAAAAGTACATAGAGGTTTTAGAGCAACGTATACTCCCATCTAAAAGTCTCTTTCAATGAAGGCCTTCCATATTTCTGTAGGACAATGCTATACCACATACTGCATCCATCACAACAGCATGGCTTAACAAGACAAGAGTCCTGGTGCTGAACTGGCCTGCCTGCAGTTCAGACCATTCACCAATAGGAAACATTTGGCGCATCATGAAAGGAAAAATCTGCCAAAAAAGGCCCAGAAATGCTAGCCCAGCTGCTACAGTCCGGCATCAGACAAAAAAGGGACAACATTCCTTTCCCTAAACTCCAACAACCGGTCTCCTCACTCTTCTCAGACTTTAGAGACAGTTGTTAAACGTAGAGGGGATGCTACACAATGGTAAACATTGTTCTGTTCCAACTTTTTCAAGATGTGTTGCTGCCATCAAATTCAAAATGAAATGGCAAAATGTCAACATCAAATATGTTATTTATGTTCTATGGGGAATGAATTGAGGGTTTATGAGATTTGCAAATCATTGCATTTTGGTTTCATTTATGTTTTACCCAGCATTCCCAACTTTTTTGGTACTTCCATAACTACAAAGGTCATCGCTTGAACCATTTGCTTGTTAGACAGACATACATCAACAGCCATGTCCAAAGTGTCTTTTTGTTTATACAGCACTCTATACATAAGACTCTAGAATAGATTGTCAAAAACCCTCCTTTATTGTGGCTGTAAACACTACAATGCTGTATTGTGGTTGCATTGTTGTACATGTTTTTGTTTGAATGTTTTTTTTTGTGTGTTTTTTTCACATAGTGTACATTTGGAAGAGCATTTGGATGTTAGCAGTCAAAGATGAAAGATGAGATGAGAAAATTCCCTTTATGTGTTTATGCACTGTTTATGTATTAATTCCCATGAAACTGTCAGAAAATCTCAGAGCTGTCAAAAAAACAGCATGCACAGTAAGATACGGTACCACTTATCTCCCAAAGGACAGGAGTAGTGATATGCTTCATGTTCATCCGTAGCTCATCACCAAGACAGACCCAGGTTCCACTCAGACAGCTGAGTCCCTAACTCAGTCACAGCACTCAGCTACCGCAGCCTAATTTAACAAGACATGTCTGAAATCCCTTGACCTTAGTAGCTATCACATACTCTCACACAGAGGTGCACAGTACCCATGCTGTCCTGTAATTACAGTTCCCAGAAGTCCCTATAATAAGGTATAGCAATACTGATATGACTGTTACCTGTAGGCATGCACATTTACTGACATGTACGCACGCACAAGAACACACAATGACTGCTCATATCCCAAAAAACAAAGCAAAACAATAAGAAATTATTCAAAAGTAGAACCAGTTGATTTTTTTTGCTTTCTTATTGCATTCACACCAACCAGATCCAATTACTAATGCTTCGTACCACTTTTATATGTAGGGATTTACTGAATGTTGTTTGATGGATCCATGAATTGTAAAACTGGATTTAGGATATACAGTAAATATTGTAACTTTTACACATATAGTATACTATTATTTTCAACCATTTGCAACTGGGTTTTGGGCAATGATTTGGCCAATGAAATGATTAAATAACTTTTTGACTTATTACATATCAAATGTCATTAATAGTCCCTGACACAAATGACTTCTTTATGGACTTCCTTACAGAAAGAGCAGGCATTACTAATGGCTGGAGCAGTGTTATGTTCACCTCTCCCACATCTAGACTCTTTCAGTATAGGAAGTAGGAAGAAGGAAGACCAAGGAAGACTACTGTAGGAAGACCAAGACTTTTTAGACTACCAACTGGAGGGACAGAGCTTCTGCAACAGAAACAACAGGAAGACAAACAGTCTAATTATATAAACCATTGTCTTCCTGTACCTGCCAGCCAATGCAGACACAGTGTGGTGCCTTGCACATCAGGAAATGTCCCCTATTCTTCCATAACAGTATGACTTTATGAAGGTTTAGAAGCAGAGAGCAGACTGAAACAGTTCTGTTAGACAAGGAAGCCACGGGACATTGATTCACAGAGGGAATGATGTAATCAGACACAGGGAGGGAGAGAGAGAGAGAGACAAGCATCCCATGGGGCATTCATACTGACGGGGTGCTTTTTTCCTGGTTGGACCTGTGGTATGCTTTCCCCTTGTTTATGATTGTCCCTGAGTGCTATTGGATGCTTGTCACTGTGGTATTGATTGGAAGGATATGTGGGAAAGCTTTTTTTTGTTATTTGGCTCGCAGCTATTGTTTGGGTTTGTCAGTGAGGCTGTGTTTGCTGTGCTGCCAGGCAGGGGGTCAATGGCTGGGGGTGGACGCTGTCTTAGGTGGACTGGATGGGGAAGCACATGCCAGAGTTTGATTGATTAGTTGTCCTTAACCAAGACTGGTCTGTTATCGCAGATAAGTGATTCAGCGTGGAATTAGTGGGGACAGTATCAGTTGAATCTGTCATTATCTGTCATTATTGGTTAGAGAGCATGACACATCCTTCATGAAACTGAAAAGTGGGTATAAAGTGAGTATTTTTCTCCTGTCAGCAGTTTTGTTCTGCAAAGGGGATTTGCTGTGTCTTTGCTTCCAAACCTTTTGTAGCAGCTGCATTTGCATCGCAATGTAGTATCAAAGCAGGGCTTTTTTTGTTTTGTTTTTGAGGAACCAGATGAGATTTAGATATGGATGCTTTAAAATATGATCTCTTATGAAAGAGGCAGATAAAGAAAAGTGAGCGTGACTCCTCTCATAGGAGACTGTTTTCGTTATGTCTTTCTTCGTCACCCACATACAAATGGGAAGAAAACAGCTTAATGAGAGCAACAGAAGAAAAAGCAATGAATGTCAGGTCAAGGATCCTCAGAGGCTGCTTTCACTCTGTCCACACATTCCAAGCTATAAAGGCTATTGTGGCTATTTTGAATTCAGTTCAGAAAAGACAAATCTTGGTCTGTTCTTTTTTCTTCCTAAAATTGTGTAATTTTATTTTCATAGATTTGTAAGAAATGATTGCTCTATCGTTATGTATCGTAGGGTCAGTGCCAGCTTGAGTTATAAATCTGTTTGTCTGGCTTGACACCATACAGTGCTGTGAAGGAGGCAGCAGGTTTGTATTTTGCTTCAGTGCAGTTCTCTCATCACAGAGCTTTTGATGGAGCTCCACGTGGCACCTTTTCAACCATTACCAACCCATGGTTATTCCTGTAACACAGCATTCTCCGATGCTTTTCGGTGCACTTCCAATTTCACCGCCTAATCAACCCCCCCCCACACACACACACTTGCCCATAAATATATGTTAGCGAATCAGCGATGCACACTAATAAAATCATTTGCTGTGATTGAGGATTAGATGTAGCAGCAGCGGAATCGAACCTGCAATTTCTCGAGGGAGGCAAAGGCACATGTGTTTTTCTAAGTACCTCATTATGCATTCATGGCCACAACCTTACTCCTACCACACCCACAAACATTTTGTAACCAAGCACCAGAATCAGGTGTTCCATATAACAGCGTACCTCACAGTGACTGCATTTGATTGGATGATTGCTATATGTAGCAAAAGATTCTGTTTATAATGCGTCTAATATAAGTGACCTCGTTTGCTGCTGCTCCATTGAGATGGAATGACACGACAGTAATGTTACTTTGACCACAAAGTGGGCTGTTGGCCAGTGTAACCTGGATATGACCCAGCTGTTCTGTGCATGTACTCTATCACCTAGAGATCCTTCAGGGTAACAGTGTGTTGCAGCTCATAGACAAGTGTCTCTCCTTCTAGCTGCTATGGAAGCTCACTCATCCATTGTACTTTGTAGCTTGTTCTTGAATAAAATCTCACTTGCTTCTGTAATCTCACAAATATACAAATTAGAATCTTGAAATTTCTGAAAACACTTTTGTCTTTTGCGTTGCATCTGGTTTGGAAAATCCTGTGTTGATAAATTAACAAAAAAAATCTGTAAGGTATGAAACTGTCTTTCATTTGTTGAAGTATGTAATATAATCCCAGCTAATCTGATGCTGGGAATATAATGTCAATAAGGTACTTACCTATACAGATTTATATATTTCCATAGGACCTATTTATATTTCTGTATTTATTTTAGACTCTTAACATGTGATGTCAACAAAATAACAGATAATTAGAAATGTTCACTAAGTTGTGTGTTTGTACGGAGTCCATGTCCATAATTTGTAAGAAAACATGTCATTTTCATTGTGTAATATGTCTCCTTTGCTGTGGCGCAGGAGTGGGACTTTTTCATTACATGATGCTACAGACCAAGACTTTATACCTGAATGCTCAACCTTTTTGTTTCATGAAGGCAGCAACTGGTTCAATACTTCTTACAAGGACATGCAGCCTTTTAGGGAGGACAGTATTTTGACCACTTTGCCATCGATCAAAGGATATCTGTTTTTTTTTCTGCATTTAACACTGGAACTATGGGAAAAAGCAATAAGGAAAATGTACAGGTCTGGTGTGACTGGATGTGTACCTAAAGGACATTGCGCTGACCCACAGGACACACACACACAGAATAGCCATGGCTCATGATTTGTGTAGTGACGAAAGGAGTGAGGCAAAAAACTGCATTGATGATAAGCACACATACTGGATGACATATGGTATAGAATAAAATATTATTAACACCTACCTGAAGTGTTTTTTTTTTGTTTTTTTTGTTTTTTTTGTCTGTTTTTTTTGTGTGTGTGTGTTTACCTGGTATTCCTTATGTTGTTGGGACCTAAATCTGTTACACAGTCACATTATGGGGACTTGTCTTCCTTATGAGGACATGAATCAAGTCCGCGTAATGTAAATTACTACATTTTAAGGCCTCAGTTAGGCTGAGGATAGGGTTAGGTTAAGATTAAGTCAGGGTTAGGGCACTAGTAATTTAGGTTAAGGTTAGAGTAAGTCTCCAGGAAATGAATGTAAGTCAATGCAATGTCTTCTGAAGTGATGTGTGTGTGCATAGATTGTTTAAAAATGGATATAATCCTCCATTTGCTAAATAAAGTCCTGTTTTGAAGCCTCAAGATTAGTGATTTGACGCTGCATCCTCTCAACTGCACATCGCAAATTTGCTAAGTCATCCTCAGCACATTCTGACACCATTATTACTGCGCATTTCCATTAATCCGTTATTTATTTTCATGATTTTTCTCCCTGCATCCATTTGATATGTGTCTCTTCAAGCCAAAGCCTTTTTGTGCACACACCTTGACTCATAGATGCACACAACAAGCGGTCAAGAGACAGGTGAAGCTCCTCAAAATGCGGAAAATGTTGGCAGACCGTAAAAGGGAGGACACTCTGCGTCTGCCTCTGTGGGCACTCAGCCATCTGCTTCATTAGAATTCCCCCTTGAGGTAACCTTCCCTTCTCCAAGAGAAACTCATTGAAAGTGAAGGGCTTTGTTTTAGATTGTCTTTTGTAATTACACATTATTCTCCTCCTTTGATGCCTGCTTTCCAAGAGGACAGGAGCTGCAATATATATATATATAGATTAATATATAAAATCAGTGTGGTGTACACCATGCATGAGAGCTGGTGCCACATGAGCCTCCTGTACACCGTGTCTCTGTGTGATTTTGTGCAACGGACCAGATCAGAGAGGTCATGGTGACTTGCTCGCTCGGCTGAGGCGGCTGTCTCTCTGCTGCCATAGAGCGAAAACCAGCGCTAATAACTTCCTCCACAGCATCTGAGATAATCTGCTCTAGTTCTCCTTGGGTCAGACTCAACAGTGATTAATCCTGCCATTACTCTACAGGCCTCTGAGTCAACGTACTGTATAAATGTGCATCTCTCAAGTTTTTCCTCTTCTTCCAGATAGCTTGACACTCAAGTTGATGCTGGTACAGAAGCATATACATGTCTCATTTTCCACATTAAATGGAAATTTAAATAGTGATTAGGTTTTACGTAAGATGATTTGGTTGAAATTTAGTTGACAAGAGGGGTAAAGCAGGAGTGTATATATATATATATATATCTGTCAATTATTTTTCACATGCCAAAGTTACAATGTTCAAGCGTTTGATGTGCACGGCTGAAGGTTTCCTGGTCAAAAATGTGCCAGGATTTAGGATGTAACTGATGGACTTGTAGAATATGATTTGTTGTTAAAGTCCAAGTTGTCTACTGATGAGATTGCAATGGGTTAACCTTGACCATATTAAAATATATTAGTTGCTGCACCAGCAACTAAGACACACTGAGGATGGATTGTAGGATGTCATTGACCTTGCATCTCATTGGCACACGTGAATGTAAATATGAGGTTAAAATTATATCTATAGACTGTTGCAGAGGTCTTTATTGTCCCTATAAGTATAACTTTTGCAGTGGATGATAGAAACAACCCACAGCTTCTAATCACACAGCTAAAAGACAACCAAATAAAAAGAAGAAGCATCAGTTTATTCATATATCCAAAGCATATTGTAATTGAGGTTAATTTTCATTCTAAAAGACATTTAATAAAAGCACCAAAGTTTTCGTGGGCATAACTTTGAATCGCTAAGTTCTTCCAGAGCCATTATCTTGTGCCCCTTTTCAAGGGGTCAGACACTGACTCATCAGTATTGTTATCACAATTTTAGATGTATAATATTATATTAGTCACAGCTGATATTTTACAGCAGATTTAGTTCTTAAAGTAGAATTTGCTGATATGATTTTAATGTGATTTCAAAGGATTTGTTTTCTCTGTGCCCTTGATGTTGTATACTTTAAAACAAATAAGCTGAATCCTCCACTCACCACTGCCAAATTTATATTGTGTTCATAATTTACAGTATATCACATAACATCCCCCCTTTTTTTAACATTTTGTCATTGTTTCCAGGTCACTGACTGAGTGTTAATGGGAAGTGAGACAGATAGACTTTGTTGTGATGATGTGCTGCCTTCAGCTGTGACCCCACTGTGATATGTCAGCATAAGAACCAGCAGCTCAAGTTGTCACCCTGCCATCTGTTAACAGTCTGTCCTAAATGTAGGTTTCTTAGCAAATCCAATCCTCTTCCACAATATCCCCCGGAGCCTGATACAGTTATCTGCCTGCATCTGACTAGGAATACTCCATCTTGCAATGCTCATCTGGTCAAACTGGCCCTTGAGACTGAATAGCAGAAAATCATTCCAAAGTAGGTTATCCAGTAGAATAGTCCAGTGTTTTTTTTTTTGTTTTTTTTTTTGCAGTTTTTAATTTAAACAAGTAATGTTGAGCGATGCTCTCCAAACCAATTTTTCCTCAGTATGTTACTATGCAGTGTAGGTCAGGGGATGAATCCTTCATATTTCGTAAAAACATGAAAAATAATCATAAAAGAATGAAACCCAGATGAAGTCATTTGAAAGAGAGGAAAATACCACTTTCTTATTTTTAGCATATAATCCTCCATGACTTGTGATTCTACAGTGCCATCCTCTACTTCCTCCTCCTCCTCCTACTCCTCCTCCTCCTATCCCCAGTGGAAAGATCTTCCTTCCTCATATGCCTCTTCCCGCTTTGGCTCTGGAGATGCCACGTGTCTCACCACACCATCACGTGCATTTTCACAGGGTGAGAGTAAACCGTAGATTGGAGAAGCAGAAGCCCCCAACCCCCACCACTGTAGCCTGCAGCCTCTGTTCCCTGTTTATCATATTAGCCCATGCCCTTGAGCATTTTGCAGCCAGACTCATCCTTTGAACTAAGGAGAGAAAGCAGACCAGGGCTGCCATACCATAAATCGTGTTTGTTTAAATTCTGACAGTAAATGTCCTTGTACTTAACTATAGCCAGGATTCAGAGCAGGGCATCTTGATTGCATGTCTTCGTTTTTCTGCCATGGCTCCGTCTGGCGTTCAGAGAGATCACGGGGTGAAAAAAACACATCCCTTATCAATTCCATTTTCTTTTTGAAAACCAAATAAATATTAGCAGCACAATATATTTTGTGATAAAATCATGTGGCTGTGAGAGTCAGGCCCGATGAGTTGTGGAAGCCAGGATCAAATTATCTTCCACCACATGCATCTACAAAGGCTTAATTACACGAGTGCTGGACGAGCTATTGTTCAAAAATAATTAAGATAGTTTGAAGTGTTATTACTGACTCCCATAATTATAATTTTGCAGAAGAGCCAGACTGTCGAGCAGAGTCGCTCTTGGACGGGAGCGGAGTAGAGGAGCAATTTTCGGTTCAGCCAGCCACAGCGCTCTGAATGTGGTGCTGGCCCTGCTGATCTCCACGCATCATCTCAACAGGAATGAATTTGCTGCTGGTGAGAGGCTCCCAGTTAAGTCCACAGCCGTCTAGAAACAAACTAAACACACGCACAGGTGTCCCTGCTTGGCTATCTAACAAGCTACTCACTTGTAAGGCTGCATGTGTCAGTATTATGAACAAAATGTTTCCTGT
Source organism: Brachirus orientalis (assembly GCA_016785285.1). Lineage (NCBI taxonomy): Eukaryota > Metazoa > Chordata > Actinopteri > Pleuronectiformes > Soleidae > Brachirus > Brachirus orientalis. The sequence goes on from JAFBJR010000121.1 coordinate 1,122,733, forward strand.
CAACGACACAGCAGGTGGAAGATGTGGTGAGAGATTCAAAGCATACACTTCAATCATCTTCCAGAGTGGCCAGCGATGTTATGTCATTTTATCCAGGAAAGCTGTTACATATACTAGCACTCAGTGAAATTGGTAAGATCAAGTACAATGGCAGCCTGAGAGGCCTTTGACTGAATGATTTTTTTTTTTTCTTATTATGGGCTATAAAATTTCCCTTTCCCAAACGTCCTCTGGTCTTTAGAGTCAAAAATGGATCTTACCGAAATGCTCAAATGACTGTGGAAACAAAAAGAGGCGGCTGTGGAGCGAGAGAGAGAGAGAGAGAGGAATGAGAGGTGGGCTCAGGAGGGAGACCTTGAGAAAAATTAAATAAGTTCTGACAAACAATGGCTACATGGTATAAATTATAGAATACCTGTTGACTGCCACACCCTATTGAGCATGTGCTATTCTCTTGTGGCAGCTGTTGCAAAGGTCACTTTGAAATGATTTATGCATCTGGTGATGCTTCCATTCTCCTCCTTTGCCTGTCAAAACAGCAAAGGGCTACCCTTTACTTTTTTGTCCACTGCATACTGCATTAAAAAAAATGGGCATAGAGATGTTTGAGGGACTTACTACAGGTGTTTGTTATTTAAATACCCTGAAATTTATCACATTTTAACGAGCACATTTGTTTGCAACAAAGAGCTTTGGAGAAACATTTTGCAGTTGTTGTTTGCATATTGAATTTAGGTCTATTGATTTCTATCTCAAAGTTCTGTTTTTGGTTTTTACCAACTTCCTAAGGGACATATCTGACCGTTGTGTATTATGTATTTATACTAATGTAATGTAAATTAATGAAAGATTTATCAAGTTTTTTTCTTTTGGCTTCTCCCTCTCTAGAGGTCACCACAGCAGATGCTCCACATATCTGCTTTGGCAGATGTTTTTACACTGGATGCTTTTTGGGACTGGCACTTGGAGTACACTAGATGTGGCCCTCCATGACTAGGATTTAGAGTGTCTAATTAACATGGAGCAATGGGGATTGGGTATCTTGTTCAGAGGTACCCCAGCCCTTGACCTGGCGGGGATTTGAATTGGCAACCCTCTGATTACAAGTCCAATTCCCTTCCACCCCAAAGGTTGCCCCAAAGATTTATTATACTTACGATATAACATGCAGAGTGCAATCTGTGACCTTGCCCCCCTTACAATATACTTTCATTTCTTCTCAACATATCCAACAAGGAACAAACATTAAATTTTTAATGTGTTTTCTATCAGATGTTTTTTTTTTTTTTCACTATATTCGACAAGGTTAAATTGTTTTCTTTAAATCTTCAAGTTTGTGCCACAGTTTGAACAAATAATGCAGCCGATTTAAATAACATCCTGTAAAGAAAAAAAAAACATCTGAGTGTACAGTAGATGTTCACTTTGTTTAAAGATTCAATCCATCAAAGGTGTTTTCAATGTAGCTGACAGGAGACATGAGAGAAGTGTCTGTGTCATAAGCACACGCTCTTTAACAGATACATTCAGATATTTGGAGGTTATTTTCTGTTAGCCTGAAGCAGACACTAGAGTAAAAAGCTAATTTCTTCTTGACTCCACTTCATTTTTTTGTTAAATTTTTGTTTTGTTTAATTTTTGTGTAATTTTTTTGTCACTGCACTGGAGGCATAATTTTTAGGTATCATGTAACTTTTTCATATGTAACATACTCAAGTCATGCAAATAGTCTTTGATATGTTTCATTTCAAAGTTTTAAGGTTACAGCACTTTTGTCACTGTTAAAATAATATTATTAAAGAATAGCCATAATCAGTGTAATAATAAACATGGTTGAATATTAGCAAGATATGACAAGTGGACGCTTTTTTGTGTTGTTGATTTACTAAAGCGCAACAATCTTCATATCATGGCTACAAAGCAGTATGACATGACTGCATCCTTTGCTCTCAGTGGACAAGACATAATGGCAGAGCTTTGTCACTGGAATGTAAGGCAGTGTTGGGGTATCTGCTGAAAAAGTCAGTATCGTTTATCCTAAAAAAAAAAAAAAAAAAAAGATGCATGTTCTCAAATCTGGTGTCTACATCTACAGAATCGATCTATATGTTGTATCAGTTTCAACACTCATCCATGAAGTGGGGTTTGTAGGTGCTGTAGGAGTCTTTACATAACGCAAAGGAAACGTATTCTAATGTGAATGAAGGATGACTCACTTTCATTAGCTCAAGTGGGTCCTTGTGCCTTTGATGCTTTCTCCTTAGGTGTTTCACAGGGAAATTTTATTTGTGCAGCAGTGGATTCAATTGACAGTTCCAGTATGGTGGCAGTTTTCCCAAGAGCAAAACACAGATGAAACAACAAGAGGATGGAATGGGGGAAAAAATTGTATTATGTGAGAACGCGTATGTGCATACATGTGTGATTGTGTCCCTTTGGCTGTGTGTTACATGTGCGTGCCAGGATGTACAAGCTATTCAACTACGTCTGGATGTGCAAATGTGCGCGTGCTATATGTGATAAGAGGGATGAAAAAAGGCGGTGAGGTTTGAAGTCGAGAATCTAGCCGAGCGTTGGGGGGGAGGATGCGAGATGGTTGTGCAGGGAGGAGAGAAGTCCTGCGAGGTGATGTGCGAGCGGGCATTGGAGTGTGTGTGTGGCCGAGTGTGACCGTGTACTATGGGCGTGTGTTTCTGAAGAGACAGATAAACAGTGTTTCTGTTTCCTAGTCCAGCCCTTGTTTTAACATGTCATGCTACACATACGTAGGCATGGCAGGTCATGTAAACCCGAACGGCAGTGACAATGATTATGATTTATGGGTTTAAAAATGGCCCACAAGTGATATCGTACAGTGCGAATGTGTCAGGGCACCAGCAGTTTTTGTTTCTATGTCTGACAAAATATGTGATAATTAGAAGTGGAGTAATGTGACAACTCTATATAAGCAAGCTGTCATTGAGTTTAAGTCATACATCATAACAACTTGAATAAGCTTGGCATGTTTTTTTTTCAAAACAGATATTTCTACATGAAATAGTAGGACAAACACAGGTTTTAACATTAATTAAGGTTCCACTCCATATTTAAGGGTTGCACTATTTTTTCAAGTGTTAGGGTAGCGCACACTAAACACTTGACACTTTACCCTAAAATAATTCAGGCAAATTCCTCATCTTGAGTGAATTAGGTGATCATGCAAGTAAATTCAGTTGCTAGACTGCATTATTCCCAAATGAAAGGTTTTCTTACACGTTAACTCAAAATGTTTTTTCCACCTTTAACATCACGTTCACATCATGTCTTAATTAAAGGAGAGTGAGTAGAAAGAGCAACAGCCACTGAAGAAGGTTTTAGCTTCCCAATTCACATGCTTCTGCTGCCTAATGTTACCTGTTACCTGTTATACTTGTCGAAACAGCAACCGTCGCTTTGAGCTTAGCAGCAACAGTCAACTGTTTTCTTAATCCCTGTCAAGGAAGTCATTTGCAAATTATTTCACTCCTTTCAACACAGAAAATATGTTGGGGAAAATATGATGGTGAAGACTGAACATGAAATTTAGTACAGATTTTTTTTTTTTTTTTTTTCCAGGGCTCGCCACTTTGCACTTTGCACTGCTGTACATGAAATAAACCAAAGAGCCAGCAGGGAAGCTGTAACATTCTGTGTGTGAGTGTGTGTGTGCCTTGTATCTATACAAACACTTTAGACAGGAAAACATTGTATCTGATACTGAAAATAGTCTGGTGAGATGAAACCATTTGCCATATTACCCAGTCATCTTTCAACTACTTTAAACAAATCTATCTTATCATAGCCGTGTTTGTGCACTGTATGTCGGGGGACACATTTGTCCGTGGTTGCATTTAGGTGCTGGAGACATAAATCATGATTATCACGCTTGACACTAATGGGGGATCAAAGTCAGGGATGTATTTAGATATGGATGTCCTGTGCTGTGTCACAGTTGAAAGGCTGGGTCACACAGTTTGATATGCAGGTGCACAGTAGTGCAGAGTTTCCCGCAGCATACAGGCAGCCCTGCTGTCAGAGGTTTACAGAGGCGTAACACACACACACACATACACAGAGAGAGAGAGAGCTCCCCTCATGAGAGCCAACCTCCACAGGACAGCTGATAAAAATATCACAAGCCCTATCAGGCAATTAAACATGGAGACTCAGTGGAGTGTGTTGGCTGCTTAATGGTTTCGGCCTTCCCGCTGACGCGCCAGTGTGGCTGGCCAACAGGGGGGATACAGTCCACTGATGAAGTGGGAAATCAAAAGGTGGAGAAGCAGTTACATTAGTCTCAGTGAACAGTTTCACTGTCAGGCGGTAGAGGAACGGTGCTCAGGGAGGCTTTAGTACAGACTGTGGAGCAAGATGTTTTCATTTTGAAGTTTAGAAACAATAAAACAGTCATCAATAAAAGAAACCCTCTAACAAGAGCGTAATACTTTTCTGTTTTCAATAATCAAGATCCATGAATTCCAAAATACAGATTCATAACTAACAAGTAATATTAAATATTGTTCATAAGGCATTAATGAGGAAGACAGTCTGCATGTGTAGTCTATGAAAAAGTCTTATGGCTGGCTCTTATTCCCAAACAGTATATTTTTTTAAGGTTTCTTTTCATAGAGCAAAAATCACATGGGCACACAACACCCATCTACCCCCACCCCTGTTTTCCAAGGATCACACAGAGACAAAAACAGTAATGTGTATACACCTTTATAAAATGGAAATGTACGAACACACAGACAATCACATAATAAGCATTAATAAAGCATACATTTTGTCACCCATTATAAGTTGTTTGAATACGTTAGAATTAATGGAGCTATTCATAATATTGAATAGCTTTGTTATGGGAACATGCTTGAATGTTCTCTTAATTCCAACCCTACATCATGCACAAACAAGCAGTTAAACAGATGTATCTAATGTGTCTGCTGAATGTAAACCGCTTATGTGCTCTTCATCAAAGTCTCATTCATCACCAGCTCCAGTAATGTTGCTCCTGCCTGGTGTCCTTGGACAACCTTATACAGCAGATACCATAAGTTTCATGACGTCTCTTTCAAACATTGCATCACATTGGGAAAACCGTTGTAATCTGATATAAGGACTCAGTGACATGCCCTCAGCATGATATCATGACCCACATGCTGCTTCAACTTTGGCTGTGCAGAAACATCATGGAGGTGATGGATTGATAATGGACATTATTCAAACCCGAAATGACCATTATCAGCTGGATGGTATGTGTCCTGTGTTGACTTTCTGTCATGTCTGCCACTAACACCTCAGCAGCAGCTCTGTCATGGACTCCATATCACCTCACACAGTCTCAGCCAACCGATACGTGGTGGCTCCATCGCAGAGGAGAGACACAACTTCTTTATTTGGTTTTGTGGAGATAGAGATGCAGTAAGAAAACAGAGAAAGCAAGTGAGTGTCATGTTTCCCAGAATGAGGCTGCTGACAGATAGTGGTGGAACAACAGGGCTGATAGTAGACCTGTCACCTTGTTTAGTACTTAAACGGGGGAAAAAAACATGTTCACCATTTCGCCTTGTCTTTTTTACTGTGATTAGATTTAAACATCACAGAAAAGAGGAGACATAATAAAGCTTATTGGTGATGAAAAAAAATCACCATGGGAAACTCCCTCCCCTATTTGCCTGCCACTTTGGTCTGGAATAACTTATTTGTATGAATAACACCACAGAAAACACCACAGAAAAATTACAGGTGCAATATCAAAGTAAATTTTACATTAAATCTGCTTAGAGTATATTATATTGCAGATGTTTTTTGAGGATTAGGTCAAATTAATCAGGGGTATTTGTGTAGCTATGATCACAGCCTGTTGTGCATTGTACCACTAAAGGTGCAAAAGTTGAATTTTTATCATGCCTCTAAGCACCAGGGACAAAAATAACTACAATAAAATGATACACGGCCTGCTGACATTTTGTGTCATCCCAATTCCATGTTGTTGCCATGTTCAGCCATACTGAAGCATATGAAGAAAACACACCACATCAGGGAAAATTAGGATTTGGCTGACAAAAAATGTAAATACTTGGACAGTGGATTGAAAAGGAGCAATAGTAATATGAATCGTTTCTGGCTGAAGACTCCACATTCTGCTTCCTTCCATGTCGGTGCTAATAGTCAGATGAAGGGCTGCTAAGTCTGCGCTGGTCCAGCCTGCTCCTGCCCCTGTTTCACAGCTCAGCCTCCCAGTGTGTGAGCTGCAGACAAAGATAGGACTCTCAAAGGGTCTGCACAAAGCGGTGTGGCTCAAAAGCTCCCATTTTTGCCTGTTCCTCTCAGTCTCCTTCTATCACACTTTTTCTAACAGGGAAAAATAACCCAGACCACACATCAAAACATGCTGTCGCACTGACAAAATGACTTATTTCAAGTTGCTGCAGACTTTCCTCCACTGGATTCATGAACCTACCAAACTCCCCCTCAAAATGACTGACACCTGCTGGCTACAACGTCCTTCTGCAAATGAGACACACATGAACGGAGCGATTATGCTCCCTCAACTGGTATACACGTCTTCTCCTTGCTGATGATGCTGATGAAATCAGCCTCATAACAAGATAGGGCTGCAGACAGAGTTACATTTTAGCTTTTACTCTCTTCCACACTTACGTTAACACTGCAGAGTGAAATTTTTTGGGGAATTTCATTTTGGTAAATGTTATTGTAATTATGTTAATGCAATAAATGTTCATTATTTTTGCCTCTGTTTCATTAAGAGAAATGATATAACATTTTTTGTATGCTGCATCCTTCATCTGAAAACAGACTTGGCTGAGTGTTTGTGTATACAGCAGCAGCACAGTTGTGGGTTGGGGCAAGAAGCCTTAATCCTGTCAAACGGCCGTATTACCAGGGTTATTGAACAGTAGAATTTAACTGTGAATCTTCTTGTGGGTGCGTTTTTGTTCTTGTAGCCGTTTCACTTCATTAGTACAATGTTGCTGTTCCCTCTCTCTGTCTTGCTGCAAAACCAATCACTTCCTGTGTGCAGTACAAGAATGTCTACAGGCAGACGTAACATCTCAGCAATGCTAACCGAGAAACACAAAGAGAGTTGTGAAGAGCTGCTAGGCCTAATCAGCATTATGCGAATTCATTTAGTAGTGGTTTGAATCTAACCGACCATTGTTTGTATATACACTGTTAGAGTATTTTCTGCAAACAACAAGAAGTAGAGTTGTTCAGACAGCGAGATAATGATATGACTGCATGGAACAAAACTGTCTGCTGTGATTAACCAGCTTCACTGGAAAAACAATGATCCACGCCCAATGAGGAAACTGCTGTGACTGGTCAGGTGACCCACTGGAGAGCACATCTTGGTGTAATATTGATGCAGACGAGAGACGATGCATGAATTCTTAATCAAAAAGCAAGAGTGGCAGGAGTGGAGGGCAATCATCCTGGTCATGCTGAACTGATGAGGCACTGGCTTCCTTCTGCATGTCAGGTTTCTGAATGACTCTGATCAACGCAGTTCATGTCAAAAAGGTGTCTATAACTATCTGCCTCCATCCCCGGGCCAGACTTGGAAATGCATGGCCTCAAAATCCACCCTATTCTTAGCTAATCTTTATGAAAGATTAGCTGTAAACTGAAAGGTCAGTTTACAGGCGTGCAGAGGTGCATGACCTTGAGCTTATACAACTTAAAGATTTTGAAAATCTGACAAGTAGGCCTCCATGGAAAAACCACAGCTGAGAAAGAGAGTAAAGGGGTCCGAGGTTTTCAGGTGGCCCTGTCACCAGAATACCTTTTTCTAACCACCTGAGCCTCTGCACTGTGTGTGCTAGTCAGCTGACAACTGAGTCGGGCAGCACAGAACCAATTCATTGCTTCACACCAGTTCAATGTAGTTGCACTTGTCCGTTCGGTAACGCCACATTCCCCACACTAACACCTCTTTTCTTAACACCTATATGCCTGTCACTGTGCAGCTCCTGCCAGAGCTGCTGCGTCAATTCCCCTCAAAAAGTTACAGAAACGAAATCTTCATAGGAGTTGGGTATTCCCATGGCAGCCAGGTCCTGTGGTACAGGGATATCAGAACAAGCCCAATTCCATTTGCATACAAATTGTCCAGCTGGTACCTTGTTGGTATGACAACGGCACACAGCTCCCAGAGTTCATTTGGAAATTAAATACATAAAGAAGCCAGCCAGTAAGGAGAGTCATTTATAAAATTCTATTTTTGATGAAGGCTTGGTTGCTGGGACTATTTTTTCATACTAGTCCAGCCTCACACTGCACTTTCAGGAAATGTGATTTTTTTTGGACAGAACAATGTCTGAATGTCAGTTACATAATGTTAATACATATGCCTTATTATTATTAAAATTAGAAAATTAGAAACTTTTAGTGAATTGTAACCATAGTAAATAACAATATAGGCATGAAAATCCTACCAATTAATCCAGAATTTCTTTGTGACAGATATGCTTCAAACCTCCTCGATCTGCCTCCTCATTGTTTGATCAGATTGTGCAAACCTTTATATAATTCCCTTAAATGAGCAGTGCCAAATCCTGCCAGCCTGACAGACATGGTGAATTCAACTAACAGCACAGTGTCCTCTACTGGCAGTAACTGGCAGTGAGTTAATATTTAGCTGGAGGGTCTCTCTTCCATAGTCATCCTGGCTCAGCTTACTGGTCAGTTAAATTGCTCTGCTGTGGACTCTGTTAGTATTCTGTGAAACCTGCAAATCACAGCAACCTGCCCAAGACCCGGGTTTAATCATTGGCCCTCTGTGAATCTGTCAAATCATTGCGGGCTAATCAGTGCCACTCTCACAGGGACACTAAGCTGCTCCTGGTTCCACTACTTGACCTGTTCTACTTTGGAAGAATGCTGATATATTTGAACCCTCACCTCAGCCTGTACACATTAAACTGTGCTAAACTATGTTTCTTGTCTCTGCAGCAATGATGGGAAGGAGCCCCAATGATGATCCTGTTACAGTTTGTTAGTCAACTGGTGCAAACCACTTGAGCCTGGATTTGAAGGCTCAGCAAGAACATTTCTCTCTCACTTGCTGTGTTTGTGTGTTTTGTACCCTACACCTTGGGGTGGGAGCAGGAGCAAGGTGACACATCATTTGTTCGCAGCATATAAATGCAGGAGCCTTCTCGCTGAGGTGCTGCTGGCCTGCAGCCTTACCCAAGGTCACAAATCTCCAGCAGCTCAGATTTTTACTAAAACACCACCTGGCTCATTTGTCACTTACCATCCAGTTCAGCATGGCAACGCGATGGGGACTCTGTGGTGCTGGGAAGATCAGCCATGACTTCAGCGTGGCCGTGAGGACTCTGCCTCCAGGAGATCACCAGGTAATCTGTACACACAAGCACATATTTATACAGTAGTTGCACAAGTGAACAGAACTACTGACAGAACAACGGTGTGATGAATCTGAGTGCGTTCCTCTCTCATGTGCAGATAGCGGTTATTGCATCTAGGAGCTTGGAGAGTGCTGAGGAGTTTGCCAAGACGCATGGTATTCCTAAGGCTTATGGCAGCTATGAGGACCTGGCCAAAGACCCAGACATCGGTGAGTGAAGAGCAAAGAACGGCTCAGTTGCACATCCAGATGTAATGGTGTGTTGTTTCCTCACAGATATTGTGTACCTGGGAGTGCTGCACACAGAGCACCGGTGGGTTTGTCTGCTGTTCCTCAATGCTGGAAAGAACGTGTTGTGTGAAAAACCTTTCGCAATGAACTCCAGACAGGTGAAAGAGCTTGTCACTGCTGCAAAAAAGAACAAGGTCTTCCTGATGGAGGTGAGGTTTAAAAGACGTAGCCGTTTGTTTAGTGGTCACTTACAGGTCAAAGGGGTTGCCATAGGTTCAGATGTGGCATAAATAAAACAAATACAAATTTATGTTTGAACAGTACTATTATGTGAAAAGGTATTTGGATTTTATTCAAGAATGTGAAGCTGTGAGGCCCAAAAGCATTGACCCATACATATCCAATAACACACAATCATGCTAATCCTTAAATGCTTTGACATCTCGGATAATACACATATTCACATAAATGCTGGGGGTTGAATCAAATGTCATAAACCCTGAATTCCTGAGGAGAAATTATGGCATAAAAAAACGCCTTGTCATGCCATATTGGTCCAGCACATCAGCCATAGTACTTATGAATATGACATGAAGAATTGTGCTTATGTGAATCTCCAGTATTAACTTTCTCTGTCCCTCCCAGGCCATCTGGTCCCGCTGTTTCCCTGTGTACTCGGAGGTGCGCAGGCTGCTAGTGGAGGAGACAGTTGGGGAGGTGAAGCTGGTAAAGGCCTACTTTGGCTCCCCTCAGCTCCACGTTCCTCGCTCGGTGAAGAAAGAGTTGGGAGGAGGAGCGCTGCTAGATATTGGAGTGTACTGCCTTCAGTTTGTCCTGATGGTGTTCAATGGAGAGAGGCCAGAGTCCATCCAAGCCACAGGAGTGCTGCTTGACTCAGGTATGATTCACCAACCAGGCTCAGCAACCACCACCAACCACCACAGAAGAGCTGGTGATTATTAAGCATAAATCAGTGATCACAAACTTTTAACTCACTTGATACGAACTGTGTGATGAATTGGAAATTTAGACAGAAAATGTAATCTTTAATCAACTGTGGAAAATGAAAAGACCTTGGAGAAGAAATCCCCACTTTTATCTCCAAAATGTCAAAATAATCCAAATTCTCCCTGGAAAATACAGTAGTAAAAGTTGCTGGGGAATAAGCAACTGCATTTCTCACAAGTTATCCTTCACCGAGAGACAATTACAGTATATTATTCATGTAATTTGCATTTCCTTGTCTTGTGCTTACTGTCAATACCGTCATGATATTAGAAGCAATAGAAGTGAGTTGACTTCACTTAAATGTGCTCAGTGATTATGTCAATTATGTCAAGTGGGCTCAGCTGAATCAAACATGAATTTTTCGACAGTATTAATATATATATTTGTGTTCCAGGAGTGGATGAATCAATAGTGGTGGTGATGAGGTTCTCCAGGAACAGGATCGCCTTCTGTTCCTTTTCAATCGCCACACGACTTCCAAATGATGCTTTTATCAGTGGCACTAAGGGCTTCATTAAAGTATGCTATGCCTGCTATGCTTTGCTTGTCATATACATAAACATTGTACTTGATTAACAAATAACTGACATGTGTATAAACTTGAGATGTGGAAAGACTAATGGCTCCCAACTACCTTTACATTTGGTTAAATTATTTCAAACAGACTGCAGTTTGAAGGCAGTGTTAAGTTGCATTTTTTTTCCCACCAGGTTCTTGGCCCCATGCACTGTCCAACCACAGTGGTTGTGAATGACATAGAAACTGAGTATCCTCTGCCTGAACCAGACCTCCCCCTGAATTTTACCAACAGCACTGGACTTCGCTATGAAGCAGAGGAAGTGAGGCAGTGTCTGCTTAAGGGTAGGTCATTACAAAAGGAAACCTTTGGGTTTAACATGAAGCCAAAACCATAGTTTCAAAGTTAAAAGTCCAACATGTAAGAATCAATGACAATAATTAATGGTGAGACTACAGACTGTAAAAAACAAAGGACTTCTCCACTATTCTCACACCTCTCAGAAATCCACAGTGACCTTTTCATAGTAGTAAGCATCATATATAAATGCAGGGTCTGGCTGCTTTTTCTGTTTTGGCTGCTGTAGAAACATGATGGCAGCCTCCATAAAGTCAAAGTGCACATAAAGTCAAAGTGCACTTAAAAGGTTTCATCGAAGTCTATGAAAATATTACAAGCGTTGATTGCATGAAAACTTTTAGACTTTTAAACCTGACTGTGTGAATTTGCAGATGTCATTTCATTTATGTAATATGTATGTTTATTTTTCATTTTGAATGGGTTGGGCTTGTTCATCTAACTGTTATATTTTTTTTTCTGGCAGACAAGTATCATACTTCTAGAGCATATCACCAACAAAGCTTTCCACAAATGTGCTCATCAGACTCATTATTTAGTTATTACACTCCTGGTTTTGCTTTCTGTGTTAATTTTCATCTTTTCATCCTCACTTTGAAATGCTGTATGCTTCCATTGTAAGCCTGTGCATAATTAAACTGTGGCTGATTATCCTGTTAATTTCCCCTCACTTTTTTTACAGGACTTAAGGAGAGCCCACGGATGCCTCTGGGTGAGTCTGTCCTATTGACTGAGATCATGGATGAAATCCGGAAACAGGTGGGAGTTGTCTTCAGCCAAGACAGCCAATGAAATCGGTTTAAAGCCAAGCTGTTTCACCTGACCTCGACCTACTCCGGTAGAGGAGGGGGAGCTGCTTAAGGCAGTCTTTGCATGTTTGGCACAAGTATATCGTGAGGTATATCGTTGTCAACTTTTTTGCGAAATATACAGCAACAAAAATTCTTGATACATTCACACTGTGAGTGAATACGATTATGCTCCCTATACGTAGACCCACACCATCATCATCATCTTCATTGTTCCAAAAAAATCATCAGGTTAAAAACTCAAAATATGTCAAAGGAAACCTTTTTCTTCCTCTTAAACATTGATTAAGTAAATTTATTTTTAAAAATCCAGTAGAACATGTGTCAACATCGTGTAATCAAGGCCTCGGCTCTTCAAAGGCAAAGCCAGTTGTCACTCTGAGGCGTGTGATTGATGAATCCAATAAAGGACTGATTGTGAAAGCTGTGTTTCATTTCAGCTATCAGGAGAGGAAGAGACTTAGAGAGGCACATTTGAATCAAAGTGTTCTCTCATGTCTTGCCGTCGCAGCCGTGGACAGAGATTCATGTTCTCTGAACAAAATAGGTTATACTCTCTGCTTTTCAAGGTTGGAACAGAGAAAGGCCTGTATGTGTCAGCAAAAAGTACAGCTCATTTAATACTTGCTCTCAACCTTTTGGGCTCACTGGATTCCTTAACACCCAGAGGATGTCTCATTGATATGAAGGACACTTTTTTCCAGGGAAGAAACACATTTGTTTGAGAGGAAGTTTGCATACTTTTACATACTTATTTTTGATAAAGGTCACATATATTTTTCTGTCACAACACAACAAGTCATACTCATGGTACCAAGTTTAAAAAAGGAAATGGAAGATGCAGATTCAAATCATGATAAATATACCCGAACAAAAAGATCATGTTCTTACCAGCTCCAGAAAGGCTTCTTTGTGGACGACCCCCTGACCTTGAACAACTCTTTTACACACACAAACACATGCACAGACAGTCTGGTTTCCATGTCTTCAGAGGACATTACATTGATTTAGATTCATTTTACTGTATAATTAGATTTAGGTCCCCATGTATCCTGGAACAGTTAAATAATATTACTGAAGGGTGACGTAATAATACCTGGTTAAAACAAACCAGAACAATAACTAAAATAGAATAAAATACCCTCACAAGTCAAAGATATTATCTGACAGACAAATGCAACTAAGTATAGATGATAGATTGCAGATTAAAATGTTAAAGTGTCAATACAGGATGATTAAAAAGAGCAGTGAAGTGCTTGAAGCCCTTCAAGCCCTACTGTGAACTTGATAAGAAATATCTAAATACAAGATAGCGAAGCTCCTTTATACCCACACTTTTAAAAGAGGACCCACTTTTTTTTGATGTAGCAAAGCATTGTGACCCAGTTCACTACATATAGTAAATCATGACCCAGAACAAATATGTGCATTATACAGCGTTTCTGGCCATTTCTGTGACACCTCATACGTTCAATAGTCATTTCCAAAAGATGTATGTTTGATAAATTAATTCACAACTTAATTTTATACACATTAATCTTACATAAGGAAAAAAAGAATTTAAAAAAACTGACAATGTATCTAAGAATGACTGCATTGGACTATTTTTTAATACTGATATATGATTTTTGTTTTTTGTGAAATAATAAACACGTGAATAATAATTTATTTATAATAATAACAATAATAATAATACTCCTAATCATCATCATCTATTTTGCTGTTTTGATGACTGGTAATCAAGGGAATCTTTTCATAGTTACCTAACACAGTCAATAGGCATACTATGTCTCCACCTTGTGGCAGAAAGCAGTCACTCACGTTCTAAATCACCAACTATGTCAGTTCCTTAACATCACCCTGGCTTTTTCCACCAGTGTTTGGTGATTTTTGTTTTTTTTTTAGAAAAGGTAAAAAGAGGTATAGGAAAGGCATTGCAAATGCAAACATGAGCCAAACTGATGACAATACTAACAAAGACGATGACGAACAAACAGCATCTCAATGGAAAGTAGCTACGGATTTTTGGTCAGACTCCTCCTCATCTGTTTTAATGTCACCACAGCCTTTTCCCTTACAAAGCATGAAATGTATGAATTGTTGTACAGACTCAATAATTTATACATACAAATTATATTTATGTGGATACCAGCTCACAGAGGAATACAAGGGAATGAAGTAGCCCACACAGTAGCAAAATAGGTACTTTAACAGGGCATCATTACTGATAATCCATTCAGCAAAAACAAAATGAAAGCAATATTTAGGAGACGGGTCACTAAAGAATAGCAGCATAGCAGGGAAGAAGACACCTTTACTCAGTACAGCCAGAAGTGGGGACAGTGAGGGTTTGTAACAAAATACTTCACTTAATAAACAAACATCCTACATCAGGGGTCAGCAAGTTTATTTGGCCTAGGGCTAATATTTTTCTAAACAATTTTTTATAATTTTTTTCTAATCTAAACTATTCAATATTGTACAAAAAAAGGCAGATTAAGGAGAGATGTGTTTGAAAAGGATGAATTTGTCAAAGAAGGTTACTAGTGTCTTACAACGGCTCTTTGACTCAGTTCCTTTTGTTTCCACATATGCTCTGAATTCTGCATGACTTTGTCTGTTTTGTAAAGAAAAGCAAACTATTAAAAATTTAAATACCAGATATTTGAATTAATTTTGTGGGCCGGATATTAATTCTGGTAAGCCAGTTTTGGCCCACGGCTGCCAGGTGCTGACCACCATCCTATGGGAACAGTGTCAAACAAAGGAATCAGTCAGATATTGAAAATGTATTTCATTTTTCAACATCGTTGTACAACTAATGATTCATTTTCCATTGAGTTCTAGTTTTGTGTTGTACCATGTTTTTATTTTTGATAGATATTACTTTATGTAATGCTGTAGTAAATGGAGATGCATCATTGCAAAATTCCCCTTATAATGTTACTAACCTGGAATATGATTTACAAGCAAAACTCTATCTTATTTTGGAACCACTGGTAAAATAAACCTGGTTAAGTTTTTTCTTGTAAAGTTAATCCACACGTAAATTAACGCCTGATTAAATAATATGAGTTTTGATATTACTCTTCATTACATCAAGCTTTTGTATCGTGTTGTTGCAAGAAAAAACGTATTTGTGTCGTGTATTACAAGCTTTTTTAACATTTAATCGCCAAGTTTGACTATCCGGAATTATCATTACAGATCTATGACGTGATTTTGACTAGTCGTAATTTCATAGTATGAACTGCAGTTGTAGATATCTGTGACGTCTTTCTTACTGTAGTCAAAACTACGTTTCAGATAATCTGCAGTTCAGTTTTACTAGTTAGAATGACGTCACAGATATCTACAACAAATAATGAATTCATTATTTAGTTACTTAGTAATTCAGTTTTTCCTAAATATTGATTGTCGTGCAGTTGTGTGGCTTCCAAAAAAACAGCTGTTAGATGCTGACGCTAGCGCGCAAAGAATTGTGGGACCTATTAGATAAACATTCGTGCATATACGTAGATGCCACGTGATCAGCAGCACGTTGACGTTGACGTCGCCGCCATATTGAGAGTGGCAGTACTACTGACTGAGGCTGTGCGAGCAGGTGCATGATCCCATTGTTGTATGTTTTTGTGTCGATTAAATTCACTGAGGCTATTATTCTTGATTTGGTGTCAAATACAGCCTTAAAAGGGTGAAAATTAAAAGGGCACCTGTACTGCTGTTATGAATTTACCGTGAGAGAAACTGAGATGGGTGGAAGAAGAGAGGACTGTATGGCAAGTTATTGTATAGACTAACACATTTTGCCAATAATTCGCAGTGTATCATTTCAACGTAGGAAAAAAGACTGCCAGTTGAAGTTGCTAAGTATTCTGAATATATATCATTTAATATATAGTGTTTTTTATTATTATTTTAATTGAGAAAACCCAGTCTCCGTGTTTACCTGTAATGGTTCACGGGGTGGACTTGCCTCTAACAACATGGCGGACATGCTGACTTACAGTGTCAACGGGATAGCAACACTAGCGTCCACGGATTTATTTATTTATGAATCCATGCTTGGAAGAGTTACCACTTCCCTGTTCCACAGAGTTCAAAATGGCTACCAGGTGGGGAATCTGCGGCGCCGGGAAGATCAGTCACGATTTCACTGTGGCGCTGAAAACTCTGTCAGCTGACGAGCACCAGGTACTGTATGAGTAAATGTGAGACGGATCTCTAAATAAAATCTGAATATATACAGATTTACATTTAGTCAACCACATGTCGGCGGGCCTGCGTCCTGCAGTATGACCTCTTTCCAACATTGTTGCCCACCTGAAAACACAATTGAAAACATTGAAAAATCGTTCAAACCATGGTCATGTAATTATGGTATGTGTGCTGACAGTTATTATGACTAAGTATCTCATCATCAGTTATGACTTAGGTGTACCTTCTTTTTGTAAACTTTAATTGCATTTCACTTATGTTTGAAATGTGCTATATGAATGAAGTTATTAGTTTTTGTTGATGTCCAGTTGAACTCTGCAGGAAATTGTAAATAAGGCTATAGAACAATTGTCAGAATCCACTGCCGCATTACATATTGCAGGTCTATTTTGAGTTTTCTCAGGTTCTACAGGAGCAGAGCAGTTGGTCGCAGTAAATAACGTAAACCTGTATTTACAGGTTGTGGCTGTGGCAGCTCGCAAGATAGAGGATTCGCAGGAGTTTGCCAAAAAGCACAGCATCTCCCGAGCATACAGCGGCTACGAAGAGTTGGCCAGAGATCCAGACATCGGTCAGTTTGGTTTCAAATTTGATTAGCGTGTATTTCTTTTAATTCTTTCCTGATTTACAATTCTAAAACTGTAAGGTAAGGACTTGGAAAAACAACATCCTTCTGGTCAGTTTGTGTTCTATTTGTTCATATGTGTGTGCAGATGTTGTGTATGTCGGAGTGATCCATCCCTACCATCTGAGGACTTGTCTGCTCTTTACAAATGCAAAGAAGAATGTGCTCTGTGAGAAGCCACTGGCTATGAACACCAGGGAGGTGCAGGAAATCTTGGACTCCGCCGAGAAGAACAATGTCTTCCTGATGGAGGTATGGGTGGAGGGGACCACAAAAGAGGACATATGTGTGATTGTCACTGGGCATTGGATGTCATGATAATCCTGGCCGAACATAATTACAATTCAGGATGATATTGTAACCCTTAGTCTTGATCAGTAGCGTTCTCGGGGCTGTGGGGGACACGCGGGTTACAGTTTGTACACTGACAGACTTAATACAGACACGGCAGGACAGTTCCAACGTTCTCTCTTTATTCATTGCATGTGCCTCACACAACACACACACATCATTCTCTCTAAAACTCTCCCCCCAACACAGGCAGGTGGGAACCAAAAACACGGGGTGTAAATAAAATATAAATTCGGATTAAAATAATCATCCATATTGTTGATATACATACACACAATACACACACACACACACACACAAGTTAGTGTCAGTTTACTAGTCAAGTTATTAGATATTTAATATGTTCTCTATAATATGCAATGCAGAGACCTGTTATTTAATAGCTTATAAGAAGATATAATAAACTTACTTTTTAACTATGTGCAACTGAAAAAGGCATCATAAATTAATATTAATGATATTTTAACGATAACCAAGATTACACTAGTATGTTTATTATGAATTGTAATGGCTTAAAAACACACTACCATCACATTACAGTTGGTTAAAAAACTTAAAGTTTGCATGTAGAATACAAATTTTAGTGAACAATCTTAGCTCAACAACAAGATTCTTAATAAGGATGAGAATATATCATGATGTCCTGGAAGATGCAGAAGATTCACAAGGACAGTGTATTGGCAAGCTAGACAACATTTTCACATGTTGATTTTCCCCATTTACGACAATCCTGATAATGGCATATTCATTGTGTGAAGTAAGAACAACATAAATGGCCTGATAAACATCCAGATGCATCTCAAGAGCAAGATGGAGGCAGCTGTAATTCACTGTGAGCTCTTCATTAGAAAGCGATGAGCCCAACCTAGATAAAACTAATCTTTTTGACCTTTCCTCTTTACTCATTTGTACATCTGTTGGTCTCGCTGTGCAGATGCTGAATTACACAGGAAGATCTTAGTTGCCTTTACACTGTATTCAGTCAGAATTGCTGTGACAGACCACACATGAGAGCTGATATGTCCAATTTTCGAGTCAGATTCTAACAAAACAAAAAACCCTGGGACATGTATGAAAATGGTAACTGTATGAACCACTTCCTGTCCTGTCTTTTTTTTCCCAGGCTGTCTGGACCCGTTTTTTCCCAGCCTCTGTGGAGATCAGAAGGCTCCTGGCCCAGGAGCATGTGGGGGAGGTGCAGATGGTCAGATCAGAGTTTGGTGTCCCGTTGATGGATGTACAAAGATCATTGCAGAAGGAACTGGGTGGTGGAGCAATTCTAGATCTTGGCATCTACTGTCTGCAGTTCATATGCATGGTGTACAATGGAGAGAAGCCAGAGTGCATACAAGCCACAGGAGTCTGTTTGGAGACAGGTAAGCAAAAACAGATTTTTTTTTTTTGGAATGTGTTTTTTTGTCATGGTGTTTTGGTTACTCTTGTGCCAGTGTGTGCTCCACTGCTGTATGCGAATGGAGAATATCTGAACAAGGGAGTGTACTGTACGTGTGCACTAAAAGTTATCTTTGGACTTAGGGCTGCCACTTCTTTTCTGTGTCAGTGGGCACAATAAAACACTTATCAATCATGCAGGTCATGGAGTTTCTACGTGCAGTATAAAAACAGCTGAACTTGCTTGAGGTTTCTGAATTTCCCTTCCCATTGAAGAGTCTTTCTGGTTATGTAATTTCTTTTAAATCATACAAAATAAAATGTATTTTTTATATTGAGCTTGTTTAGAATGTCTAGGAAACACTGCAGCAAATCTTTTTTTTTAACCCTGTCAGTAAATTTATGGATTAAAAAAAAAATATATATATAGCAATTTCATCATCAAAAATGTGTCATATTGTTTTGGCATGTTGTTCCAGGAGTTGATGAGACCGTGGTCGTCACTCTGAAGTTCTCCAAGAACAGACTGGCTGTGTTCACTTGCTCTTCAAGGATACAGCTGCCCAATGATGCCATTATTATAGGTACAAAGGGCACAATCAGGGTAGGTCATCACTGGGGCCGGGCAGGGCCACATCATCTAACAAAAAGCAGATTCTGAAATGCAACACAAATTTCCACTGTACATATGCACATATTAAGATCACATTTTAGGAAGTTAACAAAAGTTCATGTATACAGTAAAATGATTTAGCAAGGTGCATGTTGTCAGAAATGTGTCGTGTATTGGTGATGCAGTGCTGTAGTAGAACAAGGACAGCTGCTGCACAGTGTACTCCACTGTACTGTATATGCTATAATTATATATTCACTGTCATTGATTTAATGTTGCTCGTCATAGGTCCCTGCCCACATGTGGTGCCCCACATCGTTAGTGGTGAATGGCGAAGAGACTCAGTACCCAGTGCCAGAACCATATTTACCTCTTAACTTCATCAACAGTACAGGGATGCGTTATGAAGCAGAGGAGGTTCGACAGTGTTTGCTCAAAGGTACAGTGATGTTTGAATTTTACTCTGCATCCATATCAGTACAATTCATTACAACTATTGTCTGCACCAGTTTTTCCTCAACTTTTTTTTTTAATACAGGAAGACACTTTTTAAAGATGAGGCATAATATAATGTGTAGTTAAACCAGCCACATTTCAGAGGTGTATTGCTGTGTACTGAAGAGGTTGCTCAACAAATTTCATTGTATTAGTTTGGTACAATGACATTTCTATTCCATACAGTTACATGACTTTGTTGTGTTCAGGGCTAATACTTGTTATACATTTTTCCAACACATGGTGGCATAAGAAACACTGAACACCTAATAGCCAATTACTGTTTTAGCCAAGGCTTCATAGGTCACTGTATATATTCTCACACCATGTTTTCTCTGTGTAGGGCTGAAACAGAGTGCAATTATGTCTCATGCTGACTCTCTCTTGCTGGCTGAGGTGGAGGATGAGATCCGGAGGCAGGTGGGAGTAGTGTATGACCAGGACTGCCATTAACTGCGGAACATACACCCAGACTTGTTTATTCTACATTATAAACTTGAGGTAATTTACATTGTTTCAAGTGAATTTTACACTTGCACATCTGCAGTTAACACTATTGTTAGAGAATGAATGCAGGAAAAATCTTGACCTTCTGTAGTTTGCTTCAAAAGGGTTAATGTTTTCACTTAATAATGGAGAACATAATAAGCTATTTGAAGTTAATTAAATATAACCAGAAACTCAATGCACTGTTGAGCTTCAGTTATTTGAAATAAAATTTCATTTACATTATTTGGCTTTAATTTTGTCTCCTCAGAATGTTACAATTGAATTGTAACTGCAGTACCACAAATAAAATTCAACTTGTGAATACTCACAACCTAACAAAACACAAATAGGCAACTTTAGTTATGTGATCATCTCTTTTATTGATGGAAATCCAGTCTTGTATGACACATTAGGACCCCTGCTATTTGATTTATAGAATACCCCCTTACATTTAGTTAGATGCTGGATTCTAGGATTACAATCAAAAGCATCTTAGGTACACAAAGACGGTTACAGTGGGTCACCGATGGAGTTCTATCAACCACCCGCTGGGTCTGGGAGGACTGAGCTTCATCCCTGCACCAGTAACTCCTAAAAGTGCCCCTTCATATTAGACAACTTTCTTGACCCACAAAGACCTTAAGTGCTCACTGTGATACGATCCAAATGCAAAGAAATTTAAAAGCTTTGACACATTTAATAACACAAATACAGTAACTATCTCAAACATCTCTGGAGAGGACATCCAAAACTAACATTTCTCTATAGTCAGACAAAATATAAGTAG
This sequence comes from Brachirus orientalis, assembly GCA_016785285.1. Lineage (NCBI taxonomy): Eukaryota > Metazoa > Chordata > Actinopteri > Pleuronectiformes > Soleidae > Brachirus > Brachirus orientalis. Next base: position 1,144,037 of record JAFBJR010000121.1, read on the forward strand.
TATTGGATGTCCCATAGACAAGACCTAACCATTCACAAAAGTCAAGTATAATATATATATAGCGTAACATTGTCTGGAGTAGATTAGGAGTGCAACACTTAGAGAGACACTTAAATACAGCGAAAGCTGGCATTTATGAGAGGACACTTCACATAAGACGGCACTATGCAAGGATCTGTTTGGGTGGAAGGGAGGTGGGGCTGCACTGTGGGAGAAGCCCTTCATATTTTTGTATGCAACAAGTGGGAGTGGGATTAAACTGTTGATGGCACTCTATTGAGATAACTCTGCCCCACTGCCAACCCCACCTAAATCTGAGCAAGTATGCGCATGCACACAAAACAAGGAGGCATTCACTTCTAACAATACAAGTGTCTGAATAAATGCAGCAGTTTTGGTTAAGTGTATTACTCTGAGGCCTGAAGACTGGTTTGACTGAGAGAATTTGAGAGAAAGGAATGGAGACAAAGTGGAATTATACTGAAGACTATACTCTCTCTACATAGATATATATATTTTTTAAATACATTTTTGCCTAAATTATTATTCAGAGGGTGGAATGTGTGATCCTGTAGAGTGGATGTGCAAGGCTATGGAATTGGAGTGTGGGTTAGGGAACATTGAAAGATAGATGAAGGTGAAAGGAAAAAGCGAAGCAGTCCCATTGGTTATTTAGACCACTGGAACCACACGCATGGTGTTGGTGTAACCGGAGCCCGGGCGCCAACCGGTCAAGATGATCACAACATCTCCCTCTTTGAAGAAGCCACGGGCTTTGCCTGCAACATTAAAAACAAAAAAAAACATAAATTCTACCAAACGATGCTTATATAAGCTTATTCTCATGCACTTTAAAACCACCATGTTAAAAGTAATAAACTTGTGTTACCCATATCCAAGGCGAAGTTGACACGCATGTCCACGTCCTCTGCCCACACATCATGGGCAGGATTAGTGTACAGGACAGGGAAGATGCCACGGTACAGGTGAGCTTGACGGGCTGTGCGAGCATTACGGGTCACAGCGATGATGGGGGCACGGGGTCTGTACCTCGAGACCAGGTGGGCAGACCTGCACATTGGCACAGAAGCAAATAAACCTGAGCACGTATTTACTTTCTTTCAGATAGTGATTATAACAACACAAGTAAGTGTGAAAGGTGAAAATCTTCTGAAATAGTTTAGAGACGATTAAAAAAAAATGAATACAGTCTTGTAATTACTGTGTAGGGCTGGGCAATTCAATAATATACAGTGTTTGCACTATAATTTTAACCCATCGTCATTAATGCCTTGCAAAAGGTTTCTGCATTTAACACGGTTTATATCTCTTAAAGCTCCAGTATGTAATTTCTTTTGCCACAACACTTCTACCATCACTAACTCCCTCCCCCGATTGAGTTTCTAATAGTCTATGATTTAACACACAGTATGTATTGAGCAAGGCTTAATTAGATATTTCATTAGGCTCCAGCATTAAACTAAATCTTGCCCAGTTCCATGTGAAGTACTCTGAGCTTTAAGTTATATATCCTTCTGAACACCTGAACTACATTAGGAAAAATGAAATCTGAAGAGACATCAGGACTGAGTTAATGGCAACCCATTCTCACCATTATATTGTGTCACTACTATAAAGCACACAACAGACGGAAGCACACTCACACTTAAACCAGAAGGAGAAGCAACCTGCAAGTCCACATTAGATGCTGATGTGTCCTTCACCTTTAGGACCAGATAATTTAACCTCTATCCTTCTCTTTCTTACCTCCCAGTCTTGGTGAGAACAATGATGGCACTAGCACAGCATTTAAAGGATGACTCAACAGCTCCGACAGCTACGGCCTCTGTAGGGTCTCTGGTCAGTTGGGAGTGTCTCCTCAGCTCCTCGAACAGCTGTCTGTGAAAGATGGCTGCCTCGGCCTCTCGTGCTATCTGAGGACCGAAGGACCGTCAAGGGAGGAAAGGAAGGGTGTGGGGGGTTTGAGTTACTCTCAATCTCACACACCACCACCACTACAGTGTGCCGAGTCGTTTACACTACTGGGAGAGACTAGCAAATGCTGAGCTGAGACTCCCGGCTATGTTAAATTGTTGGAAAACTGATTATTCCTTCAAACACTAAAGCAAATAGAGAGGCCATAAATCCTTAATCATGGAAATAATTACAAAATTATTGGGTTACTGTGCAAAGTTAAACCTCTTGATAGGATTTTGCTGTTTGAAATTTAGCCATCTGCCCAATTTATTTGCTAGTTTCACCCAGTTACTTCACAATAGTCCCTGTCTGGCCCTACTCTCCCTGTCTGACTCCTTGAAAACCGATATCGCCGTGTCCTCATTGACCTGCCAGGATCAGGTAACCCGCCTACCTTCCAGAGCCCGTGAGCACAATGATAGCTGAGGCTAAGCTCTTAAAGGAGGCCTCGACAGCACCAATCGCAATTGCCTCAGCAGGGTCTTTGCAGTGTGGTGTGGAACGACGCAGGTCCTCAAACACCTGCCGGTGGAACATGGCTGCCTCGGCTTCACGAGCGATCTGGCACAAGCGAAGGCAAAATGCATCAGGCAACACACCCATACCAGGTATGTGCAGGTGTGTGATGAGAATAAATGAAGGGGAAAAAGAACAGCAACATGGAAAACATACAGAATGTAAAGAGAGAGACACACACATGAGGAACAGAAGTTAGAAGTGAATAGAAGGGACATGGAGAAAGGACATGGTAGACAGTGAACAAAGGAATGGGGGGTGTGCAGTTAGTGTGGGAAATTGGATAAAATTCAACATTTAAACACATCCAACAGTCAACTCCAAATTCCCCTATCTCATACCAAATAAGTCAAAGTTATGTATGAAATACAATTTTAAATATAGAATATCACATACTGTATATACACAGTATATAAAACAGAACTGTTTTAGTGGTGATAAAAAGCAAGCTGGGAGTTAAAATTCAATGCAAAGCACACAAGGAAAAGACATGGTAAGAAATTGTTGGAATGGACAGCAAAAGTGTGAGAAAGACTTAAGTTAATGAGAAAAAAGATTAAGCTTGACAGAAAGAAATGCCATAAGAAAAGTGGGGCCTTAATGCATTGTGATAACTGGTTTGTAGAAAATGTATATATGCAGCAATCCATGCACTGAGTTCAAAGGCAGAAGCTGCTGGACTGCTGAGTCATTTCAGCTACTGCATAGCAGTACAAACAATTGAGTGGAGCTGAGGTTCATGGAGGGTAGCCAAGACAGGCCTGAACAATGAGGACATGCCAGATAGCTGCATTAGCCAATTATAATATCTGCGCACATAATTGATTGAGAATATCAACTGTTAAAAAATATATATATATATATATTTTTTGTACTTTTATTAGTCCCTGACTAATATTTATTCAAGAAAACTTGCAATTTCTGTTCCTGGTCCCTATTCTCCAGTCTTACTTTCATGTAAAAATGCACGTCTGTTGAGCTGACTTTCATAAGCAAAGTCAAAAAAAAAAAAAAAAAAAAAAAAAAAAAAAAAAAAAGGCCAGAGGGAAAAAAAAAAAAAAAAAAAGGAATGGCCAGAGGTGTGAATTTTTCAGGAATATAAATCACAGTGACCATTGGATAAAGGGATGCAGGCAACAGTTTGGGTGGAATCAAAACATCTTAACATGTCATTTTACTGTACAGACAAACACATTATTGCAACATTTTGGAAATTATATAGGAGGCCAGTGCTTTCAAATCCAAACAAGTAGAACAAATGTGTTCATGATGAAAACTGGATAAATGATAAGCACTTCCAGTTGCCCCAGCACTCCTTTTAGCAGCCGTTGGGTCAAGTGGAAAAAAAGATGCACTGTTGGGCTAAGCTGCCCAACAGTGCATTAGAAGATGAGTTAAGAAGAATCAGAAAATTAATGTCTTTTCAGCAGATTAGTTTATTTGAATTTAAAAATAACCATGCAAAATAAGCCATGCATAATTATGTATTATTTCTCTAATCAAAACGTCTTAAATAATTTTAATCTGTGAACCCTCCAACCCCCATCCAGTTTTCAGTATCATCTTATGTATAATATTCAATAACTCACCATGTGCTGTGTGCGCACTGCCTCCAGGGGGTAGTCTCCCTTGGCAGTCTCTCCGCTTAGCATGATGCAGTCTGCTCCGTCCAAGACAGCGTTGGCTACATCACTGCCCTCAGCACGGGTTGGCCTGGGCTTCTTGATCATGCTCTCCAACATCTGAATGGTGGCGAGTCAGAAAATAACAGACAGATGTCAACAACAGAGAAATGCACAGTATTGTGTTTTATTAAGATTACACTAAGACTGCCCATCTTCTTAAATTTCAAATAACATGCTTAAAAATACTATATGGCAAGAATACTGCATAGACTAAGACAATATAGAACATGCTTCGCTATTTTCTGACCTGAGTGGCACATGTTATTGGCTTTCCAGCCCTGTTGCAGCGACCAATCATCATCTTTTGGGCCAGGAAGACCTTTTCTGTGGGGATCTCAATACCCAAGTCACCACGAGCAACCATGATGCCATCGCTGGCCTCCATGATCTCATCAAATCTGCACCACAGACATTACATTAATAAATGTTCATGATTACAACTGATTAAATGTGATTGATCACAGATGGAACACTGTGGTAATTCTGGTGCATTTTGTTGCATAGTCTACCCAAGAATATATAAAATCAACAACTGCAAGTACAGCAAAAATAAAAAAAAGTGTAAACAAAAGATCTAAATGACTGGACTGTATATGTAATGTAGAACACACTTAATGTGCGCACACACACACACACACACACCTGCGTACACCCTCGTGGTTCTCAAGCTTGCTGATGATCTTAATGTCTTTGCCTCTCTCTCCCAGCACTGCCCTGACAGCATGTACATCTGCTGCTTTGCGGATAAAGGAGGCAAAGACCATGTCAACGCCCTGCTCCACACCAAACTGCAGATCCTTGATGTCCTTGTCTGAAACAGCAGGCAGGTCCACAGCAGCACCAGGGAGGTTCACTCCCTTCTTACTACCCAAGGTGCCACCATTCTCAATTTCACACATAAGGAAATCAGACCCTGAAGGAAAAAAAAAATATTTATGAGCTGAAGACAGCAGCATTTTCTAACATTGTAATGGATCACAGGGCATTGCATGGGCCAAACTTATTTACTGTTATGTGTATGCTCCTCAACTCACCAATCTCCTTAACCTGCAAGGACATGAGGCCGTCATCGATGTAGATTTTGCTGCCAATTTCCACCACATTGGTTATATTCTTGTAGTCAAGCCAGAGGATCTCATCACTGCAGTTGTCCTGGTAGGCATCATCCAAAGTAATCTTGATCATCTTGCCTTTCATCAGCTCCACCTCAGCAGTTCCGCTCTGTCATTTGATTAACAGACATCATTTTAATTTCTTACAGGTTAGCTTTCATACATTATATTCTCATTGTTGTGGTGTTACAAGTGAGAAATTGTGCTAAACTCACTCCTTTGATGAGGCCAGTCCTGATCTCTGGGCCCTTGGTGTCCAGAGCGATGCCAATAGGCCTGTACTGGATACTGCCGGGCTCAAAGCTCTCACATGCCTCGCGAACATTCTTGATGGTCTGTGCATGGTACTGCAGGAAGAAAAGAGCATTGCAACACATTATTTAAAAATGTGGGAAAAAAAAAAAACTTTAACCAGTTTGAACCATATTTCTATCCAATCCTCAACTATAATGCACACACATCAAACATATCACGTCATCTAAAAATGCTGCTTTCAAGGCTGTATTTGAAAATACAGCCAGAGCAACACCCTGAGATGCATCACACTCACTGTACCATGGCTACTACAAAAGTTCAATAACATGTATTTAGCCAATTCTTTCAGACATTATCATTTATACTCATTGAAGACATAGAACTTCCTGGATTGTCTTATATAAAACACACACTTTCAGAGTCCAGACATGGTCACTGCTGAAGAGGTGTGGCAAGTACTGGGGCTACAACTGGTACATTTATTATACTCCAAGCCAACAAATCTCTAGTTTCTTTTGCAGTTCTCTGAACCTAGACTAATCTTTGATATTGATATTGTTTTAACAACTACACCCACACAAACCATAAACTATTTCTCAAACTGCTGTAATATTTTTTCTTGGAAAGTTAAATATTTGATTCAAATCCATTTTGTATGTTTTTGTAACATATGCTTTCCAAATTTCAAAAAAAAAAAAACAAAACAAAAAAAAAAAAAACATATTTTATATGTAAAAAAACATATTTTATATATATATATATATATATATATATATAGCTGGCCATGCATTATTAGGTTTGTCCACAAAATTAACTTACTTATGCATTTAGCTCTTTTAAAAGAATGAAGAGGAACATCAACATATCTGGCTTTTGGAGAAACTACAATGACATATGACAAATTGCTTTGACTAAATCTTACCTTATCTTTACATTTTAAAACAAATATTTTGAGATTTACCTTTGAATAATAACTTTAAATTAGTTGAGCTCACTTAATAATATTCTCTGATGACCATCTGATGTTGTTAAGCAGAGGACCCAAACCTAAATCTTATATGAAAGTTAGCACTACTATTTTCCCCTGTTCATGTTGTGTGGCTTTGTTCCGTTTGAAAGCACCAACCTGAATGCAGTTCACAATGAATTACGTGCTCAGTCACTATAGGCTTTGTTAACCGTTTTCTTTCAACATCATTGTTTTGAGCAAAAAGTTGCCAAACCTTTGTGAAAATCCACCCAAGAAAAGGAAGAAAAGATTTCCACATCAGCAAACCAATCAATGAATTCTATGATAAGGCACAGAGCCATGTTTGATGCAAACTATGAGCACAGCTTAAACAGTTGGACTGGTTGTGTGTGCCTGAAGTGTTTCACAGTAGACAGAGCTGTGGAAAGACCCACCTCATGTGTGCCATGTGAGAAGTTCAAGCGAGCAATGTTCATTCCAGACTTGATCATCTCCTTCAGCATATTTACAGAGCGGGAGGCGGGCCCTGCAGTCATTGAAAGGAAAGATTGACATTCATTCATTTGTTGCCGTCATTGTTTGGTTGAATGATGACACTTGTACTGTTAGACACAAGTGTATAAGAGCTGAACATACTGTAGGTGTAAGAAGGATTAGGTGTAAGAAGGATAAGCTTCAGGTCCATCATACCTCTCCGACTTACTTCAGTACTATGCTCCATCGCAGTCTGTCAGATCTGCTGATCAACTGCTTCCGAGTTACCTAAATCTAGGCTGAAGCTCTTTCGCAGCCATAGTTCCAAAACTCTGGAACAAGCTGCCAATCAACATTAGACAGGCTCCTTCACTTCCTGTTTTTAAAGCTCATCTTAAGACACACCTCTTCTCCTTGGCCTTTGACACGCCATGAGCTGATGGCTACTTGCAGAACTGCTGTTTTTTGTCTGTTTATTTTATGTAATTTACTTAGTATTTAGTACTTTAGTATTTCATTTTACTTGTGCTTTACGATGCACTTGTGTTTTATGGTATTTTAATGTTACTCTACAAATAAAGTGGATTGGATTGGTCTGGTCTGGACTGTCTCCCACATTAGGGTCGCAGGGCTGCTCCCAGCTGACATAGGGTGAAAGGCAGGGTACACCCCGGACAAGTCGCCAGTCCATCACAGGGTGAACATACAGTGATGAACAACCATTCACTCACATTCACACCTATGATCAGTGTCCAGAACTGATATTTGATTCATCTGGTAAAATAGCTGCAAAATCTACTGTGCACCAAAAAAGGCCTGCACAAAAAAATTTCATTTTCAACTGATATTAACGATCAACAAAAATTTCACCAAAACAGTAAAAAATATTGTCTGGTGTTTCTCACACATGAAAATCACGATGTCCTAAAAGTCATGTTTTATCCACAAACCAAAAATCAAGTGAAGTCACTTTATTTGTACATGTAGGTAGATTTGCTAATGAAGAAACCAAAATATATTCACATGGGTAATTTATATCAGCAAACTTGTTTTTATCAATTTAAAAAACAAAACAAAACACAACAACAACAAATGATATATCACACAGTCATCTTCTACCACTTTATCCTCCACATGAGGGTCACGGGGGTGCTGGTGCCTAATCCCAGCTGACAGAGCAAAAAGCGGGGTACAGCCTGGACAGGTCGCAAGTTCATCACAGGGCCACACATAGAGACAAACAACCATCCACTCTTACATTCACACCTATTGGGCAATTTAGAGTGTCCAATTGGCCTAATCCACAAATCTGCATGTTTTTGGACTGTGGGAGGAAGCTGGAGAAAACCCACACACATGGGGAGAACGTGCAAACTCCATGCAGAAAGGCCCTTGTTGAAAACCCAGGTCTTCTTGCTGCAAAGGCAAGAGTGCTTACCACTACACCAACCGTGTGGCCAAATGATATAAAATTACAAATGATTTTTGAGTTATCTGATTACTGCAGTCCTAACTGTATTTACGAAGAGATAAAACGCAATGACTACGATGATCACTTTTATTATCTGCAGTGATCTCGGCAATTAAACTGACCAAATATATTTTTCAATTTGAATGAATAACCTTTTGTTGAATATATTTTGACTGTGTATCTTGGTAAATAATCTGCAACAATGTAGGACAGAGGGGGCATATTTTCCTTTTGTGTGAATAAAAGTAGACATTTATGAGTTATTATGTGTGCAGACCAACCAATTGTGCAGATGATGCCAGTGTTGCGTGCAGTGGTGGGCTCAGAGTCAATGTCCAGCAGGCACATGTGTTCAAGGAAGGTGTCAGCCATGGCAGCGTTGAGTTGCTGTGTCTGGATGAAGGCAGAGCCCATGTCTTGAGACTTTGACTGAGGCATCGCGACCAGTGGTGCTCCTGGATTAGTCCTGCAACAAAAATGGGGAACAGTTAATTTAGAGAATTACACATCCAATACATGAACCTGCTGGGAATCCATTAAAGAGTTATGATTTTTGCCCATGTTCAAGAGCAAGACAACAAGGAGTAACAGGGAGGCTGTTATATTCGCAGTCGAGTTAACTTTCACATTGCCTGCCTCTGCTTTGCTCTGCTCTGTGATGCCATGACCACATGTAAAAGTGTGTGTGTGTGTGTGGGGGGGGGGTGCTCTAGAAAAGAACAGCAATGGTGCACCTATATTGGAGTTAATGTAGGAAACACTGAGTCGTTGCAGTTATGTTGCAATATGACATTGTCCCATCATGAAAGAACTTGATCAGTTATATGTATGATAAAGGTGTGACACATCCCTAATGTCATTGTACATTCTGTTCTCTCACACTTTTCCGCGAGTCACCCATGGCAACAGCACCATCACCAGAAGAATCCACACGACCCAAGCAGTAATCCATTCCATGTAGCTTGAATTTCACAAGAAAATGCAGTCCTCTCCCCATGTGTCTGCCAAACAGCACAGCAATCTGTGCAGAGCATGACGGCATTATGTGCACTGACAGGCAGCTGAATACTGTGCATTAGGAATGCACAATATTGGACCAATATCCGATAATGTATTTTAAAGCACATATCAGCATATACCAATATCATGTGATAATACCATGATTAACTATTGTGCATTGATGTGTGACTTGTGAGAGTTCTTTTTATCCTTAGGTTTAAGGATAAGAGAATTATCAGATGCACATGCCATACAGGCGTGTTTCAACAAACAGCTAACAGAGTAGGTGTATTTGAACAAGGTGAAGCATTCTCATGATGAGGAATTCATCTACTGCTGATAGAGCAGTCACTGATGTGGTTACATAACTGAATTGGACTGGTAGGCAACCTTGCACACATGAGGAGATCTGCACACTAGCCACCATTTACAAGTTTTCATTTTCAATATTTCCTGTCAAGGCACATGCTACAATTCTGGGATGAGATGAAAGAGCATAAGGTTAAAATGTTATCTCTTTTGTACAACCACCCCTTTTTATCAAATTATTTGGCTCCCTTGGAATACAAGTAGCAGCACGTTACATCTAATTCTTGAACATTAATTTTTATTTATCATGATTGAAAGGACTATCTGCTAAAAATGTACACCATGATACTGCTGGGTATCAAGAATTATTATTACAAAACAGCTGCTAAGGGCCAGAAACTAAAGAAAGGACACAACTACAAGATTGATGGATTACTCAAATTATCTTTACCAGATGCCACTAACAACTTCCTCTAACTCATCACAATCTAATTAGAAAGGAGAGGTTCAAGGGACAGCCACTGTGCCAATAAGCTTCTATCACAGGAGCTAGTGACTAATGATGTAACAGCCGATTCAATGAGGCTGACCACTGCCAGACCAATGCTATACGTGAGCTCTGTCACATCCCAAGTAGTGCAATACACAACCATGAAAGGGGTAGAGGCAGTCAGGGAGAGACCTCAGAGGGGTGTTAAGAAATGGGAATGCCATTAAATACAGTAGCATTCTCTATGTTATGGTGTCTACTTTTTCTAAGTAAAAATTTCTACAAGAATCAAATTCTAACTGAATCTAACTTCAGTGTACAATAAAATTCTAAAGAGATTGATTAACAGACAGTTAATACTGATAATTGCAGCTCTAATTGAAAGGGGAGCCACATGTGTCTTAAAGAGGAAAAGGCAGAGATCGAGTTTCAAGCGGTGCTCCTTGCATGATGTTTTTCTACTTGCTCTTGAACTAACAGGTGACATGTTTAACACGTGGTGCCACAGACCCTGGCTGGTCTTCAATGTCATGCAACAAGACACTAACATTTAAATGTGTACATTTGGAAACCCACAAGACTTTTGTTTAATGTTAAAACACTGCTCCCACTTCCCACACATTTTAATTTAATTAACATGTCAGTCTATATTAAATCAACCACATATACTTTCTGGATCCACAGGTAAGGTAATATTTTTTGACTAAAGTGCTTAACTGAGAAAAAGATAACATGTTTGTCCGAAGTGGGCAGCTGCCACAGGCCAGCAACAGCCATAGTAACCCTAACATGGGGCTAACTTTAGAACTGGCTGCTAATAACCCCTCAAATCCCTTCCCCACACATCTACATTCACAACACACTCTTCTTGTCACACACTCTTCATCATATTGATGAAATATGCCTACAATCACTAGCAACAATAGTATAATTGCTGTCAGATTCACATGACATTTACAATCAACTGCTATAGATGTTATGCAATGGGCTTTTCCAAGATGGCTCACATTGACAGTAAGTGGTTTTTCATTAGTCGCAGTCAACCAAGGCACTAACTGAAGGATGCACTACATACCCCCGGTAGATTTTCCTGCTCCTTCTGAGAACAAACGGGCATGGCAATACCAAGGACCTCAGCAACAAACCCAGTGTGCTGGAACTTGAGCTACCAATGAATGGACTACGCCCTGCAACAGCAGTCCAAGCTGACCTAACCGAGGCAGCATGCATACATACGTATGACACTTTCAGGAGCTCAAGAGTAAATCCTTTCATTGAGAATAAAGTACATGGAGGATACCTGCTTTGATTAGGTAGTTGCCATGATCTGATGCAACGGACACGCATGTGACTGCACCACGACTCACTAGAGTAGTGTCCTACCAATATGTTGCAAGCCAAGGTCAAACAACACTACAAATCTAAAAATGGAGACTTGACTAATAATAACAATACACACACACACACACACACACATATATACAGTATATAATTAAAGTGTCAAACGCTGCAGCTCACTGGGGTGTGACTGTATGGAAGCAATGCCGCCTGTAAAATGCCAACTCTCCTGCACAAGACCTAGTTTTTTTTAACAACAACCACAGCAGCAGATCAAGGAGACCTCCATGTGGATCAGACACGTTAAACCAAGTAGATTTGGAAATGCCCAACTGCCTCTTGAAACAGACAAACATCAAAATCTTAAAAAAAAATTACAACACAACCAATCAGCCAGAACATCGGAAAAGGTAACTGGCATTCATTTGTGGCCAAGTGCATTTATATACTATGCATTTCACCACCTGTGGATGAACACCTTTCAGGACAGTTTGCTGCAAATGTAGACTTTTAGGGGTGTAATAAAATTTCTTAAGACATTTAGAACCAACTGGGAAAGTGGTGTAAATTAAGAAAACCAAGGCTTAACAATCTGCTGGGAAGACTTACTAATAAAAAACCACCTAACTTTAGGTATTAGTCACTGTGACACTGAGCAATTCACTTGCATAATAGACTGATTATTCAAAAAATAATGACAATGGTAACTTGGGTAAACACAACCAACACACGCAGACAACCATATCTTAATGCAAAACGTGTCGCATCTCGAAGCAGTTGTGACACAGCAGCAGCAGAAGAAACCATCTAATGCCACTGCTGCCAATTTATTTGGTGCCATGTGTACCAAACAGTGGCCAGAGAGTAAATATCCACTGTCGATCAGAATTCCATCGTCTGCGGCAGCCTGCTGAGACAACGTACACGGCACATTTCTACAGGATGGTTATTTCCTACAACACAACTACCATATTACAAGAAATATAGATCAATGAATTAACGCGATACATTTATAATATATACAATGAATGCAACTGCTACGTGATATATACACACACTACCAGTCAAAAGTTTGTGTGTGTGTGTGTGTGTATATATAATTTGAGTTTTATCTCGAGTAAATTCAATAGCATTTCAGATTACGATGTCGTTAAACACAGACGATGAGCCACAGGTCACGTTCTCATCCTGCGTCACATTTTCCCCGTTCTGGAAACGTCACGGTGACTGTCCAATGGGAGACCGAGAAGCAAGAACCCCCACACCCACAACAGGAAGTAACTCCTTAGCGTTCAACACGATTGACATTTGTCGCATCATTTAAGTCGTTTATACAACTTATATTAGCATTGAATAAAGAAATATTACAATACAAAGAACAGCTATGTGCAGCTATTAACTTCCTGTAATCGATTCATCCGCCCATGATGTGCATTATAAGTCACCATGTTGTTGAACACGCGCTGCGCCGAAATGAGGGAGCTTTCATTATATCTTTGCGTATTTTACTGATATTTTACAATGGGACTTACTGTACTCAATTTTAAAATATGATATACATTTTTTGAAAAGCGATTTTTTTAAGAATGGAAACGAGTCCGTTACGACCGACTCACACATTCTCGGACTAACCAGCGTACAGGATGTTGCTGCGAAAGTAATAAAAGGCAAAGCGGTCAACATAGTACAAAGTCACCTCAGGTGCTTCACGCGCTATCACCAGTAACAAGTACGCGCTGGAACTGCCGCCCAGTACAGGAGACATACCTTACCTTAGAGTCCGTGCAGCACGAATGGACCTGACTACTCACTATAACCGCTGTTCAAGGTGATCTTCTAGTACCCCACTACGCGGAACTACTTCCTAGAGATGCTGAGACATATCCATCCGAGATGATAGCGTTAAACGATACAGTATATAACAGATTGGGTTTTCTGATCTAACTAACAAGAGCCATGTAATCAATCATGCATATTTCCCATTATTCAAATGTGTGTTGTATGTGAGTATTAAGCTTGCGAAAAATCAGAAAATAGGAAGGGACAGTGAAAACGTCGCGGAAGGATCCACTGAGAAGCGGTGGAAGTGCTTGGTGAAGGGTGAAGGAGCCAATCGGGGCGCTTGAACGCATCAGATGAGCACGACACAACATGCGACTGTTGGCGTAGTTCCGAATCCAAACTTGCGAATGGTTTTCCTGAAAGGAACACTGAATTTGCTGCTGTGATGTGTTTGTATGACGTGTTGCGATTAAGCGTAATTAAGCTGCCACGTTGTCTTTGTTGTCTAAGTGTGGATGTTATTGGTAATTATGAGCTTCCTTTACCGTAAAGTGTCACATAAAGCGATTCATGTACTGGTCACATCTCTCAAGTAGACGTTTGAAAAGTGGCAAACAAACAAACTACTTGAAATTCCCCAAATGAAGCACAGCTCTGAGTCTGTTTACAGATGCTTGAATGATGAGCGAGTGAGGATGCCTTCCTCATACGTAATGGTGCTTCACCGCCACCGAGTTTGAGTCGTTACTCCCCTCTAGCGATGAAAAGGTGGTAGAACAACTTTAGGTGCGTTTGAACATAAAGCGCATTTCAAAATTACACATTTTAAGTTTACACAATTAAAAACATTACAAATGTATGGAACATGGAATATTTACATACTAAGTACGTGTATCAGATCTGATTATATTTATTAAATATATTTTACCTGCCATATGTAAACTCATCAAATACAGTATTTCAAAAACATAGTACCATAACTTTACTCTTAAGCAGTTTATTATGATTATTAATGTGATTAATGTTGCAAATCACTCACTCACCAAGCATAAAAACAATCGTCTTTTCATAATACAGAGTTATCACACTCTTTTGGACGTTAATGGAGAGTCCTTAAAATATAAGTGGCTGTTTCCCATTTTATTGTGTATATATATATATATGTATATATATACATATATATATATATATATACATATAGATAGATAGATAGATAGATAGATAGATAGATAGATAGATAGATAGATAGATAGATATTTAGTGACAATCACAATAGTGTTTCACGTTTTGTCTATCTTTTAGTATGTTTCAGTAGTTTATCTTATTCTTCTCTAATGTACAGCACTTTGCCTCAGCTGTTGTTTTTAAAGTGCTTTATAAATAAAGTTGGATTGGATTGGATATTCAGACTCTGCATGTGATTAGACATATTGATATTGTAAACACACTTACCCTGCACTGTCTTCTTTCTGGGCTCATTGTGGCCTACAGTGGGGTCACTGTCTACAATATTTTACTCTTAAGCACTGTCTACAATATTTTAAGCCTATATCACTTCCGACAGACTCACATTTTGCTCTCACCTCTTTGCAGCTGTGGTGGTATTAGTACTGCTGCTTCCACTGCCCATGTTGCTGTCTCACTGGCTGCTGGCACCCGGTCTGGATCCACTCCACTCCAGGACACCTGAGGCCTGTTCAGGAAAGGGACAGATGTCCTGTCTGTAGGCCAAGCCCCAGACTGTCAGTCAGCATTAACGACCATTTACCTGTAGGCCATGAGGTACTGTAAGACACTGTGGGAATATCCTTGGATAAATCTCACAGATGAGACCGCATGCCCCAATTCTGAATGTGGCATTACTGCACTAGTACAGTTGCTATTAGCATTGAAATAAAGGGCCAAAGCAATCAGGACACCCCCCCCCCCCCCCCAAAAAAAAAAAAAAAAAGTTAATTCCTAAAGGCATATCTTGAAGAATAAGGTAAGGATTACATTATGACCATAATACCATACAGCAGCTGCTGCTGTATAGCTATGACTGGTTGCAATGTATGTGGTGTGGAATATCTTTATTATAACACAAAAAACAGGATGTACAGCACGTGGCCTTGGTGGACGTAGTAAACATTGCATTCTGTCGGACTGGTGGTTCCACAACCTTTTTGTTTTCCACATAAATATTTGAAGAGCTGTTTTGCTTTCCTGTCTACAGCCAGTAGACAGACAGACAGTCAGTCTAACACCTGTTCGTTAATCTGCCCATCCTTTATGTCAGTTCTTACTGATACCTTAAGATAATAGAGCTAATACTGATCAGCTCAAAGGCATACAACCTAATTGTTTCACACAGGCGAGCAATGACACAGTGTGTCATAGATGCAGCCGGTAGTATGGAAACGTGAGACCGAAACATAATTATAGTATTGACATTTTTACCGTAAATATAGAAAAAACTGGTCTAAAGTGTTGAGCAGTATTTAAACATATAGACTGCAGAGAACTCAAAATAAAAAAATGCAATAATGCAACAATAGACACTGTCTTATGTCTTATGTCTCTTGTGCTTTCTACACACACAAAACAAACGCATGCAAGTAGAGGCAAATGCAGGAGCAGGGCCGTTTTTCTTCCTCTTTCACAGCAGCAGTGCAGTCAGCTGCAGGTCACGTGACTGGCTTGGCTGCTCTCAATGAGCATGCTCAGACCCTTCAGTGTTGTCAGGCAAAATATAAGACAGCAGCAGAAGCAGAGATCTGCAATAGATAAACACACAGACTCACACAAGGCAGCTTGCTTGCTCACAGACACACACTACAGACTCTAAAAGAGACAGACATTGTAGATTTGGGCTCTGGTTTCTCTGATATCTTAATTTAATGGGCTTATTATCATCTACCATTCCAGTGGAAAACAACCGCCAAGGGAGAGAGGCAAGTGTGCCCTTTAAGAGGGGGAGCAGCTGAGGCAAGGACAGCATCAGAGTCTCCATCCTCCATCCTGTGGAGGTAAGTGCTGAGGGATGGGTCGGGGGTGCAGAGCGTGGGGGAGGGGGTAATCCGCCTGACTGCATCTGGGTTTGGGTTAAATTGTTATCATAAGGAGGAATGGGGACAGTGGTGGTGGTGGTGGCTGGGGGTTGGAATTTATTGGTATGTAAGACGATAGAGACCATGGGATGGTGGTGGTGGTGGTGGGGGGGGGGGGGGGGGGGGGGGGGGGGGGGGGGGGGGGGGGGGGGGGGGGGGGGGGGGGGGGGGGGGGTGATGCTAGCTGGGTTGAGAACATGGCACAGCAGCACACATAAACAATAAAGAAATGGAGAGGAGAGAGAGTGAAAGAGGGAGTAATGACTAGGAAGCCATGTCTAACTGGGTTAAGTGTAAGGGTGATTTGGAAAAGATCCGAGCCTCAAATGCAGAAACAAAGTCAAAATGGATGATTAAGGCTTCTTTAATTATAGTGACATATGCTGTATTTAATGCGTGGCTGTTTTTGTCAGTCATCCTGTCTTGCAGTGCTGAGCTATGTTGCTCTTCAGTCTTTGTGCATGTCTAAGGATCCAGTTCTGATTTAAATAATACATTCTGTACAGCTTTTGGCTTCATATGCACTAGAACATGCAAAATGCAATTTGCATTCTGATATTGCAGCGCAAAATAAGCATCTCTTCATCTGCATCTTCATATTTTATTAAAAATGACACCAGACTTGTTGTGTACATGTCTGGCACTTAATTTGATGGGCTGCTGTAAAACACAGACTTTTGGTGCCTATGTTATGTCAGTATTGTTGCAATTTTTCCCTTCCCAAATTCTTCATAATACATACATTTCAAAACCCATGAAAACTGTAGCTATTCATTTATTTAGTCATTTTTCTAAATGTTTTTTTTAAATTGTTTTTTTACTTAACATTGTTGTTACAATGTATGCTTCTCATGGTCACTCAGGAAATCACATATCATTTTTAGTATTTAGTAAAATATCCTTTTATTTCTTTGCCAGGCACATAAAAAGCAACAGTTTAATTATGCACTGACATCAGCATGTGTGTTGTTTTTGCTGCACTTCTTTGTTGGTCAGCCAACCTTTTGTATTTCAGTATTAAGAGAAGAACGTAGTGGAAAAAAATACAAAACAAAGAAATTGAGACATCTTGCCTGTATCCTAAACACACAGCACATAATCTCCCACACATTCTCAGCACAGTGATTAATGCCACTCTGAACAGAGGCAGAGATGGCTGTTGCTAGGATACATGGCAAGGTGAATCGCAGACATTTTAAAGGGAAAAAAGAAGGAGGGCACCATTTACAAAGCATGGCATCACTGGGTATGGCTTCTTTGTTGCAGGTTTTTAACCTCAATTGATTTTTAATTTATCTTTCTACTTTCTATTTCTCTGAGGTTGTGCAGTCCTACACTGTAAGACAGAGAGACGGACAACCAAAGCTCTCTGGTTTTCTTTTCTCGCTCCTTCCACCTGGAAGTAGGCTGAAATGGTTGGCAGTTTTCTCAGGCCTAAACCTGTCTAAGTGAGCCCTATGAACACAAAACCCAATGGTAAGACAGCCAATATTGTATTGCTGTAATTACTGTGTCTGATTAAGCTGGTTCAAACATTTATGGTTTCAGAAAAACATTTATTGAAAACGGTGGATCAAATACTAACGCAAGTGCAGACTAAATTTAATTTGCCTCATCTAAACACAGTATATTGAATAAGATGAGCACCTTATTATTGTTTAACTGACATCATGGTTTCAGGCTTTGCTGGAAATGACAAGAGACAGTTATTTTTAGTTTAGAAACTTTTTTGTGAACTTGTTCCTTTTATTTCGGTTGAGTCCTTTTTCTGAAGGCTGAATTCAGATAAAACTCGTCTTTTGGAAATAAATCCTGCCTCTCTGTCTCTCACTTTGAGATGCTAAATAAAGCAGTGTTTTGATGCACTTGAACAAGAGGCTTAATATGGACATGTGAGAAAGTATGTGAGATGAAGGGATGATAGAAAGAGGGTGTACTTTCTTTCAGCTCTACAATGGCCTTTTCACATTCTGTGGGCCCACAGGACATCAAAGGCCAGTGTTGGACAGACGAGGAGTCGGATGGAGAGAATGAGTCAGAGCAGTTCCTGTATGGCATTCAGGTATAGAGGAGACTATTACCCTTCTAAAATCTCAATGGTAAATGTGTTGTTATTAAGGAATTGAACTTGTGCTTTAACAAGTGATACTAGTAAATAGTAACATTCATCATAAATACATTTCTTCTGGACTTTGGTTGAGTCCAGTCCAGTCGCCTAAAGCTACTACCGAATAAGACTATGACCTGGATGACTGAGAATCTTCACAAACACAGTATTAGTAGATTATTTTATTTTTTTCAACTGAAAAATAATGACAATAATAACATATGTGAAGAGCAATGAGCAGCCTGTTGAAGCTTAGATGTTAATTCAAACTTTAAGAAGATTGTATTGGACGGACCAAACAACCTTTTTGTTGTGTGGTATTTGTTGTCAGGATAAAAATCTTTTTAAAAATTCCTTTGCTTTTAAGTATAAAGTATAATGTAAAATGTTTTGCAAACCTTGTGCTAATTACCTCGTAATTATGTTTTTGTTAGCGTTGGTTTGTCTGTAAGCAAAATAATTTGAAAAATTATGAACGGATTTTAATGAAATTTTCAGGAAAGGTGTGTAATGGGACAGATCATTAGATTTTGGTAGTAATCTGGATCGCCATCTGGATCCAGGAATTGTTTTTAAGGATTATTTATCATTGCGAGATAGAGCCATTTTTAGCATTTGTCTATGTAACTCCACAATAAATGGCCAGGGCGCTTGGGAAAAAAATACAGGATAAGGGCAAAATAGGTTCTATAATATATATCAAAGATTGATCCAAATAGGGGGCTTGTGGGATTTTGGGCACTGTAAGGTAACAAACATCAGACATCATAGATGTCAAGATACAGACATCAAATTATAGATGAGACAATGGATTTGTGGTAGCTATGGAGCTAGATCCAGAAGAATATCGCCCTTACAGAAATATTGATTTTTTTGTGAATAACTACCAAACTATGATATTAAAGTGATTCCAAATGGTAAGGGTATGTTGCCTTTCTGCATCAGGATGCATTTATCAGGGTTCTGGGATTTGATACAAATAGACATTTTTTGCAAACTGTCACATATGATATTTAACACCAAAGTATGAATCAGCTTCTGGGGAAAAGTATAGCTTATTCTCTGAAGGAGCCGCAGTACTTTTTTAGTGCTACTCCCCTACGCCGCCATAAGCATTTATCACAAGCAAAGCTATCAAATTTGTTTTCTACGGCCACCATTTAATGTATCATTTCATCTCGTTAAGTTCAGTGCCTCACTTCCAAATTGGAGATATTAATCTGTTAGTCATCCTTTTTTACTGTTATCTTCCAAGTCATGTCATTGAAATTTAAATCCAGTCAGGGACTTAAAGCTCATTTCGATGCACTCGGAGAACATAAAAGCAGTGGGAAGAAGATAAGGTTGAAAATGTGGGATCTCCTCTACACACAAGCTGATAAGATGAGCGTTAAGACACCAGGTGAAACATTTGTGCAGACTTGGGTCAATCATTATTATTGCCCTACTATTGCAGTACTCTATTATTAATACTCCTCATTCTCAAAATGCGATTTATAGAGAAAAAAGTGAGCTGAACTAACCACATTAAACTTAAACCATCATCTAAAACAAGAATAAAATACAGTATACACATTGTTTGAGTTCCAGAGTTTTCCTTCCTTGTCTCTTTTTATGGCACATTGTAAACTATGCAACTGTCTGATTTTATTGCTGACATAAGATGTGCTTGATGTTGCGTCACAGACAATGACTAACGCTGACATATCAAATGAATTGCAAGCTGTGCTGAACTGGACATCCTGTTTAACTTAAAAGAAGAATAAAATCTTGTACAAATATCTATCAGAAACTATGACAATCTTGGACATACAGTGCAACAGAACAGAAAAAAGATACAATTGGTTGTTGTCACTGGTAGAGAAAAAAACAATGATGCTGCATGTCGCTGTATTCGCTATTAACAGAATACTACAAAGAATACATTTAGAATTATAAGCAGTAGTTAGTCAAATAAAGAAAACAGGTCGAAAATGTTGATGATGGTGTATGAAATTCTATATGAAGATTTGTAACCAGATAAAAAATGTAGGAGGAGATGGCAACTAAAAAACAACAGCAGAAGATGGTGACATAATAATGATAATAAAATCAGTATAAGTTGGGAATCACTGACAGAAATCGTCACCTTCACTCACTCCAAATAGACCGACTGAAACAATGACAGGTTTTTTTTTATACCGATAAATATATGTGTTTTTTTACTTGTGTGTGGTAACAACCAGCAAAAATGTTCAAAGATCACATTTGGAAAATATACACTGCATGTTGCAGGGGAGCTGTGCTGCTGACCTGTACCGTCACCCTCAACTGGATGCAGACATTGAAGCAGTGAAAGACATTTACACTGACAGTGCTGTCTCTGTCAGGTATGACACGCATGCAAACACACACACATTCTTTTACAGCATCCTAAATGAGGACACTCATTGACATAATGCATTCCCTAGCTTCTACCCTAACCTTAACTATCAGTAAATGCTTTCTAAGCCTAACTCTAAAACCAAGTCTTAAGCCTCAAAAAGCCCTTTAAATTTATGAGGATTTAAAAAAAATTGTCCTCACGGCCTCCTACACACGTGTACACACACAAACACACGCACTGGCTTCCATGACTTCAGAGGACATTGACTTACATTAATTTTCTCAAGACTTACTTTCCTGAACCATAATTACTAGTGCCCTAACTCTAACCCTAACCTTAACCTCAGCCTAACTTTAAAACATGTCTTCACCTTAAAATGTAGCCATTACTGTAATGGGGACTTTATGTCCTAATAAGGAAAACAACTCCACATAATGTGAGTGTGCAAACATATTTAGGTCCCTACAACATAAGGAATACCAGACACGCACACACACACATACAATACAATTTTCATCTAAAGGCCTAAACCCCTTAATTTAACCATAATTTAATCTTAATTCTAACCCTAAAACCTTGTCTTAACCCATAACAGTCCATTAAGGTGTGACAGAATGTAAGGACCAGCCAAAATAAGATTTTATGGTTGTCACAAAGATATATAAGTCTACCTACACACACATTATATGCATTTTTTTTTTAAAGGATTCAGTCTGCTTATTTATGCACTGTGTACTCACTATAAGGCAAAATGGGAAAAATAAACAGTATTTTCCTCTTAAATGGTTAAGTAAAATAGAATGTAATATATCTCCTTACTTTTGATAAAT
This sequence comes from Brachirus orientalis, assembly GCA_016785285.1. NCBI lineage: Eukaryota > Metazoa > Chordata > Actinopteri > Pleuronectiformes > Soleidae > Brachirus > Brachirus orientalis. The sequence continues at coordinate 1,165,806 of JAFBJR010000121.1, forward strand.
TGGCTGTATCTCTTGTTGTCTCCCTAAACAGAGAGTATGGAACCATCGATGATGTGGACATCGATCTTCACATTAACATCGGTTTCTTAGATGTGAGTCGGCATTATTCACATACCTTGTGCACATACCTCCTCCATCCTTGCCCATTACTATTCAAATGACATTTTGCAAAGTAACACATCATTTATAATGCAGAATGCGCTCATCATTTATTTATATAATGAGAAATGGCCTTAATTAGGGTCCTAACTCTGTATGTGTGTATGTGTATGTGTGTTTGTGTGTGTGTGTCTGACTCAGGAGGAGGTTGCGACAGCTTGGAAAGTTATCAGAACAGAGCCCATTATTCTGAGACTGCGCTTTTCTCTTTCTCAGTACCTCGATGGACCTGGTGAGTAAAAGATGTCAGTGTGGATGTTGGTTTTCTGGGAGGGACTTTAGATATTTGTGCTACTCACTGAGCGTGGGAGGTGAGTACACTATGTGCTACACGAGAGGGAGAGTGAAAGACTGTATGATAGAAGAAAAGTGTGATTCTATTCGCTTTGTAATAATGTTAGTCATCTTCACTCAGAGCCATCAGTAGAAGTATTCCAGCCCTCCAATAAAGATGGCTTCAGCCTGGGCCTGCAGCTCAAAAAGTAAGTTATGTAATCTGTTATATGTAATCCCCATCATGCTTTCTAGTGATTTTATACAAAGAAATTTTCATGAGTTGACCCACCCCAGTTTCCTATAAACAAAATAACACATTGCAAAGTCAAAAGCTTTGTGTGTTTTTGGCTTTAAAACAACCAAACAACTCACAAAATAGATTAATCATGCATAAATATTTATTGTTTAGTCTTGTAATCTTGTAGTTGGCCAGTCCACTAACACAAGCTAACAGTGTACACTGGTGTAAAACAGAAGCTCAGCCAGTTCCGCTCACTTTTTCCCCTGTTTGATTGTTTTGTAACATGTTAGGATCCTGAGCACGTTCACCTCACAGCAGTGGAAGCACCTCAGTAATGAGTTCCTCAAGGCTCAGCAGGAGAAGAGGCACAGCTGGTTCAAAGCCGGAGGGACCATCAAGAAGTTCCGTGCAGGGCTCAGCATCTTCTCCCCCATACCCAAGTAGGTCTCTCTCTCTCTCTCTCTCGCGGTCTCTGTTACTCTGCATCACTTTGACGGCATCCACTCCATCATGCATGTGTGCTATCAATTTGTAAAATGTTTAAAAGGAATATTACATTTTTATTATATGTGCTGTATTGATATAATTACAGTGCAACACACGATCAATTTTGACCATATCTGAAAAAAAGATACAGGCCATTTTGTTCCACACGTACATATTTATTTCCTCATTATGATGCTTTGATAGTGATGTTTAAAAAGCATTGCTGTATTAAATAGTAGCCCTAATTTAAGTCAGCCTGCATTTGGATTTGTGAATAAGTCTGGATTCCCTAAGCTTATTTTCACTTTCACCAGAGTGATATCACTGGTCACAGCGCAGATTTACACCCAATTAGAGGGATGATATGACCTTTTAATGTAAACAAGACTACAGTGTACAGCAGTTGTTTGTTCTTGTTTCACAGAAAAAACACTGTCCTTTTTCTTAAATAATGTCATTTTGGTTAGGGAAAATGATTCAGCAGCACTGCCATTAGGCACTTTGTCATCATACCAAACCCGTCCCATTGTAAATGAATGGGTCTGACTGGCCTGCAAGAGCAATTACACACTGTATGTGTTTGCTAATGGTTTCCAGAGTATATTTATTTCTAAATACTGTAGATTAATATAACTTCATTTGTCACAAAAGTACAATTCAATTATTAAACAGTTATATAGCTTTACTTGAGCTGAACAGCTGCAGTGTGTTCTTTTATTTTTACTGCTGAATCTTAAATCTTGAAGTGTTCTTGTAAGTCTAGCAGTTCTGCATGCCTCTTAATTTTTTTTATTAATTCATTCTGTGTTTGCTTGTGTGTCTTTCTTTGTCGTCACTTGAAATGTGCTAGATAGGATTTACTTTTTCAGAGGCAGATGCAACTGGGTAAATGTTATATCTGGTCATATAAACTGTATACTGTAACAAAGACAGTGAGCAGAGCAAAGGACACTGTGACACAGCACACAGTGTAGATTCACTAAAATTCTACATCTGACTCACTCAACCAATTTCCCCCACTGAGAAATACTATTCCTGGCCTCTGTCTTACTATGGGATGCTTTAACAGTAATAATAATTGATTTGATTTTTACAGCCCTTTACATTAGGGGTGCACAGCAACTTTTTTTAGCCTCCTCAGTGGATGTCAGCCCTACTAACCATTAGGTCATCTTGACATTGTCATGACTTGTCAGGAGTCTTATTTCAAGAGAGATCATGGATAAAGTCCAATAGTGGTGGTGAAACTGAACACTGGTTCTTCTATTTTGAATAGTTGGTGATTTGAACTGCTGTCTAAACAGTTTTTACATGCCTGATTTAGTAAAATGTTATCAATATAAAATGACCCACTTTCTGACCATTATAATACAAGGTAGTCTTAAGCACACTACAGCTGAGGAGTTTTTGCAAATATCACTGACAACGTTTGTGATTTGTTGTTGTTGATGATGTTCGTGCTATGATTATTCTGCCTTTGTTTGGTCTTAGTGAACAGAAACTGTGTAGCTTTATTTGTATGCTGCGTCCTTCATCTGAAAACGGGCTTTGACAAGCAGCACTATTACACCTGACAGAGGGAGCATTTGTTTGTATACACTAGCAGTGCAAGGGCGGGCGGGGGCAACAAGTATTTATCTTGTTAAAGTGCTGAACATCTGAGTTTTCTGCAGAAGTAGAATTCATTCCTGCTCGCAACCATCTTGCTTTAGTAGAGCAATGCTGCTGTTTCTCTTCTTCAGTAGTGAACTCTACTGTAGCACAAAGCTACGACAAGGCTCAGATTCAAAGTGTATCTATGTATCAGTCTTGAGAAGAATGATGATCTGTGTCTATACTATTGATTTTTTAACAAATGAAAAAGTACCAAGCCAACTAAAAAAAAAAACGAAAAGTAACATGTAGAAAGCAAAAACAAAACTTCAGCGTGGATTTAGCACTAGTGGCAGGGAGTTACCACGTGAACTGACAAGATGTGCTTGCGACTGCGGAAACAGAAGCCGGAGTCTAAATAGAAGGTCCATGATAAATAAAGGTCAACTGAGATACACATGCTTCATGTTAGAGGAACAAAATCAGCATCAGGACGAAATGACAAATAAATAGCTACTATGTTCCTATGATGTAGTGAATTATTAATGTGAAATGTATCCAATTTTAGGATATGAATATGATTAAGTGGTGCACATGTTTTGTGTCTTACTGCTCAACAGGTCTCCAAGTTTTCCTCTGATCCAAGATACAGTTATTAAAGGGAAGTTGAGTGTCCCTGAGCTGAGAGTGACCCGCCTGATGAACCGCTCCATCTCTTGTACCATGAAGAACCCTAAAGGGGAACTGTTCAGCTATCCCCCTAACAGCCAGGTCAGTGACAGGCAGGACGGTTGAGCAGCTGTAAAACCAGTCAGAGACCTTAGTTTAGTTTAGTTTGTTTTGATGTATTTACTGAAAATGAAAATACTACATTACTTCCATCAAATTGTGACAGTGGTGATACTACTTCTACACTAATAGGTTTTGTATCATTGACGACTTTGCTAAATGTGAGGAAAAAAGTATTTGCTGTTTTTATGGAACTGTATATTGCTCTTTTCTTTTTTAATCCACTGTGACCCACTCTGACCCTCTGCTCAGTCACCTGTCTTCACTTCCCACTTGAGCTTTTCCCTGCCCTTACCGTTACGTGGATGCTGCACTGTTTCCCATAATGCTTTGTCTTCACTTGACTCATCAGACTGTGGCTGTCCCAGCGGCCAGGGCCCCAGCGCAGATTACCACGAGGCAGCTGATTGAATTGTTTTTCTCATCCCAGGCGGGCGGCCACTGCAAGAACATCCCAACCTTGGAGTATGGCTTCTTAGTGCAGGTTAGACCCTGAGGAAATAAGAGTTCTTTTAACAAAGCAAATGTACATCATTTCCTTTAAGGTTGTCCTAGCCATTTGTGTTGTAGGCAGGCCAACATTGCATTTTTGTGCCCAGCAGAAAGTTGTGATTTGTTACTACTCTCTGCCAACCACTATATACAGCAGTGCTGGAGGTGGGAACACCACTGTGCTTTTCTCCTGACAGATAATGAAGTACTCAGAGCAGAGGATCCCCACGCTCAATGAGTACTGCGTGGTCTGTGACGAACAGCATGTTTTTCAAAATGGATCTATGCTGAAGGTAACACAGACAAAAAAAGTTACCTGACATTTTATTTCTGTTAGTTATGTAATCTAATAAAACAGAGTCTGTGTCAGTGCATGTGTGGGAGGATTTATTCATTTCCATGTTGGTTTCTAATGTACATAATTCTTTGTCTGTGATAATGTAGCCCGCTGTGTGCACCAGGGAGCTGTGTGTGTTCTCCTTTTACACTCTGGGTGTGATGTCTGGAGCTGCAGAGGAAGTGGCCACTGGAGCAGAGGTGACTGCAGCACAACAGACAGTATAGGATAATAAATCACAGTGCAGTCATTTACTTTTACTTCCCAAAAAGCACAAAACAGAACAGTCAAACACTGATGTTCCTCAGAAAGACACAATGGTGTTTTGCATTTCCGATTATTTGTTGTTTATATGTTTTACATATGCATCAGCATGTTTCACATATGCGTCAGCTAAATTCAGGAAATGTAATTATGTAAAATATGTCTTCCCAGGTGGTGGACCTACTTGTGGCCATGTGTCGCGCTGCTCTTGAGTCTCCCCGTAAAAGCATCATCTTTGAACCCTACCCATCAGTTGTTGATCCCAATGATCCTAAGACTCTGGCCTTCAACCCAAAGGTCAGCACTCCCACTGTTCGAATCATGATTCATAAAGATATCAGTACATGTATTTCACTCACTGTTTCTGTTTCTGTTCTCAAGAGGAATGCATGAATCATTTTTTTCAAACCTCTATTAGTAATTTAATATGTCTGTATGTTTTTTTCCCCTCTCTCATTGCATACAATGATAATTTGGCTCAACCAATGAACACAGAAGAAGAATTATGAGAGACTGCAGAAAGCACTGGATAGTGTCATGTCCATCAGGGAAATGACCCAGGTACAAGTGGGAGATGGGAGGGAATGAGGGGAAAGATCATTGAGATCCATGATGCTATGAGATTTTTAATAGACTCTTGGTTACAAAGTCCTGTGTTTAATCTTTTCCTCTGTAGTTTTAAACTGCATGGATGCAGTCTTTGTCTTGTGATTGTGGTGACAGTTACTGCTGCTAGATTTGCTTGTCTGTGTAATTTTACTCCACTCTTCTTCAAGTCCAGTTGCTACCAACTCAATGTGTTTTGGTTAGTGGGGACCTGGATGAATGAATGAGAAGCTACACAGACATAATGAAGTAATCACAAATCTGGAACAAAATATCTGAAAACAACATGTGGTATTTTGTGGTTTTCTTAGGGCTCATATCTGGAGATCAAGAAACAGATGGACAAACTGGACCCTTTGGCCCATCCCCTGCTGCAGTGGTGAGTAGACAGAACATATCCTAAAAATTGATTTACTCTGCTGTGTATGTTAACCATAACAATATTGGTATGTGATCAGGATCAAAGAAATTGAATTACAGACAAATACATAATTACAATACTGTAATAATAAAATAATTACAATTGCTCCTCTTTCCCACCACAAATATATGTGGTCCCTGTCCCAGTGAGACGGGGGAGCCTATTGTTAAAAGTATTTGAAATCAAAACTATATTTTTTTAATCACTTGATGTTTTATATATTTTTATATAAAACATCATATAATATTGTATTTTTATATGAAATATTTTATATAATATCTAGTTGTAGTAGTTTTAGGAGGTGATGATAGTAAATTCCTTTCTCTGAAAGAATGTTTAATCTTTTTATTGCTGTAGCATTTATCAGTGCATAGTTGAGATGGGAAAAAAAAATCACAATGTGGTGCATTCCATGATGACTCCTAAAATGTTTTCAGTTGGTGCAACAGTGGTACTAGTAAAAAAAAGTTAGCATGGAGGCCTGGAAAATAATATACATCATTAGTGTTCAGAGAGAAATTTAAACTTTATAGACAACATTGTGATGCTGAAGACTTCTCTTTCTTTCTTTCTTTCTTTCTTTCTTTCTTTCTTTCTCTCTTTCTTTCTTTCTTTCTTTCTTTCTTTCTTTCTTTCTTTCTTTTTCTGCAGGATTATTTCCAGTAACAGGTCTCATATTGTCAAGCTGCCTCTCAGTAGGGTAGGACATCAGAGGGACATCCCCTCAAGTCTCCTTTATTAAATTTGTTGTTTACTATGCCTCATTCGATGGTCAGTGCTCACTTTTTCTATCTTTCTGTTTGTCTCTCCCTCTCTCTCTTGCTCTTACTCGTCCCGTGTGATCTCACTGTGGTAGCAATTGAAATTCATGCACACCTCCCATCAGTTCCTGCTGCTCAGCAGTCCCCCGGCTAAGGAGGCTCGTTTTCGCACTGCCAAGAAGCTATACGGCAGCACCTTCGCCTTCCAGTGAGTCCACTTTGCACTTTGTCGTTGGCTTTTGCAGATCCCATACTTTGAACATGGTTTTCTTTCAATGACTATTGAAATAGTTATTTTCATTCAGAGCTAACCAAAAAAAAAAAAAACATATACTTCTAATGTTAAGCTTGTGGCTCCTGGAGAAAATAGAATCTGAGTTAATTCAGTTATTGCATAGTGTAAATGATTCATCTTAGCTAAAAAACATACATAATTTAGCATAATGGTAGTGCACACATAAGTATGCTTCAGTGTGACACCCTGATATGTTGTGGATGGAGGGCCCACTTTAGCAGATTGTATGTAACTATAACAAACAACAGCACAGAGCAGTGGCCAGGACTGTCAAAGCACCTTGCTTAGCCAGCACATGGAGCCAGCAATGTCTGCAAGACAAGTTAGACATTGTACTGTAGCAGATGGGGCTCTGCTGAATATTTTAGATACACATGGCCTGTCTGGGCACTTACATGGTGCAACTCATTCACAAACAGTGTTAGCAGTGTCTCTGTCTGCCAATTAGTACTTCAAACTTCATCAAAATTTTAGCCATTTCAGCCAGATTGACTGCCATCATTATATTTATGTAAAGTGAAACTTACTGTATAGTTGATATTTAAAATGAAAGTTTGAGAGATTGGGAAGATAATCACTGACCTCTAATGAAATTCTTTTGTCTTCCTTTTATTTGTTAAGGCAGTGGGAAGAAAAAAAAAAAAACATGCACAGATTAAAAACTTACACCGTGTATTAAACTGTATACCATTAACACATTTTAGACTAAAAGAGTACGGTGATATTATCTTTTCCACTTCACCTTTTAATGTTATTTGAAATACTAAATTATATGACACTGGAGGCGGTTGATGTACAGAATGTACCAAAATGTTCTTGCACAAATGCTATACATCATTTAAAGATTGAATGTAGTGGGGTTTGAATCTTTGAATCTCTCCCGTCATGACATTCAAATTCTAGGTTTTAGAAAATATTGTGATGTACAGTACGTGAAATGATACAGACTTTAAAGCTAGTTTAGTGTAAACCTATTATATCCATTTCTGCACTCTTTTCACAGGAGTAATAATTCATAATATTTTGTAGATAGCATATACAAACAATGAATAGCATTTTAGTAAATGACATTTTGCTGACCTGTTACTGCTCTATCACCACTTAATGATACAATTAGATTTCCAACACGTTATTTTTACCAAGATGTTAATGGAAAGAATGTGCAATGAATCAGAGGACACAAGATCAAATGCACCAGTATTATTTTATTAGTGTTCTTCAAAAGCATGGCTCTGGCCATTAAACATCAGAGGTTGCTCTTTGAGGTCCACATATTACACTTCACTTCATTTTATCACTTTTTTCTTACTTCTCCCTCTCTCAACTTGCTCCAGTGGTTCCCATATAGAGAACTGGCACTCTGTTCTGAGAAATGGACTAGTCAATGCCTCCTATACAAAACTGCAGGTACGTAACCCCGGCAGTTGGTTGGAATTTATGATGCATCTCCTCTTGGACAGTAAACCTGCTTTTGGATGGAGCGGGCTCATTGTCCGGGTCATTCATTTAGCAGTTAATAGATGCCAGCTTCCCGTTTCATTCAGCGTTGCAATTGGCACTATAGCGAGCAAGGCACACTGGGAGATTTGCCTGGCCAATGTCGGCTGCTCTCTGTCTCCTTCACCAACAGCAGCAAACAGCATCTTTCTTCTGTTCATGTTGTGGAAAAACATCTTAATGATGTTCTGCCAAGGATGTTGCACTTTTTGGAAAGATACATTTTTAAAAGATAAATTAAAAAAAAACAAACAAGAAAAGATGAAGTGTGCGCTAGAGAAAGAACAATATGGTGGATAATTGCTGCTTGGAGATACTCCGTCATGTTTTGAAAATAGATTAAACACAATCAAATCTGAAATCTCAAGGATCTATGAAAGTTCGATGCTGGCTGGGAGTGCTGTATCATGGTGATGTGCTTCATTTATTCCGTCTTTGTTCTCCAACTTGTTTGAACTCTCAATCTTTGATCTTGCCTCAGCGCTCGTCTGCCTCCTCCTTTTCCTCTCCATTTCACCTTGAGCATTGACGCCTGCCTCCCACTCCCACAAGCCATTGTGTTTCACAGGTGGAGGAGGAGAGGGTGGTGGTGTGTGCCTCCGCCATAACACCAGTCTATTGTTCCTTTTGATTTCTCCCCCATTTGTCACATCCTGACTGCCATCTTCCTCCCATTTTATTCCCAAACTATTATGTTTGTCTCTGTTCTTTCTCTTTATCACACATGTGGGCGTACTGTTTTCGTCATGTTGGACATCCTTGTGTAAATGCTCATTGACGTCCTTATCAACCATCGTCATATTTCATCTTCAAACCGGCTCCCGTTGTCTCATTTCTGACTTCAGCATTCCTTGTTTACCTAAACATTTCATTCCCAAATTTTCCTCATACTGTAAAAGGTTTGATTGTGCGGATAGTTAAAGATCGATATGGTATTTTCGGCTCTTTTCTGTACACCATTTTGTGTGTGTCTTTAGTTTGTTTGGTGGTGGGCTTTGTCAGGTCAATTGTACAGAAATATCATGGTAGATCACTAAATTGCACGAGTTTTTCTTCTAATAATTTAACTACATTCTGTTTGGTGTGTGTTGCTCTGAATAGTAGTGTACACATACCATGTTTGTATGTGAAGTTGTGTTGTGCAACTGCTCGGTGACTCAATCCTTCCTTCCTGCTCTTACCCAAGCTGCATGGGGCAGCATATGGAAAGGGCATCTATCTGAGCCCCATCTCCAGCATATCTTTTGGATACTCAGGTAGGAACGGTTCATTCCTCCTCACTCAGGTGCCATGGCTCAACTTTTTTTTTCCTTTTATGCCATGTTGGTTAACATGTGTTTTCTGTGTGTGACATGGCCTGCTTATCATCCTGGAATATTTCATTTTCACACGTGAGAACTGTCCATGTTGTCCTCCCTGTTGTGCTGCACTGTGCTGTACACGTATGTCGATTTAGGGTGCTGGGCTTTGGCCCGCTAAACTTGTGTTCCACCTACCATATGCTTTTTGTTGTAGCTGTATGTAAATGAGCTTTCAGTGGATTTGTGTGTGTTTACTGGTTTATTTTCACTTCCGCCAAGGCGGTTACAGTGTTGTATATGTTTTTATTGGTGTGGGTTTATCTGTTAGTTTGTCTTTCTGTTAGGAACGTCCTGGCTACAGTTTAACAAATACAATTTAAATTTAACATGGGAACTCCCATTTCACAAGTTCAGATACAGTCTCAATGATCTCAATGACATATTGACAGATCAAGATGAATTTTGTCATGCTGGTGTTAATAATAATAAGCAAGTAAAGTTCTACACAGATTCAGAACATCCTCTCGATCCACTGGATCAAAATGTCAAGTGCCAGTATGTAAAATGCAGGTGACGAGTGTTAAAGCTTTGGTGGAGTTCTATGCTCTTTGAGTGCTCTTGATTTTCCATTGTTTTTCTTTTGTTGTTTGTGGGTGTATAACAATTTAAACCAAACCTAAAGCCCCATACATGTGCATTTCTACTAAAACAGAAATTCTGGTTGGATTTCAAATCCTATAACAATAGTGGGATGTTTGTCACATGTAATTGGCTCACCCTCCCATTATGCCTATGGTTTCTCAACTTTAGCAATGGGAATGAAATACTTAAATCAATACTAAGGACTAAAAAAAAATCCACTTGAACTGTTAAAGAACAGTCAACGTTGAGTAACTGAACTCCAATCTGTTTTCTTAAGATTGCACAAATTATCACAATTGTTACAGTTGTACAAAAAAATAATTGTATTCATGCTGCTTCTTATTAATAAAAAATGCCAACAGCCATAATTGCTGTGCCCCTTTTGTTTGATCTTAAATGGTGAAACTCATTTGACACCTGTTTTTTTTTAATGTAGAATTCAGTAGTATTTTTCAACCAGTAAAATTCATATGAAGGTTAGCACTGGGGGGGTAATAATTTATCTTTAATAATCATTCAAGACTATTAGAGAAAGCTTTTTCACAGCATGAGTGACTCGAGGTAGGGTCATTCTGACAGATGGTTGCCCACTCTCTGTGTGTTGCTTCTTGCAGGAATGGGGAAAGGACAGCACCGCATGCCCACCAAAGATGAACTGGTGCAGCGTTACAACCGAATGAACACCATACCACCAGTGAGAGAACAAAACATACTACAACCTTTGTATACTACAACTTTTGTATACTGTACGCAGTGAACTTGTGAAGTAATATAAGTAATATTGTTGGGCAGTATATCAAAATCAAAGAGGATATAAGAATAAAAGGGCAGAGACATGGGTACACATTTATAGCCTTGAGAGAAGATGAGAACTGTGATTCAATAGGCGTGTATGGGTTTTAAATTGTATACAATGTGATTTTTTTGTAACCACTACCTCTAACTGTTACAATGTTGAAAGTCATTGTTGTCACTGTTGTCTGTTTTGTCAATAGAGCCGTCCAATACAATCAAGGTTTCTTCAGAGCCGAAACCTGAACTGCATTGCTCTGTGTGAAGGTAATAACCCGAGTACATACAGTGTCAACACTAAAAATAAATAAAAATAATGCAAAATATATTGCAAAATAATGTATTTGATTATTATTTTGTGATTTGTACTGAAAACATAAAATATTAAAAATATGTATATTAACTAATTATTCATACAAATAAAACAATTTATTGAACACAGTTGATCACTTTTGTAATGCATTCAGAAAAAAATCTTTCTGTTTTACTCTGGTTTTTAAAGGGGTTATACTGTATATAAGATATGCAACTTGAGTTTAAAACGGGCAGTGCAGTCAAAATGAAATATGTTGGAGAGCGTTGCCCTCAGTATCCCTCCTCCCCTGAGACAAAAGGTTGCCAGATAGTTTGGCAATCCAGTCCTATGAGCCAAAATAATTTGCAGGCTGTTAATTAGATTTTAAATTGTAATTATACAGACTTTAGAATTGTCGGTGAAGCCAGTATTTCAATTTATCATGTTTTCTTAATCTCTTAATCTACTATGGTTGTATTAATTTCACATTAATTCATATATACAGCACATATATACAGCTCCTTTAAATCAAAGCCTTTGTATTAATATGCAAAATGTTTAACTTATGACTTAACAAACAATGATTATCTCTTCATCACACTGGAGGAAAAAAGTTATAAATAAACAGATTAAATGTACATCAAAGTAAATTGATCAGGATGATGAGTTTAAACCCTTAAGTTCTAGTGCATCTTAAATAGTTTTGATAAATGCAAAAGAAACACTATAACATTATAATATATTATTATAGACATAGAATAATAATAATAATAATTGTTTTTTTTTTCTGAAACATCTCTGTTTTACACAGTTATTACATCTAAAGATCTGCAGAAACATGGGAACATCTGGGTGTGTCCAGTATCTGACCACGTCTGTACTCGCTTCTTTTTTGTGTAAGTATTCCGAAACCCCTTTAACTCCTTGAATGTTTCCACAGATATAATGCCTAATTACTACTAGGCACAGCAACAGTGCAGAAGATTAAACTAAAAACATCACCAGAAACCCTTAAAAGGTGAAACTCGTTGCTTGAGTTGCATAGTTTTACCCGCTAGACAAGTTCAGCAAAAAGGTCTGGTACATGCTGCAGGTAAAACTTGGCGTCTAATAATACTGTATTCATCTATGATTAAAGAGAAAATAATAACAAAAGTACTTGTTTCACAGAACTGTGAAATTTACTCAATACAAAGTTTCACACTATAAAGAATTACCAAACTCCATGTATCTGTATGTACTATATTTGAGCAGGTATGAGGATGGTCAAGTAGGAGATGCCAACATCAACACCCAGGAGCCAAAGGTTCAGAAGGAGATCATGCGTGTGATTGGGACTCAGATCTACTCCAGCTAATGTAGATTCACCAGCGACAGATAGAGGGATTTGCCCCTCTGGAGGAGGCACACAGGCAGACAGGCAAGCAGATAGAGCGAAGCAGACAAGACGACCACAGGCCTGATAAAGGAGTGACTGAGGGAGCTCTTCGGCACATTATTTCTAGAGTCTTCTGTTTTTAGTTGTCTCACTGTCTGTCTGTCTTTTTGGTTCTTATTCTTTCAACAGTTACACACGTGTATTAAAACATTTGTCACGTGTTAGCCCCTGGTTAGCGTCAGTCTGCTTTTCTTAGTTCATGATATTTACAGCAGAACTGTATCACTGATGAAAAAGCATCCAAACATACAGAATACACTCACACAAATTTGAAAATATCTAGGTCAAATGCAAGCTTTTGTCTTTCTGGATGCACCTATACTGACTTACTGATCTGTAATTATATTTTCACTTTTTGAATTTCTAGTTTAAAAAAAAAATAATTCCAAACAAAAATCAAATCCCTTTGAGGTTGATACATTTTGTGCACATACATAGACACTTGTTCCTTTACAGTGTTTATAAAGGCATAATTTCTTATTTGCTAATTTAATTTTCTCTCATTAACGTCTTGAATTAAGGTCTGTGACACAATTATCTGCGGGACAGGTCCAGCTCTGTTCTTTAGTCCTTGTCCCCTGGATGAAGCTGCCAGAATCCAGTAAGCAAGGAGTTGCTTGAACCTGCATACACTATAGGCACTTTGATTACAAATGTAAAAGAAATAAAAATAAAATCTATCAATTATTTGCATTGTAATTTTTCATTACAGATTTATGACTGATAGATGAAGTGCTATGAAAATCTTACAGCAAACTCCCCTCAACTTCCATCTGACTGGACAGACATTTTACATGTGTCATCATGCCATCATATTTTTGTAATGCACATTATTCGGATTAGACCCTGTAATTTAAAAATGGATATTACAACCCATTGATTACACTGAAAATCATTGCCCACCTGACTTCTTTCTTTTAGATTCTTGTAATTCATTATCCTGGGTTGCTTTGAGTTGTTTTCCACTTAAAATCGATTTAATTTCACAATTACCTTTTTTGTGCATCTTTTAGAAAGGCTGAAATGTGACACTCAACTTCAATCTGCTGCTATATGTACTAGAAAGTTTGAACAGCTTGATATTTTTGACACATTGAAAAACCAGTTTGTTCAAGTACACATCATTTAACTTATTCTGGAATAAATTCCTTTGTGTGTGAATAGCAATTCTCATCATATTCACAAGTTACAAAATTAACTGTACAGAAAAAAAACATAGACATCTGGTGAGGTCATGTCCTCTCCACCCTGACCTAACAAACATTGGAGGTAAATTATGTGCAGCTCCCTGGTTTCAAAATGGAAAATGGCAACCTTGTATAGCTAATCAAGTTTATCAGTTAGTCATGTAATGTATGTATGTATGTTTGTATGTGTGGGTTTGTATTTTCTTGACATTATACTAGACATTGCACTTATTCAACATTTGCCTAAGCTGGAGAAATGGACTTTCCTTGGACCTGCAGTAGACGCACTGGAGGAAAAGAAGGAAACATATTCATGGAGCCAGGAAAACTATAATATCCAACAACAACTTAACTATATCTACAAACATGGGCTTTCAGTGTTTCCTGGAACTAAAAACCCTGAATACGGAATGGACTTTGACACTCAGAAGGAGAATGAACTGTAAATAAGGACACGGTAGAACACACAAAGATGTTTTTTTTTTTCAAAGAAGATGCAGGTGTACAGTTGGCTCATTGTGTTGCAGGACTGCTCAAACAACGGATGTCTGTTTTTGCCAAGAGGTTGGAGCTCTAAGTCTCTTTGAGAATCTTATTTTCTGGCTGCTGTCTCTGGTGAGTAAAGTTTCCCAAAATGATGCTGACGATGATGATGGTGATTGTGATTATTTTGGAAGATGAGAATGCAGGAGGAAAAACAGAATAAAGCCTGATTTTGCACAGTTTTACAAACAGTCTCTTTTTTATTTCTCTGTCATTGTTTCAGTCACAAGGGGGCACCATTACTTCACCAATGTATCTTAGCACCATCTTAGACCTGTGATCTGTTACTCTTCTCTGAAGATCAAAAATGAAAAATTTTCCCTTCCATATTCACAACTCTAATTAATAGTCAGTAGTTAATCTCAATATAATACAAAGACAGCAGAATTATTCATCCACCCTTTTCATTTAAATCCTAAAGAATCCATACATTTCTGTAGTGATATCAGTCAACCTTCCATTAGCACAGAGTCATAACGTTTTGCATTTTTGAAACATGATAGATATTTAATTGAGTGTAATTCAGGTTTTACAAAGCGTGTTAGTCACACACAACAAAATGAAGCCCTTCACTGATTTTACTGTGAAAATAGACACATTAGTGCTAAAGAAAGAAATTAGGCTTAATAGTAATTACAGACTGATTTTAAAAACAAGTGTCACCATGATCATAATCATCATCATAGTACACAAAGAAATACCATTCACATATTGTGCTCTGCTGCATGTTGAAATGTGCAAATGTAATTGATTTACTACAGGAGGAAGTGGTGGGAGACAACTCAATGCACTGCCATATACAGTAGATCGTTTAGGCCAAAACTACATCTTAATGTTTGCACTTTATTGCATCACAAATTGATTCAAGTTCGCATTGATTTCTTCAAATCTAATCTCCGTGTTTACATGTACCAGAGCATATCACTAATAGCTGTTGACCAGCCAATTGCTCACTCACTCACTGCTCCCGTGTTGCTCCGACCACAGAAAGCTCTCCTCTTTCAAACCAGCCATAACACATCTCACTGCTGCTGCTTTGCTGCAGAAAACCACGCTGATGGCTGTTTTGGCACAGGGGGCCTTGTATGTATACAACAAGTGCTGGGTGTGTGGAAAGTGGACATAATCACTGGAAAGCTGAAGCACTCATGGACCCTTGAAAGGCACTTTATGTGTGTATTTGTGGCTACAGTAATTGGGCCTGTCCCTTTTATAAGCTGACCCATTTGACAGGGACAATGGCTGAGCTCTTGTACTGATATTTGCATGTGCATGTGTGTGTGTGTGCATGTGAGTGTGTGTGAGACTAGCACATGTTGTGTCTGGTTCACATGTTCACAGTGACCTCTGAAACCCAGCCCTCATGTTGGACATGGTCCCCTACTTTGGCTTTGTCCCCCATTACCAAAGCTAGCTGACGGTGGGGCACACAACTGTATGTTGCTTAGATTAAGCCGTTGCTTTTTCCTGTGCAATTCAATCTTCAACCACTGAGGGGAGCTCTAGTGTTATTCCACTTTGGTTTGATTCAATGACTTTCTTTGCATACTTAATACACACTCTGGCACAGGACATTAGGACATACACACACATGCTGGCAAACACACACAGCAGAGTGGTTGTTTGGTCAGATAAGGGAGTAGTGATGGGAGGGCAGAGGGTCACAGAGGGTGACTGGCCCTCGATGGAAGGGACTGCTTTAGCCTCCCTCTTTTGTGCTCCAATTATAAGAGTGACGATTTTATTCCTGCACGAAAGGAGCAATTACAGGGAGTTGTTTAATCACCCACATTTTTATTGCACTCGGGGTCTCTTAGCTTGCAGCTCAGGCCCCCATCATCGGCAGCAGCGGGCGACAGGAGTGACAGGGAAGGTCGGTGGTTTAACGGGGCGCGAAGGGGTCTCGTTTGAGTTAAGACTTTGAAGACTACTCTGTACGCTGTGGAGGCCCTTGGGACAGAGGCAAAGAAGCAGATGAGACCAGAAGACTGGATGGCCAGCCAGGCAGAGAGATAGATAGACTTAACAGGGAGATGGAGACTAGAGGGCAAGGTTTGGGGGACTTTATTCACTAAGCAAAATAAATGTGTGGGGGGGAGGGGGGGGGGGTCTCACGGCAGTGTTTGTGCTGAGCTCCAGACACAATTTATACAGAGACACAGAAACAAAGGAGGCATTCGGGTACATGACAGTGTGGCGGCATTTGTTGAGCAGGTGCGTTCAATTCCCCGGAGTGGAAGAGAGAAACCGGTGTCTAATGATTATAGACAGAAACACAATAGTGTGAACAAAGCACAGGCATGATTCCTGAACCTTACAGGAAGTGTAGCACGCGCAGACTTATGTGGACATTTTGAGCACAGGGATGGCATACAAAATGATTTTGAATGAAGGAGAGATAGAGGAAAAACAACAGAATTCGATTTTCCTACTTTACAGTCATCCCAGAGCCCCAGTAAGCCCAAACTCCCATTCAAAACAGTACCAAGCTCTGTCAGTGCTTTTTATTGAATTTTCAGCTCGGGCGTTACTCGAGTCATATTTGTGTGTGCCTCCTCCTCCTCCTCCTTCTTCGCTTTCCTGGATATGAATGATGGAGTACAAGTCCTTGTCTAGTACCTCAGAGATGGAAAGGATGGTGGTATGAGGTGAAGAGTAGCTGATGGTGGTGGTGTTTGGGAGAGGAAGGGGTATGCTGAGTTAAAATGGCACAAACTGGGAAAGAACAGCACCACTGCACGGTGACCCAAGGGAGAAAGGAGAGAGAGTGTGTGTGTTTGTGTGGGCATGGGGGGATTTGGGGTGTCAGAGGGAGAAGAGAGTAGAAAAAGACAGAAGAGGATGAGAGGGAAAGGGAGGGAGAAACAGCGTACACCATTGCTGCTCATAAAGCCAACAGCTGTGTGGGTAATGTTTTGTGACACCGAGCATCTCTGAGCCCTTCTGTTTCTCAGAGAGCTGGGAGACGCCATATTCCGTCGTCACAAATGGCTCTGTCATTCACCCCCTAAGTCTTAATTATCGCTCCTGGTTTTTTGGCCATGTTTTGCTCAGGCGTATGGATCCATCTGCAAGCTGTATAATTCCACTCCACAATTTACAAGTGGCATTTATTACAATGGCCTCGGCAGCATTTCCTCTTTAACACTGGCAGCTCTTTCCAGAAAGACGAGGGGGAACAAAAGAGCAGAGCAATCTGGTAGCAACAGTGCCCGTCCCCCATTCCCTAAAATCTCTCTCTCATCTTTTTTTTTTTTTCCATCCATACCCTTGCTCTCTGTATGAGTATCTCTCTCCACCCCCACACCACTAATTTTTCCACTTCTTTTCCGTGTGTGTGTTCCCTTTGTTATTAATTTAATTTTTATGGGATTCACAGTACTCGCACAAACCGCCCCCTATCTGCCTTGAAGCAGAGGAAAAGGAAATAGCTGATGTTGTTTTTTTTTCCCTCCTCTCCTCCTCTTCATAATTCATTTTGGATTAATTCTCCCCGTCTTCAGAGACGATCCTAATTCTTTATTATTTCCACTTCACAGGCTTGATGACATCCCCATATCCACATATCATATGCAGGGGAAACTTTACACCCAGCAGACTTTCTTGTTTTCTCCTCTTTTCCTGACTCTCTCCTTCTGTCTAAATTGTTCCATCATTTAACTCTCTCTCTCTCTCTCTCTCTCTCTCTCCTGTTCCTAGTATCTTACTCTCCCCAACTTGTTATTTTCACAGCTCTTGGAACACACACATAGACACACACACTGTAATGTCCTCTGGATATTACACTGACTGATGAGACTTAATTTAACATTTACCTTTTACTGGCCTAACCCTAAATATGACCCTAACCTTAACCTAACCCTAACCCTAACCCCAGCCTAACTTTAAAACATGTCTTCACCTTAAAATGGAGTCATTTACATTATGAGGACTTGATTTTTGTCCCCACAAGAATGACAAGTCCCCATAATGTGACTGTGTAAACAACATGAGAAATATCAGGTGCACACACACACACACACATACAGTTCCAACCTGTCTCCGTCAATTTCATAATGTGGATGTATGCACTGTCTATGTCATGTCAGCTCATCAATCTGTATTCATATGGGAATAAAATTACACCTAACAGTCTCTGCCATTCAAGTGAAACGAGAAAAATCAACAGCCATTTACAACTTGACTTCTTTTCTCATGAAGTGCTGTGCAATGCTTCTCTTTCACTCCTTCATACTTCTTTCTTTCTTTCTTTCTTTCTTTCTTTCTTTCTTTCTTTCTTTCTTTCTTTCTTTCTTTCTTTAAAACTTTATAAAACTGGAAAATGATATCAAAAAGATCTCCAAGGAATTGGGAATGTCTATCAGTAGTGTTAAACCTCTAATTAACAAGTGGAAAATGAGAAATTCTGTTGAAACAAAACCACGGTCAAGTAGACCAACAAAAATTTCAGCCACAACTGCCAGGAAAACTGTTCAGGATGCAAAGAAAAACCCACAAATAACTTCAGCTGAATCTCTCATTTTTCACTTCTTAATTAGAGTTCTGAATTCTGTTGATTGACATTCTCAATTCCTTGGATATCTTTTTATATCCTTTTCCTGTTTTATAGAGTTCAACTACCTTCTCCCACAGATCTTCTAATAATTATTTTGCTTTCCCCGGAAGCGAGCAACTTTAGCACAGCACTGGATGAAACATTCACAGGTCTATCAGGAGCCCAGAAACTCACTGACTTTTTATACAAACACACTGATTACAAGCAAACAGATCACAGGTGAGGATGATTATTTTTACCTTCAGTAGCTATTTAAACTCCTTTGTTATCAGGCCAAAACCTCTAGGGTAGATAAACTTTTGATCAGGGTCATTTGGGTGCTTTCTGTTGTCATAATGATTTAAAAAGAACATACATAACTGTTTGATGATAAATGGCCTCATCCAACCACTAACCATGATAGAAAAGTTTTTGTATTATCGTTCATATTTGCTAAAAATGGTCAAAAAATTCTGCCAGCGTACAGTATGTAAACATAAGCAAAGTTGTACATATGTGAGCTGCTATTCTTCTCAGGACACCGCATTGGCTTCCAGTCATTTGGAAAACCTAAACCAAGTGTTATCCCTTACCTTAACCATAACCAGTTCCCTAACCACAATTTAAATCTTACCCCTAAACTTAACCAGTTTCTTAGAAATTAGGTTATGCCTCAATAAGCAGTAGAAAATGAGTGAGTGAGAGAACCAGGTTTTGGTCTCCATGAGGACTTCTGGTCCTGACCTATCTCCAATTCACTATTAAGTGGGGCCTGAATTTCCCCTGAGCTCTGGTACAGTGGAAGCTGCCTCAGGAGTCTGTCTGTGCTAGATGTGCGGTCTGCTCCCTTACCATTCAATTACCTTCCTGTAATCTGACAGGCTCCTCATGGCCAGCACTGGGACAATCATAAGTGTGGGTGTGTGTCTGCTGTTTGAGTGCATCATTCACCCTTTCTGTCTAGCCTCTGTGTGTCTGCCTATTGTTGCATCTGTCTGTGTGAGTGTATCCCTGCGTTTCAGATGCATATAGATGCCGGGACCTGTTTTGCATCGCGTGTTGTGCTTTTTATTGATTTTGATATTGCTTCTCTCCCTCATTGTCTCCCCCTCAATAGCTGTTACTTGACATCAGGCCGTACTTGCAGAAACACACACAGATAGAATTAAAACATTTAGTCTAACCACAAATGACCAAACCCCACAATTTAGTCTTTTATCTGCTGTTACTTTTTTCTCCCTGCAATCTTCCCTTACCTCCACAATTTTATCTCACTGTTTCTCTTAACATCATTTTTATTATGCTTCCCTAATCACTGTCCCTGTGTTTTCTCTCTCTTTTTTTATCTCCTCATCCACACCCCACCTCCCTGTCTGTGTGAGGCAGGCTGGCTCACAGTGTTGACCTGAGAAGGGCTGACATTCAGAGGCCGGTCCCCTGCCTGCAGCAGTGACATTTCTGCCAGACTTTGATGGTGCCTTTGAACAGAGATGTGTGGCGGGAAGAGCTGCCTGCCTTCCAGCAGCTTGGGCTCTATAGGTCTCCAACACTCAGAATAAGATGTAGCGGGCTGCTCTCCCATCACACATGTGGGCAGACAGGCAGAAAACGCATGCACGTACGGTACATGGATAGAACTGTGCGTACACCTGAAGTGATTTACTTACCCTCATTTACTCAGGGACTGGTTGTATGCACACATTAATGTTATTATGTGCATATACAGTATACCACACTCACACATGCCAAATTATACACCTCCTACTCAAAGACCCTAATTGCCAACCCTACTAATACTGGTGCATCAATCTATCAATCCAACCCCCTTCGCCCTGCCGTCCTCATAATGTGGTTCTTTCAAAGACACTGTGTCACTCCAGTAACCCTGGAACTCATCTCCTCAGATTCCCCCTCTTCATCTTCTCTTTTCCAGTATCTTCCAATCTTCTCTAACTTCTCCTCTGTGCATCATAGGCCTTTTATATTACCAGCTTGCATGATCTCACACATAAGAGAAAATAAATAAATAAAGAAAAGGAGACAGGGAATTGCTTAATGTAGGTTGGTCTTCTGAAAATCATGACAGCATAATGTAAAAATTCAGTTTTTTTTTATTAAATGCCAGCTCTGTGCCAAGCTGACAGCTTTGGCAGATCCACCTTGCTTTCTGTTTTCACTGAGGGAAATGGGATTCTTTTTCTTTCATGGGTTGTATTTAGGAACCAAAGCATGTGGTGCTCTGTGGGTCTAATTAAAATGACTTGGCTGTATTGCCATGCGATGGAGTCTATGAGAGGTGGATAAGAATTGAAACACTCAGTTTTGTTTTGCTCAGTGCCTCCTCTCTGTGGAGCTGGACTGGAGCTGAGCCTTGATGAGGGTACGGATTTGACAGCTGGATACATATTTCTCCTCTCTCTCTCTGTGTGTGTGTGTGTGTGGGAGTGAGAGAGAGAGAGAGAGAGAGAGAATGTGTGTGTGAAAGAGAGAGAGAGAGAGTACAGTTTACAAACATTTTATAATGTAAAAAGGTGGTGCCCTTGCCAAGCATTTGCAGCTGAGTTTAAGCATCATGTTAATTTTATTGATCTACCTGGAAAGATGAAGCGATCTGCTGCCAAAAATGTCCATCATGTATTATTTCATCTTGTTATGCATTTTAATCATTTGTCTTAACAGTTAAAGAGTCTAACTTTTAAGGAACAAATACAATTAGGTCAAAATCATCCAAGTGGCTTTCTGAAAAAAAAAATAATAATCACATATACTTTCACTTGTTCTAAGGGAAAACTGTAGAAGAAACATATGAAACTATCTCTGAACTAGACACTCTCTGAGAGATTATTGTGGGCAACACCAAATAAGCATGGGTTTGTCCAAATGAACACCAGACTTAGTTAAATTAATGAATCCAGAAGTAAGATTTGTAAACGATATCTAATCCCGGTAATTAAATTTAACTTTACTATAGTCTAAGTCCCCATTCAAAGTCACTGATAAATACAGCTTTTATTTGCTAAGCTGGACTGGAGGGCAGCTTCCTCCTCCCAGGTTGCCAACAGTGCATTAAGACTCCTCACTTAGTGTTTCACTTTTATTAGCCTGTATTTTCTTGTTTAAGAAAAGGCAGATTTGAAAACTGAATTTGCAAGGTGGGTGTAACCCTTGCAGTGTTCTTGAGTATATGTGTGGAAAGAGTGGAAGTGACAGGCCTAGCCCCTTCAAACAGCCCTCTGGCCTGGCAGTGTGGCATGACACAACCTAAGCCATTCATTGCTTCCTCCCTCTCTTCTCCTCACTCTTCCTTCCAAACTGGGGGCCCCTGGGTGCCTGCATCCTGTCTGTATGGGGCTATCGATTGGAAACAGGGCTGCAGTTCACCTGCTAATTGAAAGCCGATTGGGGCCCTGGGGCAGAGCTGTAAATCAGGTCCCACATGGCATTAAAAGCTGAGGGCTGACAGGCCACTGTAAATCTACAGCTGCTAATAGTGGTAGTGTCTTTCCATCTGTGTTAGAGCTGGATTTGAGAGTGTGTGTATGTGTGTGTGTCCCTGCATGCGTGTGAGTCATTGTTCTACTGCATGTGCACACGTTTATGATGTTAATGCTTGTACATATGCATGCATCAAAATACTCCATGTGAGATGTTAGGAGTTGTGTGTATTCTTAGACACATGAGCCATTTTGGTATAGATTGCTGTTATGTTTGTGGGTGAGATAGCCTCATCTGTAATGGACACATCCTTCGTATTTCTTCAAACCTTCTGACAACAGCTCTCCATCCCTCCCTCCCTTGCTCTCCTCATCTCTCTCTCTCTCTCTCTCTCTTGCTCTCTTCCTCTAGGTGTCCCTTCTTTGTCTTTCCACAAGTCACACCTGTGATCCTCCGCTGAGATATCAGCTCTTGAGCAGAGCCTGATGTTTTTCCGCCTCCTATGATTCTATTTTCCCTGGCAGTCTGCCACCTATCTCATCTCCACTCATGTTTTTGGTCCACCAATGTATGTGCAGTATACACAGTATTTGTCTACTGATACAACACATACGTTGTACATAGATACTGTATGTGTCATGGTCTCATAGCTGGGGAGTGGAGGGCTGAATGACTTGGACAAATGATCTAATTGCAACTTTTTGTGACTGATACTGCGATTGCAATTCAAAATGTGATTAAGAAAAAACAATCAAGTTAAGGTTCAGTTCAATATTCACATTTAAAATGTGACATGACATTAGCACCACTCTTAAAACCCTATTCGCTTAATGAAAGGACAAGAATTTAAATAAAAAAATCTTTAAGTATAAACTTTCAATTGCATAGAGCATATAACAAAAAAGAATAAAGCATTTGCAGGTTTTGCGTTTTGCTAATTGTATTGTTTCAAATTGCAACTTCAAATGAAAGAAATGTAATTGTTCAACCACCAGTTAAGTTCTTCCCTAAATTGTAATTAATGGCCCTAGACCAACCCAGATAAAAACATTGCAGACCGTTATTATGTGCACAGGGGTGTCTCCGCACTTTTGGCCATATAATATATCTATCTAGCCATCTTCAATATCTTTCTCCATGTCTCAATAAGTTTTCCTTCATTAAATCCCACTCTTCTTCTCTTCAGCCTAGCTCGCTCTCCATCTCCCTGTCTGTCGCTCTCTGAGCAGCGTGATTGAGTAGGGAGGGTGCTGCCTGTCCTGCAGCATGGCGCGTGGAAACAGAGGTTAATTGGATTGTAATTAGAACGGAGGTGATTAATTGATAGCATCTGTAAATTTGGATGTTTTCATTGTAAATGTGACAAATGAGAGGGTGGCAGGCCAGAGGAGGAGGAGGAGGAGGAAGGACAGAGAGAGGAAGAGAGAGAAAATGAGCAAGATGTGTAAGGAAGAACAGAAATGGCGATGAGAAGACAGTAAAGGGAAAAAGGAGTAAATGTATATGTATGAAAATTAACTGTGTCCAAAATGGATGAGTTATATTTACATAGAGAGTGAAACAGTCAAAGATAGAATAATTAAGCTGCTGCCTTCACAATTTGCTAATTGCATCGTTTCGAATTGTGATTTCAATTAGCAAACAATTATTTATTCACTTCAACAAAAGTTGCATTGAAATATGTACGTCACCACACGTGTCCATGAGTACAATGGCAAGATTGCACAATTGTGTTTGAACTACACTAACTGTGACTAATTTAGCAACATGTTTGCTCTGTTCTACACGACACAATCGTGAACACGCTGATAACAGTGCAGCAACGGTAGAAATTGGGATAACATTCAGTAAAGGAAAAAGAACACGATGGCAACAGAATGGTCTGACATTTGGACCCACTTCAAACATAATACAGCTGAGAGAGAGAACGTGAGTGTAGTTTTTTATTATTATTTTAAGAAAAACCCTGAGGCTGCAAAATAACTGGCAAGAAGGAAAAACCACACACCCTTGAAGAGACATGTTACTTTACTCATAAGTCATATTAAGCAAAAATACTAAGCTCACTCATTTTCTACCACTTTATCCTCAACGTGAGGGTCCCACGGGGGCTCTGGTGCCTAACTCTGGAGAAACCGGAGAACCCGGAGAAAAAACATGCACACATGGGGAGAGCATGCAGAAAGGCCCTTGTTCCAATCAGGTCACAAACCCAGGTCTTTTTGCTACAAAGGCAAAAGTGTTTACCACTAAACCAACCGTGTGGCCCTCCAAAAACATACTAAGCTGTGTAGCATTATTTATTTGCATCACACAACAATGGGTCACAATGGGTGTTATTAATATATGTTTCTCTTTGACTAAGTAAAGACTGAAAATGACAAGGTTTAATTGAAAAAAAAACTGACAAAAATATAAAGGGTAATGTTGATTAAATATTATGAAAATGATTTATCTCAGCATTAAGAGAATGACCTAATTTAAAATCAGACCGTAAACAAAACCACAGCAACTGACTCTGCCTTACAAACCTGTTTTGTCTTCTGTGACTTACAGTCCATTCAGTGAAGTGGCTCAAACATTTTGTCTTACAGTGGATAACAGCTGAACTCATCACTCTTTTTCTGCTATCCTACAGGAAAGAGAATTTATCTTTAAAAATGGAATTATACCGTACCAACAGCTCTCACAATCTAAAACGGATGCATCAGTAAAATATCGACATGAATTGTGTCTTGACTACAAAATCATGACAATGACCAAATGTAACAGCATCTACCATAACACTACATGGGTCAGTCACATATATGCAACTTTAAAGTATAGAAATAATACAAATGTGACAAATTTGTATTCTCTACTGCATGTAACTGAGAGGGGAAACAAAGACGAATGTCGTCACGACAACTTAGTCACTCATAGAACCTCGCGGCTGTGTTTTAGAATCTCATAAGTCAAATTGCATGGATGTATTATTCAATCTGTCTTTAAGTTTAACTTTACCTGTTTTTACAAAAATAAACAACACACTGTATATTGAAAAAAAGAGAGTTGCTGCCAGACAAGAAAAGACAAGAAAGATAAGTTGTCATGCTTCATGCTTTACCATTACAAAAACAGGAAGGGTTTACCTTAGTAAAGGAGTCAGTTTAACTATCACCACATAACCAAGCAAGTCATGAACACTGTGTGTCCGTGGTAATTTTACACAGTGCCAAGAACGGTCCCACATCTCTTTGAGCCAGTGTGTAGAGGTGGGCAGAGTAATAGTAGGAAGAAGCGACCACCATTCCCAAAATACACAAAAGCCTGCATCTCATGGGGCAGTTTAACTTTACTTGTTGATCAGAAACCAAATTCATTCATTACTCCTAAATGTACTGTCTTGTAACCCAGTGTCACACAACCCACTACTTTAAATACACATATATTTTGTTCTATTTTGTTATACATTTTGTCCTGCTGTGATGCTACCTTTCACACGAAGCTCTATGCTGAACTGTAACATATGGAGAAAGATACACCTTGTTGCTGAGTGTGGGATGACTTCATCACATGAGATGTCTGAGCTTGTGACATGAAGCTGCTCAGGCCTCAGCCTTTTTGCCAGACCTCATTATATTTCACACCTACAGTGAGATAAAATGCTTCCAGGGGGAATTCACCTGGCATGCACAGGAACGGACACAATGCAAATTATCAACCAGTCACAATGAGAAAATACAAAACCCGCACGAGCCATCAAATTAGGGCATCATTCAAGCAAAGAGACATTAACATGGCTGTTATTTCCATCATGTGAGCACAGAAAAATTAATAAGGCTGTACTTTTTATAGTCAGAAGTGCTCTGATGTCAGAGCGCAGGTGTCAAAACGCTGCAAACGTTTTCATAGAATGCTCGGTTGTCTCAGTGCCCCTTTGTGGTTCACTCAACGGAACAAACTGTACATTAACTGTGGACCTAATGCTTTAACAAACGTTGCTGAAACATTGCTGTGGTGGTCCACATGAGGAAGGAAGTAAGCTAATCAAATAAACCTCCAGTCAGGTCCTATCAGACAGCTCCAGACTGCACCAAATGAGCGCATGTCGCAAAATTTACATTTCATCTTCCTCAGGGGACTGGTGGCATCCCGTCTTGACACCCCCTCCCCCCAACACCAACCAAGCATCTGGCTCCTGGAGGTAGAGGTGGAAAATGGAGGGGAAATAGGAATATGCTGGATTCTGGCTCCACCATGAAGCTGCAGAACCTCTCCTGTCACTTCCTGGGCACGTTTCCGATGAGTAAGGGAGAGAAAATGGAGAAGATGACAGCAGGAAAAATATTTGCTGTTGTGGCTAGTGCACCATTCAGATCCCAAGAATGAGTGCCGAGCATATTTGCACAGCTGTCCATCTTCGAAGTGCTGAGTGTATGAGTTTGTGCCCAGTGGAGTCAATTTGTTTTTTCAAAGTCACTATGCCTGCGTACGTTATTTGTGCCTCTGGTTGTGTGTTATAAGTGAAGCTATATATGCACAGGAACTACAGTGAGAGAATGGTTGTGTGTGTTTGTAATTATTACTTATGTAGGACCTTATGTACCTGGTATTTCTTATGTTGTGGGGACCTAAATCCATTTACACAATGACATTATGGGGATTGTCTTCCTTATGGGGACAAAAATCCAATTAAGTCTCCATAATGTAAATTACTACATTTTAAGGTGAAGAGTCAGGGTTAGGGTTAGGGTACTAATAATTCTGGTTAAGGTTAGAGTAAGTCTCACGGAAATTAATGTGAGTCAACGCAATGTCCTCTGAAGTCATGAAAACCAGTGTGTGTTTGTTTGTGTGTATCCAGGGAGAAACAAATCCATCTGCCGGTCTCGGATAAAACATGCCACAAAAGGAAGGAGAGATTCTGCTACAAAAGAGGCAGCAAAAAAAGCAGAGCCAAACAGATGCCCTTATAAGTCCTACTGTAACTTGTCTCCTTGTAGCCTCTCTCCTTCCAGATGTCCACTAACTTGTCATCTTCCCTTTTTATATGGCACATACTGGCCTACATTCCCAAGAGAGAGATTATCTCATGTTCCACCTATGAACAATATTCCATTTAAA
Organism: Brachirus orientalis; assembly: GCA_016785285.1. Classification (NCBI taxonomy): domain Eukaryota; kingdom Metazoa; phylum Chordata; class Actinopteri; order Pleuronectiformes; family Soleidae; genus Brachirus; species Brachirus orientalis. The sequence goes on from JAFBJR010000121.1 coordinate 1,193,296, forward strand.
TAGCAACTGGGAAGACACAAAACATTACAGCAAACATATAATTCTTACTGTACAGTTTCATAATTAACCATATTGTCCTTATTGTATGATAGGAAACTTGCTTTACTGTAATTTTAGTCAGCAAACTTCTTGGTTTGTTTTTATATTGATTCCCCTCATGTTAATATTGATTCTTCCAGTCTCAGAGTTGTTTTGCGGAATTGCTCTGCCGAAAATTTTCATGCCTGTAACCCGATGACCTGCAATTCCACTCGGACTAAGACAGCCAAACTCAAAACATAGTGTGGAATGTTGTAAATAATGTATCAGGGCATCAGATGTATTCAACACAACTTCACTGCTGGTTAATACATTATTGATTTATACTTATGTCAAGCTTTTAAATGTATGCCTAAAGACTTGATCACAGGATCCTCCCACAGAAGGTTTGAAGCCCCTCTTTCCCAGAAAACTCAAATAATCATTATTGCATTTAATAGCTGCAGACTTGATACTTTATTAAGGAGTATAATATACACTACTGGCTTAAGGAATGTCAATAATAAAGGGTTGTTGATTTGTCAGTTTTAACCATTATATGCCATGATCGTTAAACCCAGCCACATCCAGTGGTTTCCCAGTGTCAGAAATTAGGTTACTGTTAACTGAAGACAGAAGAGGAGGGGGGGAGTGTGTTAGGAGGCAGCGAGACAGAAAGAAGTGTAGGAGTGAGAAGGTGAGAGTAGTTCTTTAAATGTAGACTATGACTAGTAAAGGGAGGGAGCTGGCTGATTTGATGGGGAGAAAGAAGGCACATCTATTATGTGTGCAAGAGAAACAGGAATAGTGTATGGGGAAATTCTGAAGGAAGAATTCTGGAAGGGACATGAGTGACAGATTCATGAGTCTGAAGCTATAAATTGAAGGTGTGAGGTTGAATGTTGTCAGTGCTTATGCCCCACAAGTTGGTTGTCAGTTAGGAGAGAAAGTGAAGTTCTGGAGTAAGTTGGATGAAGTGGTGGAGAATGTTCCATGAGGAGAAAGAGTGTTGATTGGAACAGACTTCAGTGGTCATGTTGGTGAAGGGAGCAGAGGTGATGAGGAGGTGTTAGGTGGGTATGGGGTTCGGGAGAGGAATGCATAAGGATGATTGTCGATTTTGCGAAAAGTATGGAAATGGATGGGGTGAATACTTAGGAAGAAGGAGGAGGAGCATAGGGTGAGCATAGGAGAAAAGGGAACAATGTTCAGGAGAGGTCAGGAGTTTAATAGGCTCTAAGAGGTACTGAGGAGTTAGCAGAATAACTAGGAAATTAAAGCTAACATGATGAGGGATACAGCCAAGAAGATGTTTGGTGTTTCCTCTGGTCCGGGGAGAGAAGATAAGGAAACATCGTGGTGGATGTAAAGGAAAGTATCCAAAGGAAGACGATGTCAAAGAAACGAACTGTGGTACTGTGTGTGGAAGTTGGGAGTGGCAGAAAAATATGTGAGGGTGGTGTACAGTGAGACATTGGTGAGGTGTGCATTTAGAGAGACAGATGGATTCAAGTGGAATGTGGGATTACATCAGGGATCAGGGCCCTTCTTGTTTGCAATGGTAATGGACAGGTTGATAGATTAGGTCAGGCAGGAATCTCTGTGGACTTTGTTTGCAGATGATATTTTAATCTCTAGTGAGAATAGGGGACAGGTGGAAGAGAGCCTGGAGAGGTGGAGGAGACAAGAGAAATGTAGGTAAGTACGAGGAAGACAGAATACTCGAGGGTGGATGAGTTTAAATACCTGAGGTCTACTATCCAAAGAAATGGATAGTATACAAGAAAGGTGAACAAGAGAGTGTAGGCAGGGTGGAGTGAGTGTCAGGGATGGTGTGTGACAGAAGGATAGCAGCAAAAGTGAAAGGAAATGTCTACAAGAAGGTATGACTTGGAGACAGTGGCACTGTCCAGTAAAAGACAGGAGGCAGACCTGGAGGTGGCAGAGCTGAAGATGCTGAGATATTAATTAGAAGAGATCAGGATGGACAGGCCTAGAAATTAAAAAAAAGTAAGAGAAAGTAAAGTAAGAGAGTCAAGGTTGAGATGGTTTGGTCCCATGCAGAGGAGGGATAGTGATTATACTGGACAAAGGCTGTTGAAGATGGAGCTGGTGGGCAGGAGAAAAAGAAGAAGACCACAGAGAAGGTTCATGGATGTTGTGGATAGTTGATGTAACAGAAGAGGACAAAAGGGATAGGGTGATATGGAGGGAGATGATCCACTGTGGTGACCCCTAAAGGGAGAAACTCAAGGAAAAAGAAGATATGCCATGATATATTGTCAACATTTGTCTTCAAAACTGCAACCCAATCTATAATAATGCAATGAAACACTCAGTTACACTGTGGGAAGGAACAATTTTAGAAAATGACATGTGGTGCTAAAGACAGACAACACTTTTAAACAACAGAACAATATACATGATAAACTGTAAATTTTATTATTATGGGCTCACCACCTGCAATGGCAAGAGAAGGGATTGCATGTATTGCCAGTGAGACATGTTAAACGATTTGACTTATGTTTCATAAACTGTGGCAGCAGCTCTTAATAACTAAAAATGATGTGAGTAAATGAAAACATTAAGGAGTGTCCAAACTCTCTGTTTAAATGAGAGCCAGTCAGTTTTGACTTAATGGCATGTCAATCTCTCCTGAAAAATGGTGCTGAAGAGGAACTTTCTATAGCGCTTTACACTGCACTTGGCTTTCACCAAGCTAATCTTGTTAGGAAGCTTGATGAGAAAATTTGCATAACAAATTAGCACTGACAAATTACCCATTATCAAGTTTAAATATGTTAACAGCCTGGTGATAGGTTTGAGCTCCCCAAGATGTCAAATTGTGTTTGGCATTCACTGAACATACTTTATGCAAACATAAGTCTCACATAGCCACACTCCATGGTGCCATGTCTCCACTGGAGAATGCAGAATTAATGCTTAATACTGTACATACAGATCAACCTGTTTATAATATTTTTGGATCCTTGGTGCAGTTTGACCTTGGACATCACACTAAAACCTGCAGTTAAAATCCTTACTATACCCTATCTTTATCTGACACATAATACATCTGAATCATGCTCAAACTGCATTTTTGAGTAAACAATTACAGACAAATCTGAAGTAGAAATTACTTCATTCAACATTTGAAGTTGAGCACATTATGTTAGCAGAGTTAGAGTTAATGCTTAACTAAATTTTAAGATAAAATAGACTTTTGGGTCTAAGCATGTTACTGTGGTGCTAAAAGCAGAAAAGCACCATTTTTTTACTGTGTCATTTTCTCAGCAACCAGGAGTGAAACTGTAGTTTTTCTGGGGAAAATGACAACTCAGTTCACAAGCTGTGACTTTTTCTCCTGCTCCTGCATTCTAATATCTCATTTATGGGAAAGTTCCTCCAGCTATGTTATTATTATGCGATGCACATTTGTTACGAAAGCTTTTCAGTAACACATTGTAAAAAGTTCCATTTACAGCTATAGTTTACTGTGCATACTTTCTTTCTCCTCTGTTATCTCTCAGGTAGTGTTGATAACTTTCTGTTGATCCAGTGGTGTGCCATGACAGGCACATTTTTTTGAGTAAAATATCTGCTTCCATACTGACCTCTACTGTTGCATCTTTATGACATTGACCAAATATCAATTACACCTAAAAACTTGCCATTGTACAGCAATGGTAAAGCAATACCATTTTTCATGACACCCACAGCAGATTGCAGTCACCTCAGACAGCATTATTGGCCATCTTGCAACATGTGGTAAAGTTAATGTGGCATAGTTTTGTTCCAGCAGGGAACGGAAACTATTTTTAAAGGCCAGATGTGGTCCAAATTTGTGTTTCGAGATTATATTACTTGTCACACAAAAAGTGTGAATAAAGGAGTAAATAAAGCCATATTTGCTTTTTTATGGGGCCTGAAATTTTCACCCATATAAATAGAGCCAGGGCATTCTCCCTCTTTTTTTAGGTTTTACAGCAGTGGGCATCCATGATGTTGCACTACCGCTTGTGTTGGAAATCAGGTATTAAGACAAAGGTATTAAGACAAAATAAATACTTTTTTTTCTTCTTTGGTGTTTTAAAGCAGTTGGCATCCGTAATGTTGCACAACTGCCTCCTCCTTACTCCTTCCTTGTATCTTAGGGACTGGACAAGGCCCAGCTTGATTACTCCACCTTTAAGAGTAGAATGCATATGCAAGAGACATTCCTTTCATGACTTATCAGTGAGTTTCTAACTTCGCTGTCCTTGATGGCCACTTCTTCTTCATCTTTTGACTGTTCCAAATTCAAGGTTAAAATCAACTTTTTGATTTGACTGAGAACATAATTTCATGCTGATCACTGGAACAATTTTAGGGACAGCCATTGTATCAACATATTCATCTGTTCCAGTTATGCCACTTAGAGGCACAGAGTGACTTTGAGACTGTAAATGAAACCATTTTATGTGTTATATTTAAAGGTCCAGTATGTAAAGTTCAGCCTGAAAAGATGCCTCAAAGCAAATATTAATCACATAATGTATATATAGTAGAGTATTGATATTGTGAGCTGAGAGCTGACACACTCCTCTGTTTGGTTTTGCCTGTTGCATTTGAGTACAAGTCAGACCTACTTGACCCTGAATTATAAATATATAAAAATATGTTTGTTTACACGAGGAGCACATTTGAACACTTCCTCATCACATTTACATGTACAACCTTTTTAATTATCAGCACAAAATCCCTGATCACAATTATGAGTTCCACTGGAATTCATCAATAGACACAGTGAGTAACAAGATAAGCATGATTGGCAGAACATAGTTCAATGTGTTCACCCTCCAGGTTCAACTTCCAAATAAAAGCTCTTCTCTTCCTGAACTTGTAAGAAACTTAAAGCTGTGGTGCTTAACTAACAATGAAAACAAATGGCAGTTACATTCACAGTGGCTGGCATTGTTGCCTCACAGCAGGAGGGTCACCAGTATTGATTCAGGTTCAACCCAGGCCTTTCTGAGTTTGCATGTTCTTCCAGTGTGCACATGGGTTTTCTATTGGTATTCTGGTTCCCTCCCACAGTCCAAAAACATTTTAAATTGGGGATTAAGTGAACTGGACACACTTAGTGAGATAGTGTATGGTTGTTTATGTCTAAATGTTGGCCCTGCAATAGTATTGACCTGTCTAGGCTATATCCTGCCTTTTGCCATATGTCTGCTATATTGGCTCCAGCTCTCCCTGCAATCCTCAAGTGGAAGATAAAGTGATAGAAAATGAATAGATGGATAGTATTTAAATTCAAACCACCATTAAATAAGTTCACACAATACTAATTAAGCCTATCTGCTCCACATAGCTCTGTGTTTCTATGTGTTTGTATTACTCTGGAGCTTTAATGCATACATAATCTTACAAACCTGCATTCACATTTGGTTTTCATAATGGCATAGCTGATACACGCACATATAACTATTGTATTAGTTTTGGTCTAATATACTGGTGCTCAGTTTTGCATTTTGCACCTTTGGATATAGACAAATAATCCTAAATATTTGCAAATGTTAATAGTGCAAAAATCGGAACACACTGCCAAACATTTGCAGTCTATAGCATTCGATATTATGGCATTGTCTTGCTATGTCAATTTCTCTTAAAAACTACAGCATGAAATGTGAAGGTTCTGTAACTTGGAGGACAATCTGGGTCTGATGTGACAAAAATTAAAGGTCCAGCTTTCATAAATGAAACATGTGTTTACATGGACAGTGTGTGCATTATCAACTGTGAGGGATGGTTTTTCAGCTCATTACTCTTGAGGACATTGTGTGCAAGGCCCTGGTGCAGTGGGTGTAAATATTTATACCTGAGTTAAAAAAAAGAAAAACAGAACAGCTATACCTCATTAAGCAACTCTGAACTTGGAGGGCAAAGGACAAATGAGCTTTCATGTCAGTAATGTAATGACTGCGTGTTTGTGCATTGATATTCTGCTGTGTAAATGCTGGTGACAGTGGGAAAGCTTACAGATGAATGGGATTATGTCTTTTTGTGTAGTGAAATAGGCATTATTGGAAAGTAATTTAATTCAGACAGGGATTACAAATTCCTCATTCCTCTATTGGTTATTACATTTCCCCTCCAAGCAAGTCTCTTGCCTGTGCTAACAGTGAATACTAGATGAATGAAACAACTCACATACACACAACACATCAGTAAAGTACACCCACTATGTACCATTCTTCTATGTAATATATACTGACACACACACACATGTCAAACAAGCCTGTCAAACGTACAACAGCAGACGTCCCACAGCACACACAGTGGTTTAGCCTGCTCCTGTCATCAATCACATCTAATAGTCTCTCTCATTTGTCCATTTGATATTTGTTTGGGTATTACTATTACTGTTGCTGTAGTTTGGTACATTTCCCAGCGACTCATATTTCCATTATAAGTCATCAATTAATACAGAGCAATGTAATTATTGTGACAAGGCATCTAGCATAGGCTGTGGAGCTCAGAAATGGATTGTGACGGGGTGTGCTTCAAGCTGTTCAAGCTACAGAATTCTCGTCGACCTTTCTTAACAGCAACACTGACCTATTACAGAGCTCCATCCTTCTAGTGTGCGTTGTGTGGCATACGCCTCACTAAACTGTCTGACTCAGTTAATCTACAATACAGCATATAGCAGTGATCACAAACTTTTAAAAGTTTCCCACTGATTTTGTCCATTGACATTTCGAAAAAAAATCCTCCTAAAAAAAAGGTTTTAAGCCTGGAACCAGGACAGCCGGCTTCAAATGAATGTGACCATAAAACATTTGATTTGGAGAAAAAAAAAAGGCAAAGGTATAAGACTATGTACATGAGTGAGGGGACCACGTGTCACATAAAGCACCAGGAAATGTTCCAGCATTTCTTTCTGAATTTGATCCAGTTGTTTTAATGATAGTGATTCAGTATATTGTAGTTTTGTAGTCGGTAATTAGCATCTACAGCATGTTAGAAAGGGAAATCATGGCTGCTCTGAGGCAAATGTAGTGTTAACACTGAACAATCAAAGTTGAAATTAGCCGACATAACTTTTGCAGTCGTGGTAAACACAAAGCAGTCAGAGATCTTGCTATAAGGAAAGCATCTTTATTGTCATTTTACAACCAAAAAGCACAGTAAACTTATGAGGTCTGATCAGAACCACTGTGACTGAGCATGCCATCACTCAATAAATCTAACCTGACTGTATGTACTAACAGGCATACATGTTTTAATGGTGGGAGGAAACCCATGCAGACACAGAGAGAATAATTAAACTCCACACAGAAAGGTCCCAGACCAGGAATTGAACCCAGCACCTTCTTGCTGTGAGTCAACAGTACTAACCACTACCAGTGGTTAATCCACTATACTGAGGCTCAAGGCTGAAGCAGTATTTCTCCTTGACATCACAAATAAATGCATTTTGTTGAAGGTCAACTCTCTAATATTTAGGTGAAACTGTCTCCATGTAGGGGCCACATGGTTAGTGTAGTGGTTAGCACTCTTGCCCTTGCAGCAAGAAGACCCTGGTTCGTGACCTGGTCAGAACAAGGGCGCATGTGTGTGGGCCTTCTCCAGCTTCCTCCCACAGTCCAAAAACATGCAGATTTGGGGATTAGGCCAATTGGACACTCTAAATTGCTCACAAGTGTGATTGTGAGAGTGGATGGTTGTTTGTCTCTGTGGCCCTGCAATGTACTGAGACCTGTCAAGGGTGTACCCCTATGTGAGCTGGGATTAGTCACCAGCATCCCCTGCAACCCTCATGTGGAGGATAAAGTGGTAGAAGATGATTGAGTGTTTCCATTTGGCAGGAAGGGAATGCAAAATAATTATATTCATGTCTTTTTTCACAAGTGTAAACAGAAAAATAGCCCTTATATTTACATCAGGAGCATGTTGGACAACCATGTTTTTACAGTGGTCCACAATAGCCCCTTTTCCACCAAAATTACTAGGAACTTTTATTACCAAGAAGTTATTTACACGAGTAAAGAAGTTCCTGCAGCTGTGCGCTGCATCAGCCACAAACAACAACAGCAGCAGCAGCAGTTTGTCTCTGTGTGTGTATGTGAGAAACCTGCTCTGCTTGACATGATTTTTTAACCCTTGTTCCTTATAATTTCTTAGTTTCTTCACATATTGTTTAATGCGCATGAGAGGCTGTTTCACATTGGAATCATCCACTCTTTCGTTCCGTCCGGCATGCCTTAAACCTTTAGAATGATACGTGCTTTCACGTTAGTGTCTCCAAAAGTCTCAAATAACACAAGAAAAAGACGCTAGATTTCATGCTAGTCGCTTTTTTTTTTTTTTTTGAAAAAGAGTTGTTAGAGGGTCTCAATACTCACTAAATATACACAAAATCGCTACGTTCACAACACGGAAACAGCTGCGAGATGTGTTCCACACAGCCCTGCCCCTCCAAAGTTCCTGGTGGTCTGAAAAGTCCCTAGTGGCGAGTAGGTACTAAATTGAAATTTTGTTTTTTAATTACCGGGGTAAATGAAAAAAGGGTGAGGGTGAGGTAAGAGATATTCAGCTGCAACATGCAACTTCACCAACAGATGTTGCTAAATCCTATACACTGTACCTTAAAATGCACTGGATATCATGTGGACTGGTGGCTTTAACATTATATATGTTATAATATATAACATTGTATTACAATCTTGTGGCTTGCGGTGTGTTTGAAATATATTTTCATGACACTTAAAATGATAATTTTACACTGGAATCTTACATTGTAAACAGTTTACCTTCAGACCAAGGCAACAGTGTGAAATGTGGAAGGTGAACACCAAGGAGTATCCAAACAAACAAATGAACAAAATGCAAAAAAAGCAGCATATTGTGAATTGGAAACTTGTGTTCCAGGACCAACTTTGAAGAAAAAAAAAGGTCATAAAAGACGTTTTTCACTGATAAAAGGTCCTAGACTTTAAAACAGATTTTTTGACTTTGCAATAAGCTGTGCCCTAAATAATAGATTTGCTCTCCTTGATAATATTTTTGTGGGGTCAACTGGGTATGACACAGAAAGTAAAATTCAAAGAAGGGACACAGCAGAACCAAGACAAAATACAAACTAATACAGTAGATACAACGGCATTGACTGTAACTCCTTTTCTCTTTGGAGTTATTTTTATAGAATATTTTCAGCTTGCAATTTCTGCTTAAGAACAAAGTCATGGCCAACGCCACAAAATGTAATAATACATTTTCAGCTCATCAGCTATTTTTAATGGAAATATGAGTAACTCATAATTTGCTAACAAGCTACTGGATTCAGGTTCAGAGACCCCAAAAATATATTATATCAACTGACACTGACTGTTTTGCTGTCCCTCCTGTTCTCTATGGACAAATGTGGGTCAGACTCTGAGACAGATTAGGCAGATTAGATTAATTATTTACACCATATTTAATCAACAGCGTGACGTTTGCATACTGACTCATAAATGGTGCAGAAAACAACATGTTCTCATCTTAGAGCATCAAATGCAGCTGTGCCCTGTCACAGCTTTGCCATGCAGACGCACTGGTGCATTTAGATGCTCAGTGCACAGAAAGGGTGAAATACAAGTCAGAGATTGGGGTAAGGGTTAGGGGCTAGGATAGGATTGAGGTTAAGGTTAAGGCCAAGAAAAGGACAGAGGTTACAGTTAGGATAAACATCTGATTAAGCTTAGTGGATATCCACCGTTGGCTCACACTCTAATGCATCACCTGGTACGTCCCTTTTAGATGTGGAAGGATACCTTGTGCCTCTGTAAGTCAACAATGAGGGACAGTGACAGAGCGGCGGTACTGTATTGGGAAAAATATGTAAGCTATGATGCCAAGCTTTCAGGCATTTTAAAGCCCCTGCTTTCAAAAAGCATTTTGATAATTCTGTCTACCTAATATACTACAGTTCATTTTCTTGAAATGCTAAGATGTGGGGGGAAATAATATTCTACATCACTATTCTGCTGAGAGAGGGAGAGCACAACCCTATGTTTAGGCAGAGCACTGAACTGTGTCTAATATGATTACATGACATTCCTCACATTTCGCACAAGGCCCAGAGGCCTTAGTTTGCCCCATTGTTGACCTGTCTTTCCCCAAAATGTCCTGGTCTTGACTCCCCCATGGCTCAGTTGCCTTGTCCCGTGCACTAATTCTCTGAGTAATTTTACATCTTCCCCTCCCATGCTGCATCTATTTCTCTTTATCCCTCCTTCTTAGCACTGTCCTCTTGTCTCATCTCACCTTATCCTGCCAATCTCATGTCCTTGTTATCTGTACTTCTTTACCCTGAACACTATACCCCGTCTCTTTCTCTCTCCCCCTAGTCATCCCTTACCCTCCCTTCCCCTGCTCCATTTCCTCTTCTTTTTCCTACCGTATGCTGTGGAGGTCAGTTGTGATGCAGCACCAGAGAACTTGCCCATGTTTAATTACATTAATAAAACACCCTCTGAGGTAGAATGACCTCGCATCCCACAACCATCTCTACACCCCCCACATCCCTAACCCTATACCATACTCCCCTCTCGCTGCAGACTTAGGTCTATCGAGGCTCCCTAAAGGCCCAGTCCAATGGGGCCAGGATGCATTTCATGGCTGATTAGGAGGCTTATATTTCTCCCTCTTTGGCATTGGTTCTGCCCCCAATCCCCAGCAGTTGCCGGCATGCCCAGTTCACGCGAGGTCATGTCAGATACTTCTCCCTTCCTCCCTGACCTGCTACAGAGGATAGTGCAAGAGCAGTAAACTCCTTCCTTTTCATTCACTAATAGTGCTCCCTGACTTTGTCAACAAAAAGGCCATGGGTTTCCCTCTTCATCCCACAGACAGGGAGAAAAGTGCAGATTGATTTGTTTGTCTTCAAGTGCCATGTTTTGGTTCACTTGCCATTGGTGGAGGCTTTCTGCTCCTCGCATCATGAAGTTGAAAATTGAAGACAAACAAAATGCCTCCAGGCAAGAAGACAATGGTTCTAGGCACATAAATTAAAGCAGGAAAAAGGATGGTTTATGACAAGCAGCATTAAGTTAGTATTATTGCCTGTGAATGATGATGACAATTCCTGTGGTAGCCAACAGGTCCATATGATGTAATATGCATAGGTTTCATGTAAATGTGATTGCCTCATATATTTCAGAAATATCAGCAGGTTGTAACTTCAAAAAGCAGTCTTATTTTCATACTGACAACCATTAACCTTAATGTAGTTTATGAATAGATTTTTGTGAGCCTTGGGTATGAAATTACATCTGTGCCATCAGGAACTGAATTTGAATTCTTTATATTTGAATGTGAACCACTCAATTTGAACCCGAATTGAATCACTTGAATAATTGCTTTGAAAATTTGAATTTGAAACATGTCATTTGAAACAGAATGTAATCGCTCGAAATTTTTATTTCAATACATTTGAAACAGTATTTCAGTCGGTTGAAAAGGTCAGCTCCCTAATTCATTCTCTATCTTTAGTTTCACTTCTCTCAATTAAAATTCAGTTCTTCATATTCAATTTTTGGGCTACACATCCAGGTCCTGACGGCAAGGCAAAACCAATTGATCACAGATGGAAAGAACTTCATTTCACGTCTCGTGTTGGTGCATTAACTGGTGATTGGCTGGAGCGAGAGAAGTCAGCGCAATGCCCTGTTACATTACCTTAACTCTCAGGTAAAATAACTCAGGAGTGTCATAAAGTCACAACATACATGAAAAAGTATGTTATGAGCCAGTACAACTCTATAAGTGTGTAAGTCTTTTATGGTGCAAATGTGTGTATGGCCAACAATATGTTAGGAGAGATGCACAAATCCATAGTACACTTCAGTGTTTTTCATACATTGACCAATGCATGACAGGCCACTGACTATCTTACATTTATTCCATTTATTTTCCTCCAACACAATTTTAAAATAAAATATGTTGTTCCATTCGATCATCTCAGTGTCTGTACAGCTCCCTCTCTCCCTCGCTAACCCTATCCCTTTAAACTGAGTGGTTCAAATTCAGTCATGAAGAATTTAAACTCAGTTCCTGATGGCACAGATTTTTACCCATACTTGGCTTCACACAGCTGGCTCTTCCTTCAAAGAACCACATAAATCTTCAGCTCAGGTTGAGACATGGAATTTACTACTTGGACTTGCCAGGGTTTTCAGCAACAGCAGGAATCTAATCTCCTGCAGCCACTGTCATGATTTTCATGAATAGTCAACAGCCTTACCATAAAAAAGTGTCATCATCTTCTCCAAGAACATTACAGCCTAATGTAGATATATAACTAACATTTCCTCCACAATGGGGAAGCCTAACCCTGTGTGGAGAATACGCTATGCTTTTAAAGTGCCATATTTTTCCTCAGTGCATGAATGTTGATACTGAAGTGCTGCTGAGGCAAGTTGGTGCCAATTTATTGTAGGCTAATGGCAGAACCATGGGGGCGCCCTGGTACCCTAATAGCTTTGATGATTCTTACTTTGAATTTGACTGTGAGAGCAACGTGAAGTTAAAAGCATTATATGCTGTGGGCAACAGCAGTCTTTTCATTGTCAGTGAGCTGTGTCTCTTCCGTCAGCCATTTCTGTTCTCAGCAGAAGCATTCATCTAAAGAAAGGACATAAAATATGTGAGAGCCGAACATGATGCTCATAAAGGTACTAAATGATAAAATTAGATTATTTCTTGTCCATTCAGATCAGCTTTTAAAGCACATTTCACAGATCCAGTGTGCTTGTGTTATTTGTTTCTACCTGCCTTTTTCTTACTATATAAATGCAATTCATGGTATCTTATGATTTCTCTGCATGACTTTAAATTAGTGTTGGTTTGCTGTCTGTGAAGCTTCAACTGCCTTTAATCACTAAAGTTACACTGTTTATTATTTCATATTCTCTTCTATGCATTGCTCGCCTCTCTTTGTTCTATTTCATACACTGTTCACTGTCTGCTTTGTTATTTGTTTGAAGGGTTTTCATTAGACTCTGTGACTCGCAATTACAGTTCCTCTCCAAAGTGATGGTAGAGCAGTGACACTCACTATGCTGCCCCTTTATTGCATTGTTAAGTACCCTTCAGACTTAGTGGTTATTAATAACATCATCCCTAAATTGTGCCAAAAAGCTTTGTAACTAACCAGGTTACCATAAGGTTTTCCTTTGCCTCAAAAACATCAGGTTAAAAAAAATGTACCTCTTTGCCTCTTTTGCCTCTCATTGTTCCCGCTCCCTCCCTTTCCCCAGTTTGAATGTGGGCACAAAGAAAGGCAGAGAGAGAAAAGTTAATTAGAAAGCGGTCCATGGAGGGGGTGGGGGTTGGAGGAGGAGGCACCTGGTAATGGAAAGGGCCTGTATGAAAACAGATGGCCCAGAATTTATTAACTTGCAGGAGTGCTTCAAGGAAGCCACTGTGACCAGACATTAGGCCAGTCACTGTCTGGATAGGGGCTAGCAGGCGGCTGGAAACAGGTAGTGGCTGTCAGGGCCCAAAAATAGAAAACAGATTTATCTCTAGATTATTGCAAATGATCCATCATAGGAGAACGATGGATGCAGTCCAGTTCACAGGTTGATGGTTTCAGTGCTTTGAATCCGGTGCTTAGATGCATGACTGGATGGCAAAAAAAAACAACTTGAATTTTCTTCAAAAGTTTGTAAAGTCATCATTCATGTGTCCACCTCGGTCTCTTCAGTATAACCTGTGGTATTACACCAGAATTATGATATAGTCTATTATCATGATCCTCATTTTAAAATGTGGAACTACAGATTCACGACATCCTGTGAATAACATGATAAATCCAGTATCCTCACTTTTGCTTTTGTTTTGGGTCTCCATTGTGGCAAATAATTCCTCAGCTGTTAATAATTAACATCCTGTTGTAAACTCACACAAATTAAATAAAGGAAAAACTTTTAACAATTAAGTGTGCATAGTCAAGAAACATCTAAAGAACATAGTTTTAGCTGAAGGTCAGCTTGACCTAAATGGAATAGTTATGTTCTAAATAAGGTGCTTAAATGGGAAAGATAACAAATATACTTCATACATGTATGATTGGTTGTCAAATTAAGTCTAATAATAAACCAGTATGATTGTGCTCTGCGGCATTCATCTGTGTCACTGCATATACAAAATAAAATGTATAAATGTATGGACTTAAAACCTAGCTTTATTTGTACTTTATTTGTGTGTCAGTGCAGTTATACTATATTCAGTGTACAACCTTGAGTGCTTACAGACACAAAATACATCCTTTAGACTGCAAAACAAACATACCCTGTCCTTCCAGCGCAATAAACAGCATTATATTGGATGGAAGCACACTACTGGGAATGGAACATTCTTAGAAAATAAGTAGAAAACAACAATATTATATTGAGCCCCTGAGGTCCTCAGACATCTTCAGAGAGATGGGCTTTGATTCTGCCACATACTCAGGCTGGTGAGTGAATCATATAGAGCACACACACACACACACACACACACACACACACTGGTTTCCATGACTTCAGAAGTCATTGCACTGGCTTACAGGTTAGCCTCAGCCAAACTTTAAAACATGTCTTCACCTTAGTAATTTATGGGGACTTGATTTTTGCCCCCATAAGAAGGACATGTCCCCATAATGTGACTGTTGATTTAGGTCCCCACAACATAAGGAATACCAGGCACCCACACACACACACACAGCCAGACTAACACAGAGGCACACAGATGCACAGAGTGCCTTTAACGTGCATACTCTTGTGGATTAAGTGAAAAGGACTTTGCACAAGTGAAGGACTAATCAGATGGCCTAGTGGGTAAAGTGAAGACTGGGAATTGAAACCCCTGCCACTGCTTACCACTCAGGATAAGGGAAATGTAGTGTAGAGGATTGTGATGGACAACCATGGACCAAAATGATCTCTGTAATATATGTAATCTCCTTCATAGAGGGTCCATGCAACCAACTACCTGTCACCTTTTATCTGAAATTCATATCTGGGTCAAATCGAAACCTTGCAAACCCATTCAAAATAAATATAATAGAGGCACATCAGACCATCTGAAGTGATTACCACATGGTCCAGCAGAGGGCGATGAGAGCACAGCTTGGACTTAGATCCGCTTTAAGTTCATGAGAAAAATAAGCAAATCTGTTGCTTTGAAAACAAACGACAAAAGCATTCTCGACTGAAAATTGGAGTGTGGAAGTATTAGATAGACAATACAATAAGTGATCAACCATGTGCATGTTTTTATTCAGTTTTTACTAAAGCCGTGAACTCAAACGTGCACACGCTTTATTAAAGCACCTGTTTGGTACATGTGTTCACTTGTGACTCAAACAGACTAGAAGAAAGGAGCCTCCAAAGGTTTTAGGAGTTGTAAAGAGATGTAGGAGTTTTGATGTGTTGAGCTACAAGTGTTGAAGCAGCATTGCTGAAATCAAACAGCTTGCACAACACAGTGCTAAAAGCTAATGAAAAATAGATTTAGCAGGGAGCGTGTTACTTTCTTTCAGTCTCTCCGAAGCAGTGTGATAGAAATGCAGCATGTGTGACAGAACAGCTTGTGAACTAGTTGTGTAGGCTCTGTGAAGCAGGGTTGTTTGTGAGTCATTGGCGTGAGCTTCAAATGCCACACTGCTGAGCTTGCCGGGCCCCCACCAAGGTAAAAATAGACTGTGATGACAAGTCTGTGGTGCCATAACGACACCCATTAACAATGGGTGTTTCTGGTGCTGCCGAGGGGGCTCCTGATCAGCTCACCTCAAGCTGTCAAAGCATCTTTTGACAAAAAAAAATGAAAATAAATAACAACAACCATCCCTGATCAAACATTCCCAACCACATGTAGGATAAACAATATCCGAGATGACAAAATGCCCAGACTCTGTAAACAGAGGCTTAGGCAACTAACAAGGTTTGAGTGGCTGCAGTGCCAGACTGTGTGTTACATCTGATGGAAACACAGAGCAAGCTGTTGGTACTAGAATGGCATCGAGCCTGACAATAGCTGAGTGCTGCGTAAGCTTCACTGTGCTCTTTCTGTCAAGCTGCACAGCATCAGGGTCCAACATTTCTTCATCGGTTATTTAGAAATTTAGTGTGAGTTTGAGTTTGAGCCTGCATGAGCACCTCTTTGTGAGAAATAAAGGGTATTTTATCATGTAGTGGGGGACTGAGTGACAAACAAGGGTGCTGAAGTTTGTTGTGGCACCATCAATGAAACCTGTGAATAATATAATTACAGAAACAGGAAAGTCAGAAGACACTCTCACTCACTCACTCACTCACTTTCTACCACTTTATCCACTGAGGGTCACGGGGGGGCGCTGGTGCCTAACTCCAGCTGACATAGGGCGAGAGGTGGGGTACACCCTGGACAGATTGCCAGTCCATCACAGAGCCACATATAGACAGACAACCATTCACTCTCACATTCACAGCTACAGGCAATTTAGAGTGTCCAATTAGCCTAATCCCCAAATCTGCATGTTTTTGGACTGTGGGAGGAAGCCAGAGTACCCGGTGAGAACCCACACACACACGGGGAGAACCAAGACACAATAAAATAAATTTAAAAAAATACTACAAAGAGAAAACATTAAGCCAGAAAAAGAAGCAGCTATAACACAGTGTAAAACAACTTCGAAGATGTGAAAAACATGCAGAAGGAGACGGAAAATAATGATAAGAATGACACACAAAACAGCCACAAATAATACAAAGCATCTTTTAAGTGATTTAAAGTGGCTTAAAGATTTAGAGCCACAAAATGATTACATAAAGACGCAGATCAGTAACAAAGAGACAGAAATGACCACAGAAAAAAACAAACAGTCTTTCAGAAGAGGAGGAGGGCTATTAAATGAGTGACCAGGGGCTCATTATGTCATAATTTATCCATGGATGTAGGGCATTTGGAGTTACAAATAGTAGCTATTTCAAGTCTGTGCCCCAGTCTGGCATATTCAAAACTTTCTAGATTTGCATTTGAATTGACACTGTCTAAAAATACCAACTTTTTGTCATTGAAAATGTCTCCATTAAAACATTATGACCCCTGCAGATCATGCATTTATTTTGGAGCACTTTATCATTATGCCTTTATGTCTATGAGTGCTTTTATTTTGACATCAATAACAAGCCCAGCATACCGAATGAACATTATCATCGTCACCCTTACTGCTAGGAGCCACTATTTTTAAACCTGCAAACACCAGTTATTCCCATAGTTGATTTCTTCACTCTCACTGTCTCTCTACCATTTTATCCCCCACATTAGTGTCCAATTTGCCTAATCCCCAAGTTTTTGGAGAAACCTGGAGAAAACTCCATGCAGAAAGGCCCTTTTTCCGTAATCTATGCTGAATCATCTGCATTATCATGTGTATTTCACCTTCTTTTGCAAAGCATGCTTGTTTTTGGGTAATTGCTGCCGAATGCACTGTGTCTCTCTTTAAATTGTCATTGACTCTGCACCAGTGTCACTAAGACAAATCCCTGTACATTTATTTGCAGTCTATGTCTATTGCAAGTTTACGGAGAATATTACTTTTTTCACGTTAAAGTATGAGGGGGAGCTCTTTATTGGTATTTTACTGAGCTAATCATGTAGTCATGTTACCTCACAATTAGATCTTTTTTTAATGTGTCATGATGGTTATGAACAGATAACTGACAGTAATTTTCATAATGTTTATTATGCTTTCAGGGGCCTTACTGAGCTTAATATTATATGTCGATTTATAACCCAAGGACACTGCAGCACATCTCCATTTCAGTCTGCAGTCACTTTATGCAAACAAAAAAAACATCTGTTAAGCCACACGACTGCAAAATAAAAGCAATTTCATTTTGATTTTTTCAGATGCTGATGACATTGCACTGATGTTACTGTTGGTAAGGACAAGCTCAGAGGGGTGTTTATTTTACAGGCACTTGCGAGTGCAGTTTTTCGAAAAATCTTTTCTTTGCTGAAACACCAATAACTTTTATAGTCTACAGGCATTGCTTTGTTTTTGCCTGGCATATAAAAGAAATAAAATCTTAATCTTCAAGTGTTTATTTATTCAAATAAAGGTCATTCATAGCACGGTAACATGTAAAGGCATAACTTCTATAGTGCTATTTTGGCAACTGACAACCATCTGTTTTATCTACATGCACGTTAAGTCCTTTGACACACAAAGGAAAGAGAAGATGGATGCAGCAATATTTTTTGTGCTTCCTTTTTTCTTTAAACAAAAAAGAAAAAAAAAAAACAATAGGGATTATTTTCTGTGCTGAAATACCTAAACCTTGTTGGGCAATATTGTATGCAACTGGCAAGTCTTGCACTAGCTCATGAATGAACATAATGTGTTTTCATAACACATTTATTAGGGTACAAACACCTGAAACATTGTGTGCTTTTTTTACTTCATATCTACATGGGGAGCAGGTCCTCTTCCATGAGCCGTTCTGCACCACATCTGTATGTGCATGTAAATGTAGTCAGAAGAACAAAGTGACTGAGTGAGTGGAATCTCAGTAAAGATTATTACATTACTTAATTACATACACACATCGAAGGGCTAAGACAAAGTTATATGCCGATAATAATGGCAAATGGTAAGACTCATTAATTAAAGAACATTTTAGATATATGCATTAGTCATTTAATGCATATAAATGGTTGCAGGTGAGCGCTGAAAGCAACCAACAAATTCCAGTCAGGCACTTGGCTACATAAATCTAATAGCTGCCACCTCGTATAGAATTAACAGCATAATAAAGCAGCAGGAAACACAAAGATGTAGAAACAATACAAACTCCACAGTGGCTGCAACCAATTAACACATACTGCCGGGTGATGAAGTAGTTGTGGACGACCCAACTGTGCAGTGACTTAAAACAGTCAGCCATTTGTTGCACACACCTGTCTGAATGTCACTCTTTCAGTCTCCAATCTGTGTCAATCAGCTCTAAATTCCACTTGTTTGCTTCGTTGTTCTCAAAACAGCTTCTCCACTGAGCTTTGCTGTCTTACTGAGCTCCCCTGAAACTTCAAACACTGAGCTGATGGACAAGACAGCCACAACTGGGACGATCTAGACCAGAGGAAAGGTGAATTAATCCAAGTCCCACTTCTGTTTTGTTTCTGTTATCTGAAGGCTGACGTACAGTAGATACAGTACAGACACTTCACACACTTAGGAAAAGGAGAGGTGAAATTAGAGGTATTCAGTTGGTTGCAAGCCACAACTTCACCTGTAGATGCAACTAAATCCTGCTCACCGGTCTGATACATGAATTAAGGAGTTGATAATCTTTGCACTTATTTGTGTTTCACTTTTAATGTTGTAGTATTTTAATAGTTTAGCTCTCTGTATAAGATCTGCCCATTAGCACACACAATGCTCACTAAGCTCTTGTTTGTGGATGCAAAAATTCAAAAATGGCAGTTTTAATGAATGGAGTATACCTTGTCAGGTGCAGTTTTTCCAGTCAGTGCTGCTCACCCTCAAACTTCACAGTTTGCTGAAATATAGTTGGACAATTAAACAAAGAAGATGTGCTGTTTGAGAGCTTTAGAGTTGCTGACGGGCAGATTTTATTAACTTCAGTTAGCAGGCTTGCAGTTTCCTTGTTTTCAGTTATGATATGAAGCAAAGCTGACCTTCGACTGTCTTCATTTTCATATTCTACAAAAAACATGGTATTGGAAATTTCAAAGTTAAACAAAATGACAACACTGCTCTGATTCTTTAAAAGTTCCTATACTGTATATTTTCTCCTTCTGCTCTTTCTGTCCAAGGACTTCCTCCTAATGAATGTCAGAGGAGTTTAAGCAAGAATGTTGCCAATGCATCCCCGACCATATCACCTTTTCTGTCCAGTCAGCTTCTCTTAACAATCATATTGCTTTACACTTTGTTCTGCTGAGGCACTGTTTTGGTTAGTTAACTGCAATGTAATTGTCCTGCAACAGCCTCTCTAGTATTGGAGCATGTGTTTGTGCACGCAAGCTCTTTCTTGTCTCTCTCTTTCTCTCGCTCTGTGTGTACTTGTATTTGTTACCAGTAGACCAGTAGACTTCATAGGGACCGAAACATGGTCCTAATGAGGCAGAACCTAATTTGTGAGGAACTGGTTAAATTTAAATTGTGGTTACGGTTAGGGACAATGCTTTGTTTAGGTTGTCCAAATGAATGGAAGTCAATGCAAGGAAGAACAGGAAGAATAGCAGCACAAACCTGTGTGTGTTTTAGTGTAGTGTGTTAAATAGTTTGAAAGATTTGCCAGATAAAATAACTAGGCCAACTTATCAAAGTGAGACTGTGAACAATACAAGATCATGAGTGGCTTTGAAAACAGCTTTGATACATTTTACATCAAAAGGAAACACTGCAATGATATAATAAACCCCTGACACATTATTGCAACATCCACAATGTTGACTATCTTTATTTTATCTTTATTTTAAGGATAAATGGGGGGAAGAACAGTATGTGGTTTAACTTTATGCATATAAAAGTTGTTATTTAAAGCTTTATGAGCTACAGTAACAGATGAAGTGCAAAAACAGCTGTGGGCACATTGTAATCCATCTTAGAAGAATCTAGGTTGACAAAAAGTGACATTAGGAAGTGAGGAGGAGTGTTGTGTGTACACACCACACCCCTCCTTAGTACATTCAGCATTTCACTATAATACTATTGAGATGTAGAGCAATATTGCAGATTTCTGTCAGACTCTGTGAATTCAGTAGGCACAACTATTACAATGGTAGCAACAAGTTGCAGCCACTGTTTAAGAACCTTGTAAGTTGCCTTTTCAGTTTAGAAGACAACCTCAACATGGTGACCAACATCTTTTCTGCACTTCTGTTAGGGCAGGTGTC
This sequence comes from Brachirus orientalis, assembly GCA_016785285.1. Lineage (NCBI taxonomy): Eukaryota > Metazoa > Chordata > Actinopteri > Pleuronectiformes > Soleidae > Brachirus > Brachirus orientalis. Next base: position 1,214,233 of record JAFBJR010000121.1, read on the forward strand.
TGCAACCTGTGGCTCTGCAGTGGCTCTCTGTAGCTTTGATTAAATACCCCATGTTATTTTATTTTCATCATTACTTTATAAGTGACGTCTTCTTTTTTAGCAATCATATATATATAATGAGATAATGCTACAATTATAAGCAAAAGCAATAGTGGTAAACCTGTATGTGAATGTACCAACTGGGAGGCCTCCACAGAGTACTCTGAGATTCATTAGCTGCTAGAAAGCAGATGACTCATTGTGGTCTTCCTGACCTCATATTTGTTTTTTTTTTCTCATTTATTCCCTACCTTGCGTCACCAGAGAGCTTAAACATGCAGCAAAACGCCTGCTTATCATTCAGCAGAACACCAACAGCAGTAAAGATGAAACGCTACACATAAAGGGAAAATAGAGATGTAATCCACCTCTTCAAAATAAAAATGAGCAAAATTTAATTTATCAGAAAACATTGTTCAGGCAAGGCCAACAATCATTCTTGCATTTTCCCTACAGCATAGAAGCAAATGAACTGGCAAGAAATTGTGTTTTAAGAGAAAATTATGGCTCCAGAGTGAGTGGTTCTTTATCTTGCGGTGCCCATGTGGGGGGAACAATGCACTCCTCCCTCAGGCAGAGACTGCAGTTGAGGTTGGAGGCGGCTCTGGTATTACCATATACACTCACACATTCACACACACACGCAAAAAAAAAAAAAAAAAACCTGTCACACCCCATACTGGCTGTGCCATGAATATCAATGGTTGCTCTACTTTTGGACTCTACAAAACAGACAGTGAAAAATGTTCATGCATGAATACTTTCCACCTGGCCCACTCCATATATCCAGTTTAATGGGATAATGAACAAACAATATAAATAAACTGTGCATGACATTGAGCTGTTACGAAAATTGCAATGATTTTTGCTCCTTCAAGAGAAAATATTTTGGCAGTTTTTTCAGATTGTGACAGTCCAACAAGCACCTTGACAGTGACGTGAATACATATGGCAGTAAAAACAAACCATAATGAGGAATCACAGGTGTGCAGTGGAAACACTTTTTTTTTAGTGTTTTTTAGTATTTTATTTTTTTAGTATTGTGGAAATGATTGTGCTAATACAGTTATTATATTCAAAGCCAGTCCTGATTTAAATTTCTGTCAGCCTGTTGAGGGAGAATTCTCACTCATCACTAATGGGCAATTTTCCATTCTGAAATAGTAAGAAAGTAATTTGATTGAAAACTTTGCAGTTCTCTGGAGTGGAATTTCTTTTTCTTTCTTTTTCTGCATTGTCCCTCTTCACAAATGCAACTGGAACCAAACTATCATCCAGGTGCTGAGCTTGGCACAGACGAGAAGAAGAACCCTCTCAACCTTTCTGATACGCTTGCCTGTGTTCGAACAAGGCAGATGCTTACATTAAGGCATAAATGAGGAGATCGTGTAGTACCTGCATCTCCTCCTGCCAGGCAGTTTCTCAGTTTCACATCTGTGCAGGGAGACTATCCTCTAGTGGAAAGACAAAAACAAGAAAACAAAGATCACAAAGCCAATAAGCAGCGCTGAAGCTAAATTAGCTTGGTTCTTGTGGGAGAGAATGACCCTGATGTTACTGACAAGGGAGATCTGTTGTGATTTTGATCCCCTTTCAGAGCAAAAAACTCTGCAGAATTTTTTTTCCCCTCAATTGTTCTACAAAGATATGATTAAATAGAAAATAAATAAATAATCATAACAAAGCCAGTGCAGTGCCAGATGTTACTGTTGGTTACTCTCAGAATTCTGCTATCCCCAAAGACTATTCATTCTGACAGACATCAGGGGTGAACATGCTCTCTCTGTCTCTCACTCATACTCACACACACACAATGAGATAGATAGATAGATAGATAGATAGATAGATAGATAGATAGATAGATAGATAGATAGATAGATAGATAGATAGATAGATAGATAGATAGATAGATAGATAGATAGATAGATAGATAGATAGATAGATAGATAGATAGATAGATAGATAGATAGATGAGCCTCATGAACAAACAAGTTCATGCCCAGAATGTACAGGTTAGCTCAGTTGACCATACGCACAAACCTACAACTTACAACTTCTGCTAAAATATGTGCCAGCTCTTTTAACATTGGTCAGTTGTTGTAAAGGGGAAACTTGTACGTTTTAAGGTAATGTTAGCCATTAAAACGTCCAACACAGATGGAAAATGTTTACATTGTCTTTTAGTCGTTCTTTTAGTAGTTAGCCCTGTGGAATTCAAAATGGCCGAAAATTAAAAGGACGATTCGATTTAAGCGTCATTAGGGAACAGGGGAACTGCTGCATCCTTCTGTGCACTGTCTCCACTAAATTGTAAAATTCCTTGCTAAACATTCTTGGTAACTTCTGCAAACACCGACTGTAGAACATCTCTGCATTGTTGGCTTTTTAATTTTCAATTTTTCATAGATAGATTAAAAAAAACTAAATATTATATATAAGCATATAATACTACTAATGTACAAAGAAGCAACAGAACAAAATCTGTGTTATTTAATTACATCTTGTAGTAGCCAATTAATTCTGACCTAACAGAGGTTAAGCATGTCTGTTTCAGTAGCAGACATTTCAGTAGCAGACAAGTCGTTTTCTGTGATCCTCTACTGATCCCAAAGGACACATTTTCTCTCCATTTGCCCAGTTACACAAGGGAATCAAAGGCCATGCTCAGTTATGGTACAACACCTCTGAATGTGTCAGAGACTCTGTGTCATGGTAAAGGACACATGCACAGGGCAGTTCTTGTTTCACTGCATGGTAACATGCAGCTCTTAGTAATGATTTCTATAAAACAGTTGCCACATGCAATCAATAATTAGTACATTGATACATTGCAATCAAATAGAATTCATAATCACTATCAGCTAAACTGCCCTTATGTCAATGGTATATTCCCATCTGCACTAATTAGACATATCTGTGTGTACACAGATATGTCTAATACACTGCTCAAGTAATACAACACATGCAAACTGTATTGTACCAAATAAAAACAAAAGGGTAGCTCCAACAAACTGCTGTCTGAATGGTCGTGGTAATTCAGCACCATGGACAGTGACACAAGGCAGCACTGAATGTAGCACTCTGAGCTAACATCATTTTGAACCTCAGGGTTTTGGTCTCTTAATCTTTTCACATTATTTTCATTAAGTGAAAAAGAGGCATATTTTTAAAAAGTGCTTTACAACAAAAGCTGTTGTGAGTAGCTTTCCAGCATGCTGCAATCTTTTTAATCCTGCCATTGATCCAAACACCTGACCAAGCTTTCATTTTCTTTTTAAATGATTCTTTTACAGGAAAGCAGTTGAAATTTACAAACAAGAATAGTTCAGAGAGGAAATATGTGTAGAGATGAAGAGCATTTTCATATATGAATATGTTCTCCAGGAGTAAAATTCCTCCTTCTGTGTTGGAGATCAAAATATTTGTGGCACATATGGAGTTTTAAAATGTATTTGAAACAACTGCTCTATACTCTGTTATTACGTATGACAAATGCAATGAAGCACTTCAAAAATGAGAGGAGAAAGAGGACAATCTACAAGGTAAGAGGGGTCACTATACACCGTGTATAAAAAATATGTCATCTTCTGGTTTCTGGAAGTCATCTCGGAAGTAGAATAATATTCATTAGCTACGAAGGGGCGACTCTGCTCTTTGAAAAAATAACTTAGTTTGAATGTAAGTCTATAGGAAGATGACACTATACTTCCCACTTGATTTATAACATCAAGTCTCAGTTTCAGGCTAACTGCGTAAATTATGCTCCTATTTATAGGGGAATAGATGATAAAGCAGAGCACACATGAGTGGACACAAGTGTGATTGACAGCTGGTATTAACCAATAGGAGCCTGGTTACAGAGGTGACGTCTGTGAACTACTGTTTACAAAACATCAATGTGGCGCGGACAAAATTGCAAACTCAAGGCTTCAAAATGGAAGTTCAGATTCTTAACTGTGATGTCACTACCATTAGCCACTTTGTCACTACATGCTCTTAAAAGTACGAAAACCCATATGCTATGGCCTGCTAGCTCTCCAGATTGACGGCTATCTCCACCACCACCATCATATCAATAAATGAGACAAAGTTTTAAAAGACAGTTTTTTTTTCACCCCCATTCTACAAGTCTAGAATCTAGACTTGTACTCAACATCATGGAACATTAAGCTGTTCTGTCAGCTTGTAGATTTGCAATCTCTTACTGATATTTTTACAAAGAACTACACTTTTTAGATATTAATGTTTCCTTTCATATGCCCTTTTTGGTATTTATACTGAAATAGCTCATAGCCATACTAATTTATAGTGCACTAGATTATTAGAGCACTGTATAAGCTGCTACAGAGTCAACCTTTGGGAAGGGTTTTCTACCCTTCCAAGTAGTTGATAGCATACACAGAGCATACAGTACCAGGTGTAAAAAAAGTCCCTGTTACATGATTAGAATGAAAACCAGCAGAACCCTGGCTCTTGAGGACCAGGGCTCAGATCCACTGCTGTGGAGAACATTTCTACAAGGCTTCACAGTTGTATCTTTCATGAATCATCCTCAGGACTTATGGCCCTGCTGGTTTTCATTTCTACACTTTTGACAGAGTCTTACTTTTATGGCTGCAGTATGCCACATGTATGTAATTAACATGACAGCATTTAAAAAGAAGAAAAAAAAAAAAGAAAAAAAAAACAAAAAACAAAAAACAAACAAAACAGAAGTGCCATATGAACAGGGCTCTTTCGTGTCTACTGCATCCTTCATACAATATCTAAGAATAAAAATGTTGCAGAATTATTAATAATAACTACTGATATTATAGCATCAAAATGTGTTGAGTGACTGATTTGTTTTATATTTCTATTATTTTTTTTAACATGTATTTGTTTCTCACGCCCAAAACGTCTCCAGCTCTCATGTGTTTAACATAGTTCCAGGTTTAAGCCAAACTTTAGTTACATTTTATTTAACTACCAACGTTTTCAGAGCTTGGTTTCAAACTAAATATTCTGTCCTCTCTCTCAGACCTGTCAGATAAAATCTGTGACGGCAAAAGTTTGTTTCCTAAAGCAAACTGCTCATGCTTTTCCTCATCCAACCAAAAGAATTCAAATTTAATGAAAAAGCCCATTCCTTACGTTGTCATAATATAGCATCAAAATGTGATGAGTGACTGATTTGTTTTATATTGTATTATTTTTTTTTTTACATGTATTTGTTTCTCACGCCCAAAACGTCTCCAGCTCTCATGTGTTTAACATAGTTCCAGGTTTAAGCCAAACTTTAGTTACATTTTATTTAACTACCAACGTTTTCAGAGCTTGGTTTCAAACTAAATATTCTGTCCTCTCTCTCAGACCTGTCAGATAAAATCTGTGACGGCAAAAGTTTGTTTCCTAAAGCAAACTGCTCATGCTTTTCCTCATCCAACCAAAAGAATTCAAATTTAATGAAAAAGCCCATTCCTTACGTTGTCATAAAGCGGATATTACAACGCAAATACAATTATTAATACAACACAGTTAAACGAGTTTCCACTTCAGATATGATCACCCCCAAACTGGCCTTATTTGTGCCTGTTTGCGAAAACAGAAGTAAACAACCTGACAGAAGCGCAGCACAAATGCAGCCTTTGCACCATTTAAATGTCCCGAGCTTTCCTCTCTACACAAATGTTTGCATTCTTACTCTGCCCTATGGGACTCTGCCATCCTGCTCTCACGCGCTCGTTATGCAAATTAGGGGGCTGGGTGGGGTTTGCCTTTAAAGAGTCAGACTTGACGTCACGGGTAGAGTGGGTGGGTGGTTGGAAGGGATGAAATAAAAAATAGACAAACATAAAAATAATGAAAATAAAAATAAGGCCGATTCCAAACATGAGACTACGGCTATAGAAGAAGATAGAGGAGTAAGGAGAGAGTAGGGAGGGAAACAACAGGAGGAGGAGGAGGAGTGGAGGGGGAGAGAGAAAGGGAGAAGATATAAGGGAGGGGGGGAGTGTCCGCTGTGCAGTTAACTACAGAGAGAGAGAGAGAGAGAGAGAGAGAGAGAGAGGGAGAGAAAGAGAGTGAGAGAGCGCAGCCCGCCGGCCCCATTGAGGAAAGATGGCTACAGTCACTGCGAACGGAGTGCAGCAAGAGAATGGATTCAGCACCACGAACAGCGCCGGCAGGATGAACGGGCTCACCATCGGCCAAAGCACCATTCCAATGAAGGACCACGACGCCATCAAGCTTTTCATCGGGCAGATTCCCAGAAATCTGGAGGAAAAAGACCTGAAACCGCTGTTTGAGGAATTCGGAAAGATATACGAACTCACTGTACTGAAAGACAGGTTTACGGGAATGCATAAAGGTTGGTTTATTTATCGATCTCTACTTTTGTGTTTCTTTAGGAATGGGTGGGGGGCTGGGGGGGGAGGGGGGGCGGACAAAAAAATCCAAATCAGGGGGGCGGTGAGAGAGAGGGGGAGAGAGAGAGAGAGCACGGCAAGTGTATTAATTAGCAGATGTTCGGGACAGAGTGGAGGACTGCCTACACACCCACCCACAAATGTATATGTGTATATATATATATATATATATATATATATATATATATATATATATGAACACGTGGAAGTGAATGACTCGCGAGCGCAGGGTTAATTGTTAGTGCGACCTCACAGTCCACGTGTATACTACAGCTGAAAACGCCTTTGTGTGTTTACATTGACTCTCATGTGCTGAGCATCCCAGTAAAAAAGGGGGCGGGACAGAGCCGAAGGGATGCTGTGTTATCTCTGCGGCTGCAGAAATGTCATCGCAACTTAAACAAAAACACACACACAAGTCCCATAAAATAATAATTTCATTAAATAATAATAATAATAACAATAACAATAATAATAATAATAATAATAATAATAATAATACCATGTATTTTGCTTCCAGTCCATTTGCTGAATAAAGTCAGAAAGAAATAAATGCTTTCAGGGGAGCGGAAAATGTAAAAACCATTATCAGGCAATCAGCATCGGTGATTAAGGTGGTGCTGCATGCTGCTCCTTTGACCTTTCAGCAGGCTAATAATGCAGCAGACTTTTCAGACGTCATTAGCTGTGGAAAATACTACGTATACGGCAGCTGTATTGTAATGCTGCTCCGTGGGCGGGTTGCAGTCAGGAAGTACAAAGCAGGAGAGTAGAGGCTGAGATCCAGCGTGCATCATCATCATCATCATCATCATCATTACCACCACCCCCCTCTTCAAACCCCCATTGTTTGAAATGTCCGGGATCAGTATTCACTTTGTAATTAGTCCGACAGGCTTCTGATTATCAGGCATCGATCAGCATTTATCATGGGTTTAATAGAGGATGCCAGAGTGCTGTTAGACCTGCAGGATTTTTTTGTATACAAAATTAATATTCTACAGTCCGAGTCAAAAAAATTAAGACCCTTTTTTCACAGACAATTCAATCATTTTATGCATTATCTCAATTTGATTAATACAGAAGCAGCTACAACAGATTAATTTTACTAGGAGGTTATTTTTCCATGTCGATATTTGTTTAAACCTCATCTCTGTCAGGGATTTATACCACTGTGATCAGGCTAATAATTATTCAGAAGTAATGACAATGTATCATTATTAATATTAATAAATATGATAAAGTGTAATAATGTAATTACAAGATAAATCCGAAATAAGGTCACATACTATCTGTGTATTAAGCAGCTACTTTTGTCTAGTTTGTTGTGAGCTTAAAAATTCTAATAATACAGTAGTGCTCCTGCCCATAATTATTTTTCTCTATTATGTATATTGTTAATATATCCTTAATTTAGACACACACTCTCTCACTCACACATACAAACAACTTGAACTAACGGCATTAAATTCAAAATCAGTTGACAGACAGCAAAGTAACTTATTCAGAATGCAGGTAAATTATGTATAATATGTAAGTCAGTGGCTGCAGTTCATGATCTTTTGTATTAGCTCATGTAAAAGACTGTTGTGGGAGGAAATGAGTGTGGTCTCAGATTGACTCTGTTGCGTGTGCAGCCCTGCAGGTCCGCATGCACCACCTGTTCCTCCAGCCATCAGTTGCTGGTGCTCCACATGTCTTTTCTCATTTCTCTTTGGAGCCCAATGATCGATTAAAACAATATTTCAGATGTTCATGTTGTTTACGCCTGTCCTCGACCATCCCTGAATGTCAACACTCTGGAGGATGGTTGCCTCGGGAAGGATAATCCTGTTCCAAAGGCAGACAGTATGCCGGCTCAAATCATCCTCCACCAAGGCCACTCTGATGTATGCAGTATGCCCACTTTATCCTGCATGACATTCAAAGTCACTTTAGGAGCATAGGCGTGCACTTTTAATAAGATTCCATAAATGCATTATATGATTGAGTTTTCTCCCACTGGCAATTCACCTTAACCCTATTAATGCCTCCTGCTGTGTCGATGTGTGATACCTGTGGACTGAAGCAAGAAAGAACAAGAGTAAGAAAATGGGATTAGAGTTGTTAACAAAACATAAGTAGGTAAAGTGCATCATTAGCTGTGTCACTCAAGGAGAGCAGTTTTAAACACTGTCTGAATGGCCACTCTAAATGGATAACAGCTTTTCTTACGGTGAAAAAAGGAAATATTAATCACTTACTTAACAGTGAAAGTTCTTTGAATTTATGACTCATTTGTTCAAACTGTGATCTGCTGTAAAAAACAGACTGAGTTCCATACAAATACCTCCAACAACATTTCAAGTTGTGATTCATGTTTTTAATGAAGGTCTCACACAAGTCCGCTAAAAACACACAAAAAAGAAGGATAAATAGTTTAAACAGTGTTAATCAGCTCTTGCCATACAGGTCAACATTCCCCTCCTCTTTTGTCAGAGAAATCTGTGATATAAAAACCTAAACTCTACTGTGGTATTTTCTCTATTTCTTCATAGTGTGTCTGTGATCTGTGTTTGAACAAAGGATTTGAGTTTTACCTGCAGAGCTGTGAAATAGTTGCATTGAGGGCAGAGGGAATACTTTACTATTCCCATCTGACTTGTGGCTTAACACAGACCTGGATCAGGTTCCTCTGTCATAGTTTATTGTATATGTCAATGACTTGCAAAGACACTTCAGCTGTCCACATATCCATTACATGTACCGTTTTGCAGTGTACAATCATGTTTGTATTTATTGCATATAATCATGCATATAAAGGATGGATCACATGACAACTGGCTTATCAATTTTTATAACCCGAATCTACTTCTAACCTCAGCTTCACTGAGCTTTTCGGCATCTTTCAGCTTATTGTGTTAGTTTTCACTCTTATTTCTGCTCTTACAAATGTCACAGTGTTGTGTCTTAAGCTGTTTTTTAACAAATTAAAAACAACAATAACTGTGTGTTATCTATTCCGGAACAAGTGACATATTGAGATTTAGGAAGTATATGTTGAATTTGTTAAAATTTAGCTGTTAAAGCTTCATACAGGGAACAAAAGAGCTTTAAAGAAACTTCCACTAATAAGGTGGCAAGAAATGTGACTCTAATGCAAACGTTCTTTGTTTGCCTAGTGTCAATTAACAGCTAATTTTCCATGTCAACTTGGTTGTTGGTGGGGAGGGTTGGATATTTTAAAGCCTCTGGGGTGGTCAGCTTTTGGGATCACATGACAGTTTGAGACTGACTGCTTGGGAAGTACAATTTAGATAAAATATCTAATTGTGATTTTTCCAACATATGTATGTATGTATTGAAGTTTTTAATTGGCACTGAATATAGAACAATTAAAAAGCAGAACATTTAAATTACAGCCTTTGCAGTCTGTTAATTGTGTTGTATCAAATTGCCACTTTGATTGAAAATGATACATTGTACAGCCCCATTCACTGCCACGGATGATGTGTTGATACGTCTTTATTTAGGCAGCAAAAGACTATGTTGCAGTGCCAAGATGAATGGTTTTAATCTGCACTGACAAGTGTATCGATGTAATGATCATCGACAGTGTTTGGTCATTTCCTCCTCCTGTGCCCAATATTAAGTTTTATAATAATCCTTTTTAATGTCTTGCATTTGTGGCTCAAATAAGTGGTTTGTCTTCAGTGTGGTAACAGTAATGCATAATGTACCATTGGATAGTGGTAGGATATTATGTCAAAAAGCTGGGAGGCATCTAATGAAGCATGACAAATTCAAGTCATATTTTTATCATCAACAGCAACACAAACATTTTTCTCGGCTGATAACCGTACAACAGAGGAATGGTTGATTATATTATCAGCTTGGCTTCACAACACTCCTCCAAAAATAAAGTTCATTAAGATTTAGTGCAGCACCATATATTCGGTTTGACTACTACTTTCATGACTCGTTAAACTCAGTTTTTGGCTTGGTAAGATTTTGTTTCAGATGGATGATGTATATGACTGCGGGTATCAGTTGGTGAACTGTACCTAATAGATGATTTGCAACGGAATACCTTTGTATCACAGCCCGAGTTCTGTGATACTACAATTAAGGGCAGTTCAAGATATGTCAAGTTTGCTCATGCCTAATCCATGTGCTTTGTACTGCATTAGTTAAAACAGATGTTGTGCTTTGTGAATTCTTACTTTGGGCATTGAATTTCCCCTTCAGGGATTTGTCTGAATATCTGGGCAATTTTTGCACATTATATTTTCCTGCCCCACTCACACTGGAGTCTTTCATTTCTTTTCACTATTGATTACAACCCACTTTGCAGTTGTTAGATGCTGTTGTTTTTAATGTCCGTCTGATAGTTTGTGTGCCATCGGGGGAACCTTAAACAGTGCGTGGGATGACTTGACACTATTGGTGGACATGGTGCTCATCAGTGTGCAGTGCAGCCAGGTCGTGCTGTTAAACATCCATCATTTCAGGGAGCACTACATTATCGTAACACTTAGTGTCAGTGCCAGAAAGCATGCAATGTTCAGACGTGCTGAATGTTAGTGGGGGGCAAATCTTTTGCTTGAGTAGCATTATCTATCAATCCGTCTCTGATGCTGAGAGGAGGGACTGTGAGCTGCACCACACAGCCAGGAGGAGGAGATACAAAGATGTGTTAAATATCCTCATCTATTCTGCTCCCCTCTGTAGGTCCATGCAGTGTAATTGGCTATAAATAGCCTGTCAAATCGACATTAAAAAAAACCCAACAGGCCCTGAAATGTCAAAAGTAAACCCCAGTAGAGCCCTAGCATCTACTCGCAATTGACCCACAGAATATAACAACAAATCTTTGTAAGTGTCTGCACGACAGGGTTGTGTCAATTCTGTTGACTTACAATGATGGTACCAGATTTACAGACGTGTTCTTCTTTTGGGTTGGTTATACTCTTTTTCATAGGCAGTGATGGCCAGTGATTGACAGTTAATCTAAGGTGACTGACAGGTATAGTTTAAGTCTACAGAAGACTTGTTTGATCATTAGAAATGGGGAAGTGTGTGAATCAGTCAGCACACTGCTCTGAACAGCCCCGCTCCAAGGAAGATGCTCTGCAGGTAATTATTCCTCACATCATATTTTAATCACAATTAGTGAGGGGGTCCGGCAATCACATTCTTTAGCATCCAGTTGTTTTACATTTTTCTTGCAGTTTGATTTTTTTTCTCTTTTGAAATTAATTTGCATCATTTCTCTAGTTTAAAAATAATTCTTCCATCAGACATGAAGAGACTGAAGGAGAACCAATTAGCTTGAGATTCACAAATTCAAAGCTAATGAATTCAAATTTTTTTTACAAACTTATCGCAATTACAGGTACCTGATGCTTTAAAGAAGCACAGTTTATTTGTAATGCCTGAATGCACGCAATTGTAAGAACATAGTAATTTCCATGTTAAATAAAAATAAGATGCGTTATAGGTGGAAAAGTTCTTTAAGTAATTATCCAGAATTTGTCTAGCAAATGCAAAAACACATTTCCTGCTTTGTCTTTGAACCACTTTGCAAGATTCACTTTTTCTTTTTTCTTTGAATATAATTTGTTGAACTCAACTGAAATTAGTGTGTGGTAAAAAGTCTCTGATTACCAAAGTATTATTTTCACCTCAGTTAACCTGCTCATCACAGGAAACCACGTCTCTCTGATCAACCCCCATCAGAGCTTAGCCTTCATTTCCGAAACTTCTCCTCCTCTTTTTCTTCTCTTATAGAAAGATTAATTCAAACATCAATAGACAAAGAAAAGTTTAACTACTCTCGGCATATTTTGCTGAAAATTAATACATCAAAGTATAAGGGGAAAAACATTAAAAGATTTTTTTGACTTTAAGCTCTTGTGTAGTACATGACTCCTAAGATCATGGCTGCTGTGAACATCCTAGTTAATTTTTTGCTGCAATCTTGTTCACGCATTCAAAATCATTTTGAAGTTCCTGTAGTGTTACCAGTAGAGTGTATTACAGGGTCACTGTGCGTGGTTGCACATAGACAGGACAAAGCTTTGGGATAAAACATGATAAAATATGACTGTAATCCAATACCAATTACCCAAATTCAAATTTTAAAATGGCAGCCCTATCTTTCTCGCAGCTGCTACATCCCTGTTCCCTCTTCAAATTATAACCTTGTGCCTCTCTTCATGCTCCTCAAGCTGAATGCTCATTTGTTTTACAACTGGCTTTCTCAGCCTCTGACTCCTTTGGGCTTCAGATGTCCTTTGAGCAAACAGTTCTGGATATGAAGCTGACTTTCTACTGCCATGAAGAAGCCAAAGGAGGCCAAGTACCTGGCCCAAATATTAAAAGCTACAACGTGCACACACAAAAACATCCACTTTAATAAGTCAATTGAACTAAACATGCCGTTTTTTTCTTGTGGGAGCTGGAAAACTTTGCAGTAGTGTGAGATGGCTTGCTTGGTTTCACCTGTTTTGAAAATATTCCACTGAAAACCTCCCCAATATTGGGTCCATGTTTAGATGAAGTAAAAGTGGCAATGTAATCCATTAAAAGCAAATGTTCTGCATTCCTAATTGAACTCAGGTGTCAAACTCAAAAAAGTCAATTTGATGAGAGGTGAAATGTCCTCAACAACTTGTAAGCAAGCCCAGCTGCCAACACCCTTAAAAGATACAATCACATGGACGACTGAGAGCCTTCACAGACATAAACTCAGCTGTAAAATGAATAGCAAAAATGATTCCTGTAAGCATCAAAGGAAGCATATTCATGCAGAGTACGCAAAGCTGCAGAGTATTTCAGAGGCAGCAGGTGATCCAAACAAAAAGCAGATATTCTCAAAGGAGAACAGGCGAAAGCAAAGTGTTAACTTCAAGGTTCAGCACAAGAAAAGCAGCTGTGGTTTCTCCTCAGTCTATCACCAAGGTTGTCTAATGATCAAGTGCAGTCATGGTTCTTACACTGGAGAGAAAACAGGATCCAGGAAGCAACAACCAGCTACCGAAAATGTGAACAAAGCACAAAGAAAAGAAGAGGCAGAAGGACATCAAACAAAAGGTTAAGTAACCAAATTACTCTTTGCTGGAAAAACAATGGAGACACATATATTAACCTATTAAAGAAAAGGTTGGAGCTGGAGCAGATTGAGTTTTTAGCAACGACTCTAACTGCTCGGACATGGTCCCTGGGGCTGCGGATCTTGTCACAGTTTTGTAATGTCTCAAAACGAAGAACGTTTCCCCAGGCTCCCAAACTTTTCTGCTGTGCTGTGTGGTGTGCAGTTTCATCAGTGTCATTTAGGTGATTTTTCCTCCTGAGTAACTGCCTAGTTGTGGAGAAGGCTGAAGGTTGTCATGAAATGGGAACTCTACTGGCTGAGTGCCAGTGTATTGCTGGGTTTTGGGGTAGATGGGTGCTATGTGATGCATATCATATGTGTGTGTGTGTGTGTGTGTGTGTCTTCTCCCATGGGATTCCTTGGCAGCAGGTGTGACATGTAGTAATGAGAAATTATGCTGCAAAGTACAAACCCTCCTCTGAACAGGGTCACTCACTCTCAACTCTGCCAAGCACGTACACTGTAACAGAGCAACTATTCTCACTCTTTCATAAAAGTTGACATATTTACATATTCATTCTGTTCTTCCCCAAATTTTTCAACTAAAGAAAAGTGGCCGGAGAATTGAGAAGCTACAGTTTCCATGTTTTAATTGTCTAGCAGATAAAAATATGCAAAGTCGTTGGATTTATCCTGCAGTGTCTTACTAATAACAATGAAAGTGATGCGTACATAGTTTTCAGCTATTAAAAACAAATGCACTTCCTGTCACTACTCTTTGTTCCATTAAAATAGAAAGGGAAAAATTAGATAATAATGATAATACAAGCAGCATAGCAAATGTTTTATTCAGTGAATATATGCAATTCAGTAAATCTAATCTGAGACAGTTTTCATATTTTGAAAATTGTGGAAAATATTAATCTTTCCAGTGTGTTATTTTCTCTGAGAGTTTAGAGCCATTAATGTCAGAAGGACACATTCCAGCTGTCAGCAGAGTGTATGAATTCTATTGTAATATAATGCATGATTTTTGTAATAGCTTGTAAAACTGGAGTAAGTTATACAACAGCAGTGTGTAGATTGGAATCACGTCAGTATAATCACAAACCTCTTTGTCCACTGGGAAGGCTGCATGTGGTTTTTGGAAGTTGGCTTTAGGGATCTGAACAAACATGTCCATCTTTTCAGAGCAACTTGCAGGGGGACGGGGCTTTCTGATGCAAATTAGATCTGTATTTGTATAGACACAAGTTAATGGATGACCAGCTTATATAGCTTGTACTTTTACTTTCCACAATCAATACATTTCCAATATTATACTCAATGGGTACTAAGGATCTAAATCCTCAGATTAAGTTATCATGACAATATAAATGTGACCTTATACTTTTTGGATTTTGTGTTTTATGTCCCGTTTGATGCCCTAAAAGCAGTCGGCAGAACACTTTTTACATCCTCCTTTTTCTCCTCCTTCTTCTTCTTATAATTAATAGCTGTGCATGTGCGTATGTGGTTGTGTAGCTATCATCAGGTCGACTAAGCCTTTGTTCCATGTCTCCCTGTAGGATGTGCCTTTCTAACATACTGTGCCAGAGAGTCAGCACTGAAGGCCCAGAGCGCCCTCCATGAACAGAAGACTCTGCCAGGGGTAAGTGCCCCCGATCTGCCCTCTGTCACAGGCTAAAGCCCTCAGGGCAACCAGCCTGGTATGGATATCTACATTAGCATAGGAGTTATGCCAGTTTTGCGCGCACGCAAACACAGACACACACACTGGAGCATGCACATGGAGACACGGTATACATTAGGACACACAGTGATGGGAAAACACACGGGATGAATCACTCATAAATTCTCAGTTACTCTCATTCTCCTTTTTGTACTGAGTCTAACACACACACACACACACACACACACACATAGCAGAAAAGTACAAGTGGTGTATCTCAACTTGCAGTGTCTTATTACACTAATCACCCCAGCAGAGATATTTGACAAACACTCCTTCATAACAGCCCATGCTGTCCTTCCTCTGTCCTCTCACAATATGGCTGCCACAGACACTAATTGCCTTGAGGAATCCCACTCTCATTATCACATATAATCAAACAGTAAGTATAAACAATCATTTTTACCATGTATATCACCATCTGGTGTTTTTGTTTTATTTGTCCTATTTTTCCCCTCTGTCTTCTAAGATTTGCCTTTGGCAAGCAGGTAACTTTTTCAATTAAAATAATGGCCTCTTCAAACTGCACAAGTGACAAGTACCCAGCAGTGGGCTCTTAAGCCCACCCAGGAGGAGACCCTCAATCTGGGATGACAATGAGCTTGTGGTGTCTATCTGTGCTTGATGTGAGTGAGGGGGATTCGTCTCCCACATCAGGGGAATTATCAAGGTGTGATTGAATTACCCCCACAGGTCTCTAAGAAGGAGAAGCTGCTGCAGTTCCCTTGCTCCTTATCACCCTCCTCCACTCCCCTCTTTCCTTTCACCACATAACAAGACATCCACCAACTTTTAATCAGAGCCTGAGGTGCGATGTGAGAGAAGTAGATAGGAGAAAGGAGACTGGTCGGAGAGAAAAGAAGGGATGGAAAATGGTTTGAAAAGCAGGGCCAGATTGAGTTGTGGAGCTTCATATTGTTCCTTACTGTTGTGTTAATCTGTTGTTTACACTTCACTGAATGTTAGATACACTGGTGCACTGTGGTGAAAGGTTTCAGGTTTCAGGTTGGTTATTGCCTCTCCTAGCACTGTAATGAGATGATTGCCATGATGGTCCTGGATAGGTGTTCCTCTCTTTATTGCCCTCATTCTTGTATGTCTTCTATCTAGAAAGAGGTTAATGGCATGTTCTGTGGAGCTTGGGTAAACATTTCCCCTGTTGATTTCACAGCGAGGGGTCAGTCCTGCAATCTCCGGCTGAGCACAGCCTGCATTCAGAAGGATAATATACAGTCGATGCACTTTCTTTCTTTCTGAGAGAGAGAGAGAGAGAGAGAGAGAGAGAGAGAGAGAGAGTTGACACTTCTGGAATAGCCTCAGTCGCTGTGTTTCCATCCACAGTTAAGTTGAGCTACAGATGAAGCTTGACTACAACTGTAGCTTGCCTCTCAACTGGATCACTGCCTCCACTATGCTAGGTGGCGTTACGCCACCTTTCCATGAACTTTAAAATATTCAAAACTTTCAGCTGACAGAGCATAAAATCAGTCTCTAAAAATGTACCGGCCTGAATTTTCACTGTTCTGTTTTACTGAATTGCTGTTGTCTCACTCTTTTCTCAGAATTCTCAGAATTCATCTATTAATTCTGGTTAGAGCACTGGGTGGGAACTGCGGCGCATGCGTCAGACCGGGTTGATTCTGACTCTGGTCTGACTGAAGCAGTTGCTTGACTCCCAATCACATTCCCAATCACATTCTATGGCTAACTAAGTAAAATTTCAGTAAGACATTTTTACAAGTATTTTAAAAGTCTGCATTTAGTTGGACTGGCACAATTTGTGCCTTTTCTTATGTCAAGTCATGTAAATGTATTGATTGCCATTGTTATGGCTTGATAATTTGACGGTTTATGGTGTAACACTGCCTTTTCACTCGCTTTTATATATAACAGTGCAGAAGCACTTGGGCATTCTGGCGAGGACTGCATGTCTGTCAAGCAACCTAAATGCAAATTTGTTCACATGATGAGACATTTGACATAAAAAAAAACACTTCAGCACCTCTCTTACATGGAGATAGTAGAAGAAACACAATAAAAATATAATATGAGATAACATAACACAAGGTAAAACTGGAACTGATGTGGGTAAATCATATTTCCAATAGCGGCACATTCCCATTACATAAGGTTAAATGTAGAGTATTCTGGTGGAGAGTATTAACTCACCATTTTTATTTCCCCATTTTTGGATTGCATTTAGAGAAAGCAAAACTAAGATGAAGGTTGTGTGTGTGTAATCCTCACTTTGGCCAAAAAGTCACAGTTTCAGCTCAGGAGCTCAGAGAATGATGGATTTCACTTATTTAACTCCAGGGTTTGATCCAGGCTATCCATCCATCAGCTACAGCACTGTTCCACTTTTGGGATCACAGTGGGACTGGATCCTGTCCAGGTACTCCCTGGACAGTTCACACCACACACTATTAATATATGAAAACTAATAACTGCCGACATTCATACTTACGGTCAATGTTACCTAAACAAGCAGAAAAACTAGAGGAGAAGTTCAACCCTAAACACTTTTGTCGGTGATATGACAGTTCCAACCACTGACCCTGATCCAGAGAGTAGTTTTTAATACCTACAGATTCAGTTGGTTGTTGAAGTTAATTTGGGAGAGGATGTAGGTTTGATTAACTGCTTTGATGGTGACCAATTGGTTTTGGTCAGCAACACAGAAAGCCCAAAGCACTGTGAGCATTTATTGCCTTATACTGGTGTCTGTCAAAAAGGCAAAGTCATCTGTATAGAACTTGACAGTTCTAATGCCATGTTTCCATAATTGTTGTCTATTTGCTACACAGATGTTTTTTTCATTTGTTTAGAAGAATAGAACCATTTAGTTGTTGCTTATTTTTGCAGTGAAAACACAATGTTTTTAAATTAGATATTTCTTAAACTCCTAAGTTGTTCTTAGTTTAAAAGTAAGTTATCACTCTAAAAATAAAAGTGAATACACACAGAGTCGTCCTTCATATTATCATTTATTGTTTCATGACACACTGTGTGCATTTCACCAGAGGAGCAGAGAACAAATGATGGACAGAGGAGGCAGACATACTGTGTGTGAGAAAGAGAACGTGTGCAATCTCCACAGGAGGCTGACTCACCTCTAGATTGGATGTGTCTCATACTGTATTTCCCATTATTTACATTCCTTAAATCTTGGACTGCTTGTTTCACATTTGAATTGCCACCAGGGAATGTGGCTCTGTCTGCTGTGGCTGAAGCGAGCGTTGTTTACATTGTTTAATTAATTGCATGTAAAGAGCATAATGAGCTCTTGATGTCCTTTGCATCAGATCCTGCTGCTACACTTTGTACAGTAAATGTAATCAGAGATTCAGCCTCTTGCCCTTGGTGAGCTTGTAGTGTTGTTGTGTTTATGTGCACATTCAGCATATTCACCAATGTAGGGCAGCATGGTACTCCATGTGGACAGGTTAGGTCATGCCTGTGAATGATTTCTCTCTGGACCTGATTAATTCCTGAGATGATAACACACAGGCCTGAGCCAAATTGTTGCTTGTGCACCAGGTAAGTTGATGATGCAAAGTTCACACTGCTTATAAACATCAAGACAGTCAGTGCATTTTCTTTTTTTCACCAACCTCTGGCAATAAAAACGTAGACGAAAGTATAAATAATATTTGAAATTGCAGTACCTCAATATTATTTACAATTTTTGTTCTGCCATTTGAATTGGGAATCCTCAAATAAATCATACTCTCTTCTTCCAGGGCTGTGCCAGTTTCTACTCTCAGACCAATTAGCTCTCTGTGTTCACATGTAACAAGCATGCTAATTGGGTGGTAGTGAACCTCCAAAGCCTATTAGAAATGTCCAGGAAAAAAGATCCACTTCTTTATGTCTGTCTTTCATTTATGCTGCCATTCTCTTCTGACCCTTCTCATTACCTTCTCTCTTTCCCCACTATTTTCTTCACATTTTCTATGGGATGTGCTGAGTTGGTAATGGTACCAAAACCTTATTCATACTAAGGTTTCTGTGGAGGGAACCACTTCTCTTCAGGAAGCCCCTGACCTGATGACGAGGAAGCCAAGCGTATCAAAGAAGAAGATAGAGGGTTAAAGTTGCCAACTCCTACTTTTTAAAGTGTCTCTTGTCAAATTTGAAAAGGTAAGCGTAAAGGTATGAGCTTCCACTAAAGCAACTAGCAAAATGGTTTTGGTTTCCAAAATTCCCTCTACTTCCATAGATGAAAAGTACAGACTTCAGCGTGTCACACAAAAAATGGGGTCTGGGGGACACACCAGTGCAACACCAGAATTATGTGTCACTAAGCACACTGCCTTGGGTGAGTGCATCTGTGTTCTTGACACTGTCTTGCTCAAGCTCACACTACAGATGCAGCCACTGCATAGATCTGCACCTGAGAGAAGGCAACCACTGCTTGCTCCCTTGTCATCCTCTTCATCGTCCATGAGTGTTCAACCAAAAATCTCTAAATTTGCGGATGTGTTCTCAGACAGTTTACTGCCTCATTTTGCTTTTTTAATAACGCACATTTTTGTTCACCGAAGACTTACTGGTCCTTAGTGACTTCTTGGGAAACTTGTGAGGTAGTTTAAAAATGCAAGCTCACGTAATTTTTGCACTTAAACTATCAGTCGGCTTCCTTTATTTTCCTATATCTAGTTGATATATTCATTAATAGGGGATGTGAGAAGCGTACTCCAGGTAACATTTGTGTATACATGTGTGCACTTTATGTATTACCTCTTTAGAACCTTTGCTGGCATAAATACTGACCTTGTCATGACCAGCAGTCCTCATGGAGACCAAAACCTGGTCCTACTGAGCTGGTAACTAATCTCTCAGGAACTGGTTAAGTTTAAGGCTAAGATGTAAAATGGGTTAGGTTAATGTTACGGTTAAGGATTGTCCAAATGAATGTCAGTGCAGCATTCTAACAAAAATAACTGTCGTATAAGCTTCTCTACAACAGGTTAAACGAATTACTTAGGCCACACAGAGCTTTTTACCATTCTCTTTTGAAATTTTGCTCTGTTGATGATCAGTTTGTTCTCTGAGCCAGATTTCTTAACCTTCAATGTTCCTGAGCAGTTGCCACTATGATACAAAGAAGAAAAAAGAAGAGAAAAGAAAAGGCCCAGACATTAGACATGCGACCTCCACTGAGGCTCCCCCTTGCTTTCTTTATCATCAATTATGTCTATATCATTTTCTTTTTTGTTGCCCGCTTTAGAAAATAAATTAAAAGGGCCATTGTTTTACTTATCCCTTAGGGATGAAATCATTTACTATGCTGCTGCACCATGCACCAGGCCATCCTGCCGATTAGGGAGTGAATGGAATCCCACTCAAGGGATGCACTTGGCATTGTCTCTGATTATGTGGTGGCCCTGAATATTATGCAAAATTGTTCCATCTGATGGGATTTTTAACATTGTATGTTCCTAGCAGGTGGGTGGACACTGTGGAATGTCTGGCTTTGTCAGTGGTGGCTGGACAGAGCACTGGCCAGAAGCGCTAGACACATGAGAGAGAGAGAGAGAGAGAGAGAGAGAGAGAGAGAGAGAGAGAGAGAGAGAGAGAGAGAGAGAGCTTTTTAAAGGCCACAGGAGAGAGAATTTTTAGTGTTCAGAGGATGGCAACAATTGGACCCATTTGTCCTTAAAATATTGAACATATACTGCAATAGAGTAAAACAGGCTGCTTGTTAGAGTGAAAATATCAGTATCTCAGTTTGTTGAAAGAAATGTGCTATTTCTTTCTTAAAAGTTATAGTGGCGACATTCCAGCACTGTACACACTTACCCATTTTATGTCTTGACTGAGCAAGCAAGGAAGAAAAAGCACACAGTGGGAGCAGGGGTGTGCAGTCAGGGTAAGACGGGAGGGCACTGACTGACTGCCCTAACTTAAAATGTAAAAAATTTAAAACCCAAAAATGACTCACTATCACTATCTTCTGGCCTCACGGCAGCCGAAGAGGCCATCATCTTCCTGCTTTCCATTGCAGAGCAGACACAACTCTGCTCTGCCTTCAGCTGTCATATTATTAGAGGATTGTATGGTCAAGCATGCATAGTCAGTTCCTATATAGTTCAAAATGTACATAAAAGGAATATCGCTATGCTACCATCAAACGCTGAACGGTAATGCTGGCATTCAATTTTCACGGCTCTCCTCTGAGGAATAGTGTAAACTTTAACATGACAGGAGACCACATGGTCTTCAACAAAGGGACAGAAAATTGATCATACATTTCAGACAGAAAAGGAGGCGTATGGACTTTGTCTTCAAATAAACCAAGTGTTACTAAATGGACTCCCCTTCTCTCTCAGTCTCATTCTCTCTAGCACACAAACATCCGCCCGGCGGTCATACAACAATGTCATCAACTGTCCAGAGTCACATCAGTGTCATGTTTCAAATAATGATGATGTGAATAATGATGTGGAGTTTGTCTGAATTGTTAATTGTTGCTGAAATATTGTACATTGTTATAAATTGTTATTTTATGAGCCTGTTGCTGACATTGCTGATGTCAAGATAGCGGGTTATGGATTCAATTAATACATAAGCCTGCTATATATGTTTTTTTTTTTTTTTGTTTTTTTTTTTTGCATGCACTCTCTCATTCTCTCTGTCATCAGCACTGCTTTCCGCCTGATTTTCTCTGTTACTCACTTGTGCAGTGGACCTTTAATATCTATTACCAGATTATTACCCAGTAACAGGTGACAGGCTTTTATTCTGTGCTGGGAAGTTAAAAAAAATAAAATATGAAAAGCAAAAAAAAAAAAAAAAAAAAAGAAAGAAAGAAAAAAAGAAAAAAAAGGATGAAGTTATACAGCCACTTAAAATGAAATTAAGCACGAGATTGTACACTTATTTAAAATGAGGAATACAGTATGTCTTTGGCTCGGAAAATGGCTGGGAAAATTAATTTTAACAACTCCCAAAGAAAAAGAGGGAAAAAAGGGGCATCTGTTTCACTATGTGCTGTTTTAATACACACTGAAAGCCTGTAAGCTTAGCAGCTCCTTCACACCCTTCCCCCTACACCGACACATTCACCATCTTTCCCTCGCTGACAGGTGGCATCGGACTCCGCTGTGCATGCTCTCTTGCACTAATTTATCCACTTCTTTAGCTGTAATGAGGCAGAACTGGTAAATGTGGGGACAGCATTGTTAACATCGCTGCTTC
The DNA here is from genome assembly GCA_016785285.1 of Brachirus orientalis. Taxonomy (NCBI): domain Eukaryota; kingdom Metazoa; phylum Chordata; class Actinopteri; order Pleuronectiformes; family Soleidae; genus Brachirus; species Brachirus orientalis. The sequence goes on from JAFBJR010000121.1 coordinate 1,236,689, forward strand.
ACTGGGGAAGAGGAGAAGGCTGACAAATAGCAAAGAAAGATGGAAATGAGGCCAGGGTGCTGTCATACCTCCAAGAATTATGATTTTAGACTTTTACTTGGCTGTCTGTTTGGCTGCATGCAGGAATGTGACATTTCCTAAACCAATTAAACATCAAAGTTTCCATTTGTGTCAGGATCAGGCTGTTTGGCAAAAACAGCTGAGAGGAAAACTCAAAAACAAACCAAAACTGAATATTTGATGCTTAAAAAAAAAAAAAAAAAACATCAAAAATGCTGCTACTTTGCATGAGAAACTTTCATCTATTTGGGTTGAAATGATCAATGTATTAATCCTACTTTTACAGTTGTGAGATGCCTCCATCTAGTTTTAGACATTGTAATATGTCACCATAGAAATGGGTATTAACATTCTATTATTATATGGTAGCAACAGAAAGTCTTTATTAAGACAGCTGCATTGACAACCAAACAGTTTTAGATGCCTTGTTTTTCCTTTCCTTTCCTTTCCTTTCCTTTCCTTTCCTTTCCTTTCCTTTCCTTTCCTTTCCTTTCCTTTCCTTTCCTTTGCCTTCATTCCATCCCCTGCCTCCCCATGAGGTAAGTTAGTGTCCTTTCATGGACATTCAGAATTCATTCATGTAATCACAGGAGACATGCGGGGCAATCTGCTCACATTTGTCAAAAGACAAAACAGGGAGTAAAGAAAACACGACGTTGCTGAGTTCAGCAAATCAGCCAGAGTTAGCAAACTCAGGCAATCACGTGTTGACAAGTCAAAGTGCTGATTTGAAAAGGATCTGCACATGATCTCTCTCTCTTTCTCTCTCTCTCTCTCTCTCTCTCTCTCTCTCTCTCTCTCACACACACACACACACACACAAAGAGAGAGGGGGTGATGTATAAGAGTGTGATTTGAATGCATCTCAGGGTCTGTGAAATATATAACTGAATATTTGAAATTTTTATGGGGGGGAAACAGAAACTGGGGATGGGGGGCAGAGAATAAGGAAAAGAGAGAGAAAAAGGAAAGATATAAACTGATGAGTCATCATGACAGAGTGAGAGAGAGAGAGAGAGAGATAGGACACACATTCTTGCATAATTAACAACCGAACATCACCGGGACAAACTCCTCCACCAGCATGTCCAAAGGATTAACTACAGCACGCTTCCCTTATCTCCCCCATTTTGTTTAAGAAAGAAAATGACCTTGCACTTGTTTACATGCTGATTAAAGAAAGACGAGGAGAGAAGGGGACAGACAGAAAGTCAAACTGGAATCAGAGGAGTTTGTTAAGTAGAGTACTTTTGTTGGTGTGCACTAAGCAGACACAGCAAGCTGCATGCAGACTCTGTTGTAGTATAGCAACACAGAAACAACCACTCGACATAGCAGCTAACAAGCAATGAGTGGGCTGGGAGAGGAAGAGTGTGTGCATCTGTTTATTTGTGAAGGTGGTGTGTGATTAAAAAAAGAAGAAGTATGTTTGGCGTGTGGGTGGTCCCATTAGTTTGTCTGCCTGTTTTATTGTACTGGGAATAACTACTGTTTCTTGGCTCCTATGAGTCAGTCTATATACACTTTCTGTGTGTGTGTGTGTGTGTGTGTGTGTGTGTGTGTGTGTGTGTGTGTGTGTCAGTGAGAGAAATGTGCAGGTGAGGGTTGTTGTATTCTTTGTACTGTTAGAATCAGCCTAGTTTTAAGACCTCTGAACTAAAGGCATTTGTGGAGCCAGTTTGGCTTTTCTACATATCTATCTGAAATTGTAATACATACATTTTCTTAGTTACAGCAACATAAAAGACTGTAACTATTATTAAGACTTGTAAGTATTTCCCTCTCAGGTGTTTCTGCTGCGATAAGTGTTTTTAACGTGATGGCAATATTTGGCTTAATATAGTGAATATCTAGCTTTGTCTGTCAACACTGGAATAGCTGCAGCTTGTATGTCTGTGTACAACAGGCCTTCGTATCATGAAGCTGTACAGTTAGACAAACTTTCTGTAAAATTCAGCGTGGAGGCTATTACTTGTTATAGAAAATAATGATTAAATTGTTTTAAAAATACTAAAGGAAGCATCAAGATGAGATTAGGTTATAAATGGCATTGTTTAGATTAGTTTATAGATTAGTTCTGTCTGATGTTTAACCTGAAAGAGTAGAGGATGAAATGAAATGAAATGGAGTAGTGTGGACAAAGGACAGCTGACAGATAGAGATTGAGCAAAGGATGAGAATTAATTAGAACATTGATATATATATATAAAACTAAATGAAAGAAATTGGTCTCATAACTAAACAAATTTGTCCATAAAAGATAGAAATGCATTTCAGTATTTGAAAGCTTTGTAACACTGCAACTTATGTGAAAAAAAAGGTTATCACATTAAAAATAACTTTATATTTATGCACATCAAATTAATGAGATATATATTTTAACCCTTAACTAATTTCTTCACAGGCTTTTTTTCCCCCCACACTTTTATATCTTATGCAGGCAGATGCACTGGAGCAATACAGAAGAGTGAAAGGTAAAAACGAGGGTGCACAAGCCCCCACTAGTTCCTGTTCAGTCAGGCTTGCCAATGCAGAGGAAAGCTCTGACAGGAAGGTGTCAGAACTAGCACCAAGGCTAACACCTCTCCTCTCGCTTATTAATGCATCACTCTCATAGCTACCAACATATCACACACATATGCACATAGACTGACTCACACTAAAGAAGAGGCAACATGCATCAACAACGTTCTCACACACATCATTCACTTGTGCACATGGTTAGTGAACAAACATTACACAACGCAACTGTGCATCGACACACACAATGATAGGTAAGCTATGTGGGTAAAAGCCCTCTCTTTTGTCTCAAAGTGGTAAGACACACAGTCCAGATCTGAAGAAACATCACAATTCTGACAACCAGTTTCATCCTTTGGCTTCATTGCTGTCACGCCATCATCGCATTCAAGTCTCACACATGGGTTTGTGTGTGTGTACTCTCATGGCCATTAACTTCCTGCTTGTCCCATAAACCTACAGATGTTCATATATGAAAAGCTCTTCATTTTCCATCAGATGGCTGTGAATTTGGATGTACGTGCACACAGACTAACCCACACACTCTAATGATACAGTTAAGGTCAAGTTCATCTTTTTTAAAATTCAGTTCTACCTTTGATTAAGATCAAGTTCAAATTAGTGTTGCAAGCTTCAGCTACTAGAATGTCACCCTGTTACTCACTTACGCATCACTTTAAAGCTTGACAGTGAGCAGGTCTAAAGGTGGCTATTGGAGGTTAGCAGAGCAGTGTCTGTCATGGCTCACTATGTAGCAAGAGTGGTTAATGTTGCTAAATTGGTGGTGGTAGTGTAATGTCTGCCATGCCTGCCATTGTTGGGGCATTTTCTCTGACCAAAAAAAAAAAAACAATGGTCACCCAGAGAACAGTTTTGAAATTAATGCATTAACCTGATATGATTGGCTGACATGTAATGACTATTTGACTATTGCTGACACATAATGCAGGTCAGCAATAGTTGGTCCATTGAAAGTGAATAAGAGGCATTTCAGGTCTGATTTAAAAAACACAACAAAAACAAACAAACAAAAGCCAAAGTTATAAACTTCAAGAGATCAGTGTGCTTATGAGTACACATTTGTGTGTGCTTGTTTGGAGACCATAGTGAGTGGAGTCCTTGGTGCTGACTGAAGCTCCAGCTTTTTCATTTAAACTGTATCATTAAAATGGGTGGAAAGGCGAGGGAGATGGCCCCTCCACACCTCATAAAATGTGAGTGCCATGCCAGGCAAAGTGCCACGCACCACTGCATTTACGGCGAGCCAAATGCACTTTTTACACACCTTGTCCGCTCTCTCGCTCTCTGTCTCACGCTCTATCACTATGAATATCTGTTTATATGACATTACTCACTCTCCGCTTTCCTACTTTTCTGGTTTGCCCCTGCTAAGTATTGACCGCTATTTCAACTGCCCCCTTTGGTTCCTCCTCTCTCTATTTTTTTTCTGTCAAATTTCTCCAACAAGGAGTTGGAGTGTAACATTGAAAGGGTATAATCAATGGAGAAGCACCACTTAGGGAGCCCATTTGATGCAGACTGTAGGGCAGAGTTAATTCAAGGGTGTAGATTGAGTCAAGCCTCATTTCATATCCTCCCCAATTAGTCATCCAGCCTGTGCCCTCCATAACCCCCTTTTCTCAAGAAGAGACCAGACGGGCTTTCATTTCCCACTAAAGTATGGATGAGATTTTTTTTTAACCTGCTCAGTCCCTGAGCTTTTTCTGAAAGAAGATAGAGCCATATCTTTTTTTCCCCTTTCATCCTGATTCTCACCTTTGCTGGGATAAGCTGAGGCAGAGCCCCCCTCTCCTCTAAACTCTACATCTCCTTTTCCACCTCCTTCTTCACTCCCTGGCACTTGCACTCTCCAATTTTTGTGTTCATCCACCCTCTCCCCATCCACCATAACTCTCTGCCCAAATCCCACTTAAACTGGCATCATCTGTCCTTAAAACTCCATTATCTACAATTACTGCAGCATTAGGGAGTGGGAGCACACCTGCCCCCATATAAAAGTGCCCTCACCTATATATATATATATATATATATATATATATATATATATATATATTTATATGTATAAACCAAAATACCGGCAGTGAACAGCTTCTGATTTGTGGGGGTGTCAACTATCTACACTGTGTGTGGTAGTATGTGTAAGACTATAAACCAAAACAGAGTATTTAATGTGTACACTGGTTTAATAGGTGAGATTTTTATAAATATTCAGTCAATAAAATAAGAATAGAAAAGATCTTAGATCTGATAATCAGAGTAAGTTAAACATTCTGATGATAGGTGAAGAAAAATTCTTTGATTCCAGTGAAAAATCAATAAAACAATTACTTTTTATTCCAAAAACTACAATTTTAGATTTGTTTGGGAGATTGCAAAGGTATTTTCACACTGTAATGTGCTGTATAAATAGCTACTAAACTTTGCTGCATTTTCCTTAAGGAAACAGTTAATCAAAATTAAATTTGCCACGAGCAGGTACACAAACGGATCTAGAAATTAGCTGGAAGAGATGCAGAGTTTAGTCTTCGGATTTTCTAGTTGGTGTCTTACAAAGGATGAAACCTTTGAGGTCACTGTGCAAGACTTTCTCAAAAGAGAAAGTCTGTTTAAGGCAAAGTCCCATAAAAAATGTCATTGATGATGGTTGTTATTTGGTTCTTGAGTTTGTATTTTAACTTGACTGGGTCAGGAAGACACTCAGGGCTGGTCCGCGTATGTTCTGAGTGTTTGCAATACATACATGTAGAGTGGCCAATTGGTGGGAGTGAGAGGAGGAAAGGGATTTAGTGGACTCAGCTGTAGGTTGCCTGATCTGCTATGATTGACAGTGATGAGATGAGGTGCTCGTGGAGAAGTGAATGTGAGCAGAGCTGCATTCAAAGATAAGGGCCAAGATTAGTGCCCTGCCACGTCACATGCAGAGGCAGAGTCAGAGAAACAGAGTCCAGCAGAGACTGAAAGGTGTTGATGTGGGAAACTACTGAATACACAGTACACAATGGTCAACCAAGAGTCTGTGCGTGTGTGTTTACCATGTAGAAAGTACACACCCTTTTGAGGCAGCCCAGTAGGAGGGGAGCTTCAAGGAGGAAGGCAACTAATCAGCTCATAATCCAAACGACTGGCGTTTCCAGGGCAACACTGCTGTACACTCATGCGTGACAAACAGATACACTCTCGTTCTTATTTCTGGCTCTTTCTTTGTTTCTTTTACATCTTTTTCTTTCCCTTCCTGGCCCAATTTTCAACCCAAATATTCCCTTTCCTTCTCTCCTTCAAAATTTTCTTTTTAATTTTCAACCCAAATATTCTTTTTCCTTCTCTCCTTCAAAATTTTCTTTTTCCACTCTCCTCTCCTATAAACACCAGACCCCTTCTTGCCTTTCCTGCCTCTCTATATACCCACATTTTCCCTCCCTCCCTTCATTCTACCCAACTTATCCCTTGTCCCAGTTAATTATTCTTTCTTCTTTTTTCATTCATTTTCAACACACTATCTATACAAATTATGTATCTTCTTTTCTTAAGTATGTGGCCAATATATATAATATTCCTTAATTTTCAGACCCCCTCTCATCTACCCCCTGTAAACACAGACAGCTTCTTTCCTCCATCTTTCAGCTTCCTACTTTTTAATCCCCCCCCCCCCACACACACACACTTTTCATTTTCACTCTCCTTCCCTTTTTTCCTGTAAACACTCTTTGTCTTCAACCCTCCTCCCTACCCTCATGCCAGGGGGTCCAGGGCTGGTGTATTTGTGCAGTGATGTTGGAGGCCTTGATGATCACTTTCAAGGAAATGATTATGTGGTCAGGGCCCTGCAGCCTCCAATCCTGCCCCACACTGCTGGAGCCCTGCTTAGCTCCTGTCTCAGTGTTTTACATGCATGGGTGTATATCTACTATATGAATATGAAATATTTACTTGTTTGTGTGTGTAAACATTGTGTACTCATTAGTGCCTTAATATAGGTTGCTAATACATATGCATGTGAAGACTGCTAAATAGTTGACAAAACAAAAAAGGATGTCTCCGCGATGAAATCTGCATTTTTTATAGGTTGAATACCTTTCATTACATGGTTTGAGGATTTAAATATTGATGAGTGGTGCTTGCTTTGTACATCATTCTCTGCAAAAGCTGTGTCGTTGTGAGAGTTCAGTGTGTATGTGTGCAGTCTTTCTCTTAGGGGCCGTCCACACGGAAATGGGTTTAGGCGAATACGCATACTTTTTTGTGGGAGAGGCGTTCCGTCCACAAGGAAATCGTAAAATCAAGTGGGGAGAAAACAAAACCTTGTTTCACAGACACTATTTTTACTTGAATGAACAATACAGATGAGTGATTGTTCGGCACAGTGTCAGCTGCTCTGCACATCCACAGCTCATGCTTGCTGCTGGTGTATGTGTGCTGTGCCTCTGTGTGTGTGTGTCCGCCCGACTCTCCGCCTGCAGTAAACACAGATAGATTAAGTTCAATTGCGCAATAGAAATGAACATTTTCTTCTCTGAAAGTATTTACGACTTTTTGTTATGACACAAACTTGCTAGATTTGTCGCTAGTCGCTTTTTTGGAAAATAAATAAATAAATAAGTAGATAAATAAATTGTGGTCTGCAAAGTCGATAGTCGAACAGCAAAAAACGTATATGCACAATGTATATTACGACTTGTCCGTGTTTCGGTGCAGTGTTACAGTGCCGTGTACAGGTCAGACATATGTACTACAGACTTTTGAGTCTTCTTTACGGATGGATGTGGCCTTAGTCATACCTTTCTTTAAAGAAGGGATTCATAAGTGTGAATAAACAACATACAACTTAACTAACTGTCTGCTCCCTCACTGCTGTCTTTTTTTTCCATTTATTTTTCTTTCCTTCTCTTGACCTGTTTTTTTCATTCTTTCTTCTTCAGTCTCCTTTCAAACTGTTGAGCCCCACCCCAAATCAAACGGATGCCTGGCATACCCAGCATTTTGACTAGTTGCTATATTTTAAATCAGACTGGGCTATCTGATTACTCTGGTACAAATGTGAAAGAAGAATTGGTTGTGGTGTTCCAGCCAGTCAAATTTCTCTGTCGCTCTCTTTCTCTCTCACACACATGCACACATTTAAACAGCATTCAAACTGAGGACCCTCATAGATATAATGCAGTCTTTAGCCCCTTATCCTAACCATCTCAACTTAGTGCCTACCCTAAACTAAACCCAATTCTAACCCTAAAGCCAGGTCGTAACCCACAAAAGCCAAAATGTCCTCACTTTCCCAAAATGTCCTCACCCGGTGTGTTTTATACATTTTTTTGGTCCTCACCAAACAACAAATACAAGACAGCCTGACTGTGCTCATTTCTTTCACATAGATATATAAACAGAGGTTGGGCTGCATATCCTTGCCACAGAGAAAATCAATTGCTTTCATAAAATAAAATGGTGGAAATTAAAGGAGCTTGATGAATGGCAGGCTGTTTGGTCCTAATTGCAGCCCTTTAAAATGTCTTAGGTGATGATTTGAGCAAGCTTCGACTGAAGTTCCTCAGATCAAAGTGAAGAGAGAAAGATTAAAATGCACTCACAGGCTGCATTTTAACTGCAAGTCTCTGACTTGCGACCCCACATGGCCTCCGGCTCAGGAGAACAGCCGATATTCTGCACCTTACAGCCAAATAAATCAAAGTCTCTACAGAGAGCTGTCTTATCATGAGTTATGCCAATTCCTGGATCCTGTTGTAGTTAATCATTATCCCCCAGCCTCAGCCTCATTATGGCGTACTAGCTCAGGATAAACATAAAAAGATGGTAGTCGAAGAAAAAAGCAAGGGAAAAAAAAGTTGTAACTGTTGATTGTTTGACACATGAGCCAGTATATAAAATATTAATGAAGACAGATGACAGACAAACACACGGCTGCCACTGGTAGATTGAAGGTGGGGAAGTTGGGGGGGGTGTGTGTGCAGAGATGAGGTAGGGTTAGGTCAGAAAGAGCCATAAGGACAATGCAGGGCAGCGAGGAAGCGAGAGCAGGGAGCAAGTGCTGGTACGCATGGCTTTCCCCTGAGTCAACTCAGAAGAGGTTTAATCAGGCCTGTAAACCTACAAGACTAAGGTCACCCTAGCACACTCATTAGAACTGATGGGAGCACTGTAGCACAACAGATGAGTGCAATATTTACGCTGTTCATCCATCTCTCAAAATACTCACATATAATCACCTTGCCCCTAACGGCTCATCTCTCCTGCCTATTATTTGTGCGTGTGCACGCATACACAGAGGCACAAATATACACATAATTACACACATAGCTTTGTGGCTCAGCCTCTTCTTTGTTGCTTTTGACTGAGGCTAAAGTTGGGTAAGAGCCAGGATCTCCAGGAAAGATGAGCCTCACAAATGATAAAGTAGACAAATGGAAATGACTCTATAATGGATGGCAGAAGGCTCATAGAAACAAATAAATATGAGCCTCCAAATGCAGCATCATATTAATAGCAGTTAGTCATCCTAAAGTTTAATTTGAAGCAGCTCTCCCTTAAATACATTCATAAAGACTGAACACTGTGTTTAATCAATATGGTTTGCCATGTGGAAATGACGATTCCTCTTGGTGCAAACAGGTTGAAGTTGGGGGCAGTTGAAAAGGGGTTCAACGGGAATATTTCATGAAGCCTAACAAACTGCACTGTGTGTTCCTACCTACAGTCAGGAGCAGAGGTTTATTACCATGCAAATGACAACCCACAGTGCATGCCAAGGAGTTAATTACATGCCAAGCTATCAGATGAGTTACACGACAAAATAGAATTGGCATTGGCAGGTTAAGATGGAACCAGGAAAAAAATATTCCCAGAATTTTCACAATCATCCAGAATTAATCTGGATATACACACACACAGGCTCACAGAAATTCATACCACATAGGTTAGCCTGCAGTGTTGTTATTGCATCCAGTATAACAAAAAAGGCAATAAGTAAGTTGTCTGTGTTTTATTGCCTCCTTTGCCTCTACTTAACCAGTTGGAAATGTCCATGTTGTTTATATTGCAGCAATTCTTCTGCAGAATGTTGGTTATTGAAACTGGCAAGGACAAGAGCTGTCAATATAATGAGACAATATTCACACCCCCCTGCACTCAGTATACAATACAGAGTAAACATGTTTGCATAGACATCCAAGAGCAAATAAGAATTTCATTGCCTCTTTGCAGAAGAAAAGTTAACCTCTGCAAAAGAAAAGAGGATAAAGCACATTTTATATTTCTCTTATGGAAAGAGCAGAGACTCTCCTATAAATCCCAATTGTGACAGCTGTGTAAATATTTATGTTCACAATCCAGATTGAGACTAACAGCAGAGGACATTGTGACTGGGTAACTGGGAGTGTAGCTCTATCTCGCTCAGCACATTAACTCAATATTCATCTTCCTCCCTCGCTCTATTTCTCCCAGTATCACCCCTGCTGCAGACCACACATGTATATTCATTACTGACCTCTGGGTGTCTCAACCATGGAAGTTGCAAGCCCTGAAGGCCGGTGTGACGGCACCGTGAAGCCCATCATATGCGTGCAACATCGACTCTATGAGAAGCTTTAGTGTGTCAGGAAAATGAGAGGTAATGAATGCAAGCACGCGCTGTCTGGGGCAGCCATTTGTATCTTTGATTGTTTCGCTTCTTGGTTCTGCCAGCTCCTTTAAGGGCGAGGGATTTGGGTGGACAGAGAAGGAGGTGACAAAATGGGAACAGACAAGATTTGGTAGCTGCTGGAGAGAGATGTTTGTGAAGGTGATGGGAGGTTGCCAGTTGAAACTATGGGGTGCGGATGGATCGTGTGAGATTGAGGCTGGCAGTTGTGGGAAAGCTACTTTTTTGTCTTTGTTTTAAGAATACACTGATGTGTCCTGAAGGGCATGTGTGACACTGAAAACTAATAATTTGCGAATCATCAAAACTGTGATGAATGCATGGAAAAAGACACTTATACTGGCATGTGAGTGTGTCCTGCAACTGTATGAAGGGGGAATATTATATGTTTGAATTGTTTCAGTAACATTGATAAAGCAACATGATACCTGTGGCAGTAGCCAACTTTTGTTTTTAGGCTCAGTCCCATTTAACTCTTTACCCCTACAATATAGCACTATCCCTCAGTTTATACCCCCTTCATGTGTGGGTGTCCCAAACTCTGGTTGAGGTAGAGCAGTTGGTTAAAGTGTGGCTAACTAGCTAACCATACAAAGATTTTTCAGGGTCACACTTAAAACAGAGGGTTATTAAAGATTGCGTTGATTAACTGAATCCAAGGAAACTAATGATACTGTTATGAAATGAACATTTCTCAGCAAGATGAGTAGGTATGATAAACACTTGTTTGCAGCCCCTTATACATACATACCATGGTCCATCAGTATTCCGAGACACGTCTTTGCTATTTAACAATGGCATGTTGGCTCAAAACCATGTCACACTTCCTTATGCGATGGTGTACCATGTTCTTGAAGTGATGTTCCATTTTATATTCTGAGTCGAAATGGGATTGGGAGTAATTACAGCTCCGTAGTATAGTTAAGCTGTAAAATAAAATCTAAATATTATGCACTTTCATTTTTTTTTTTCATTTTTTCAAAAAAAAAAAAAAAAAAAAGCAAATAAAAAAATCTCTTAATTTTGATACCCAGCAACAAAAGTGGCTCATTTTAACCCTTGTCCCAAACAATTAGCCCTACCCTTCTTTTTGCATGTTCATAGGTGTACGGTGTCCTGACTCTTGCAGAGGGGTAGGTTGAAGGTTAAGAGCTAACTAGCCCTCCAAAAGTGTTTTAGGAGTGCACTTCAAATAGAGGGTTAATACTGTTATGTTGATGAAGGTCACATTGGCTGGCATGTTATGTAGCTGTAACTCACTTGCAGTCTTTTGTACATTACATAAATTGGTCCATCAATGCAGGCGTTGAAGATATGTCTCTGATTTGTTTTATGTCTGTCGTGTCTTTTTATATGATGATATGTCACATTATTGAAGGATTGTTTTATTTTGTAGGAATAGATATTAACCAGTGACCCTTGTTACTCAGGTCAAAAGGTTAAGTGGCAAGGAGTAGGGGCTAAAATGAGAAAGGGGATAGGGCAGTAGTGTGTGTGTGTGTGTTTTGTTTGCACTATTTCTTCATTTTCCGGACATTTTGAAAAAAAAAAAATCTAGTTAATATACAGTAGTTGAGCAATGGATGTGCGTCTGTGTGTGTGTGTGTGTGCGTGTGTGTGCGTGTGTGTGTGAGTGTGTGTGTGAGAGAGAGAGAGAGAGAGAGAGAGAGAGAGAGAGAGAGAGAGAGAGAGAGAGATAAGGGGACTTTCTGGCTGCTGGGAGACAGGGGGCTAATAAGGATGTATAGCTGTTTCAGCATCCATCTGCAGACATTTTTCTCCAGTCATTCACTCCTTCTGTCTCCCCACAACACACCTCATCCCGCCTTATCACACGGACATATACACACACAAACACACAACCCTCTCCGAGCCATTACGTCCACTGTTACAGCATTCTCTCAGAGCTGACAAATCAGAGGCGTGCTGGAAATACAGAGCTGCAGTGGCCCAAGTCTGGGTTTAGCCCCTGTAATGGAGGCAAGACCTTTATCAGTCTAAGCTGCCGAGGTCCTATCTTGTTCCTTACCTCCATGTTATTTAGATCTATTTCAGTTTCAACTGCTCACACACTGGCACATTTTTATAATTTCAATCTTTGTTCTTCATTGAATAGAGGAGATATGTGAAGTGTTTGAGCTTTGTCAATCTTAATGCATACAGTAAGTAAGTGGTTTGAGATGAAGACAAATACAGACAGAGACACTAAAATGAGCTTTATTTAAATGTTTGTGAGCTAAATGGAATTAATGATGGGCTCCACATTGAGCTTAGGGGTAGAACTATATTTAAGTAACAAGTTAACTATTTAACTTGTTGACAGAGCACACACAGCGTGAGGACCCTATTGTAACTGAATGAGTTATAATATTACATTTGGAATTTCTTATATTAACGTTGTTCAACATTTTATTTTGGCTTTGAATAATGGAGCAATACAAATGTTGTTTCACTTCAAGCTAAATTAAAAAAAAATCAACAGTCTATTTGTGGTCAAATGACTATACATATAACCAATACATCTCTACAACAAAGTATGGCTATAAAGTTTCACTGACATGAGTTTCGGATGTTTTTAACATTTGTTGGATTTGCCCTAAATAGCTGCAGCTGTACAATAACATCCCCTTGATTGTGCAGCATTTGCAAATTAAAGCCAAAAATTATTTGGATGGATTAAGATATTTTACCTATTTTTAGATCATCATGCTCATGCAGATCATGAAATTAAATTAAACCCACCCTCACACACACAGAGTATATTGTATATTTTCATTCCTTGAGCCATTTTAAGACTAACAGGAACAACACATAGCAGGTGATCCTGTGTTGTCATCCACAGAGTTTAACAGCAAACTCTGAGCAAAGCCATTCATGTCATTTTCCAGAAGGTGTGACAGCTAAGACAGTTGTTGTTTTGCACTCATTTAGTCAGCCGTGTAGATGTTTCCAGCACAGTTTGGACTTATTTGGAAACACGAAACAAGTGGTCCAATCGCATTGCGTATATTTACATGTAAGTTATGTTTTTGGAAAATTTACATCGAGAAAGTCTGTCAGTGTCCCTTCAGGTTTTATTCAGGATAGGCTGTTTTCATTCACTGAAATACCTCTGCGAACATGAATTGACAGATGACTACTACTGTATGTAGACTACCATTACTACCTGGGAATTGCACAGACAACAAACTGGAGTGTTGACATGACCTATCTTTGCAGTACCTTTCTTTTGATTCTAGCAAAATTTGGGGTGTTTATATAAATATTTGATTGATTAAAAAACATGGTATTATTGAGTTGTGGTTGATTTTATACATATTAGAATGTTATTCATCTGTAGGAATCATCAGCACAATTTCCATAGTCCACAAAGAACCTCAGGGAACAACAATAATTTTTTTTCGCAATGTAGAGCGCACTGATGTATACCACGCACACACAAGACTCACACAGAAAGAAAGAAACATCCACTTTAGATGCTGTTCACTAAATCACACAGGAGTGACTGATTTGCATCTACTGTACAAACGCAATCAGTCTCTGTTGCTGTTTGGGGAGAGAGACGCTGCTCAGTATGTTCCACTCCTCTCATTACTCATAATAATGCAAGTTAAGATATTTTATCAGCCAAAACAATGCAGGCCGATTAAAAACAAATTATCATGATGCTGTTTGTTTGGACAGCTAAGATATTATGCCAACTTATTCAGCTTAGTTACTATAAGACTTGCCTGACTAAATGAATGAAATTGTCAGAGACCAAAATCATCTGTATTTGAGATGAATAACTCACAGGGGATTCATTTGTCATCCTGGGTTTTTTAAACACACAGTGACCCTCTTGTCTAGCTTCAACTCATTATGCACAATTACATTTATGAAGACTTTGTTACAAATATTAAGTAAACAATATGCAAACTGCAGAGACATAACATCAGATGTGACGGATAGAGCCATGTGCACCCCCTGCTGTAATAATACATAATTTGCTATCAGCTGCAGCTCTTCATTCCAAGGCTGGTGATGTCATTGCCAGGAAAACTTAAGTGTGAACTCCACTCCACATTTTCCTTTTTTTCCTTATCTTCAGATTCTTTTCCCTCTGATAGTTCCATTTGTACCATGCGCAACCACAGATGCCTGGTTTAATCAAACAATATCAGCATGCAAGTGAAACACCCCGGACAATAAAGAATTATCTGTCACGTGTGGCTCATGCATTCAGACAGACACAGACCGATCCCTGCTCAGCACAGTGATACACACACAGACACGCATGAAGCTCATGCTCCTATGCTTCCTTTTGCTTTGGTTGAGCGACTGTGCCTTGCTGGCAGTGGTGATAAAGCATTTCCAGGCTGCTCTGCCCAGACCTAACCTTCTGTCTGTGTCTCTTCCTGCTCCACAGACCCAGGCCCCTGCTGGTTAAACCTATTGATTCCCACAGCCACACAGCTACACCCAAGACAAAGTCTCTCTCTCCTGCTTTCTCTCTTCCTTCTCTCTCTCTCTCTGAGTCAGAGACAAGGCTGAATTTGCTGCAATGTTTATTCCCTCTGGTGTGTCAGCAGTGAGGATCTGTGAGGATCTGAAATTTTCTGTTATTTTTTCAGCATGTGTCTTGTGTGGCTCATTCTCGTACAGGTCTGACACATTTTCTCCTGACTATGAATATTTGCCCATGTAGATGGTTTATGATGGAAGGCCACAGCCATGGGTTGCCCTCAAAGTCTGATTGCAAATAAAAGGTGGGGGTGGGGGTGACTGTGTAAAAATGGCACTTAAGGAGCTGGGAGCTCAGCAGGCTAGACCCATTTCTGTTAGAGTGGCCGCTGACGACTCCCAATTCTCTCAACCAATTATCTGTGCACTCATCTATGCACAGCGGGGCCACTCCCCTACTTTGACCAATATGAAAAAATTAATGCCTGAGGTTTTTCGCCATGGCAAAAACGCATCAAATGCAGTCCGGTACAGACACTACACTCTGTTGTAGCTAGAACTAGTGCTACAATTACAACTTTTTTGAAAATCTACTAGAACTAAAACCCTAATGAGCTATGTCTAGGAGTAAAACTGTAAAGGTAATTCTGCAATTTGAATTTAAAATACTGTATAAAGATATAAAATAGTAGCGAAAAGTATAAGTGGGTGCTATAATTATTACTAAACTAATACAACCATCCATCCATCCATCCATCCATCCATCATAATTATCCATCAGTCATACCAGGACTGGTTGCTCATCGATAAAGAGTTGACACATGGTGACAACATTCACACTCACTCTCACACCTGTGTGCAATTAGGAGTCATGAGTCAACATAACCTCTATGACTGTTTGAGGAAGCTGGAGAACCATTGAGTAATTCACACAGGCACAACGAGAACATGCCAACTCCACACAGAGAGGCCAAGGCTGAGCAGTGCACCACCCCATTACCCTATAAACAAATAAATAAAGTAGACTCAATTATCTGACTTGTTTTATATTAGTATCTGGCTATTTAGATAGTTAAATTCTGTTTGGGATGACAGTCTCAGAAGTTATACTGCAGCAGAGCTGGGCATGATACAGCCCGTTGTGCGTATGCAGCCCTTCCACCTTCCCTGACTGGCCCAAGTGAGGTTAATTAGAGAGTATAAAATAAACATAAATAACAGGGCACTAGAGTGCACCTAATGTTGTCAGAGTTTCCCATAAATTGACCGATGCGTGGTAACAGAATCAACACATGTATAATATATTTCCGTTCATTCATCTCTCTGCCCTGCAGCGCTCTCTCCTGCTCTCGTTCTCTCTTACACATGCACACAGATCAGCTGATTTGTCTGCTCCTTCTCTCCACACAGTGCGTGCAGCTTATATCAAATGACCATGGTAAAAACAATATCAACATGATCTCCAGCCCTGTTTATCTTATTATCTAAACAGCAAAGTATTGTCACTCTTGTATACAATATTCGCTCCTCGAATGCCAGTACAGTGGCCTGTGTTGGTGGTAAGATAATATACTCACTATACTACACCACAGAATAAATAAAAATATGAATAGTTTCATATTTTCAATAGTTAGTAATAATTGAATAAAGTCTGCCTTGCCATTAATTTTGTTAAGTGCGTGTTTGTATGTTGCCCAATTTATACCAAAAGTATACAATTTACTGCTCTTTAATATGACATAAAATGAATACTGTCTCCTGTGGCCCCTTGGGGAAAATAATTGCCCACCCCTGTACTGCAGTAACATAATGTTCTGTAGCTGAATAGAATTTAACAGCAGCATGTCTTTTTTCACACATTTGCCAAATGCAATGTTTATAGTTTTCACAGAATTCACTAAAGAATGAATCGGAAGAAAAATCTGCTGTTTGGTCTGCTGAAACCACCTCAACCTTGACCAACAACACCTCCCAGCAAAAGGGATTATTCTCCAATGAATGTCAATACAGACATCTTCACATTGCATACTGTACATCAATTGATTGTGACAAACATAGATACTGAATAGATTAATCTACAGTATGTCCTACAAAGAGGTGGTGTTAAATATGTGACTGACTAAGAGTTAATAGACTTCAGTTATTTCCACATCAGCTCTGTAATGCTATAGTATGTGAGAAGACACTCACTCATAAGAGCACTGCACGTGTGTGTCACTCACATGTGCTGTACAACGTCATGCAAATGAGGAAAAAAATGGAGGTGATATTTCTATATTATATTTAGGACATCCATTTTATTGAAGGTATAGAATTAAAACTTCATCCACTGGCAATGCGGGTTCTGTGAGTGGCAATAATTTGGGGAATAGTGCCTGTCTCAAAGAGTGAGCCATGCTTTTACGTGAGTACCCAGAAAGTAATTTCATATTTCTGCCCATTACTTGTTCCTCCTTTGTCTTCCCACCCCCACCGTCCTTTTTGAATCAAAGTAATGTTGAGCTGGTGCTTTGAGACTGGGGAACTTGTGTGGTGGGCAGAGAACTGGAAGAGGAAAAGCACTGAGATGAGTGAGACTGATGTGACCGAGGGAATTACCTTAGAGAAAGATGAGGGGAGGGGGACATTGATGGGAGTGAAGGAGTGCCAGCATCAGAAAATGATAGGCTATATATATATATATATATATATATGTGTGTGTGTGTGTGTCAGAGTTTTGTGTGTGTGTGTGTGTGTGTATGCGTGTGACACTAATAATCTCATCCCATCCCACATGCCCCACCCTACCCTCTCCACTCTTTTCCCATCCACTTTCACTCTTCCTCTTTCATTCTTCCCTCCTTTCCTCCCCAACTGTTTACACTGACAGTAATTTGACAAGCCTGGGGCTGACAGACTTGAAGGCGGTAGGGTAAGCGATTGTCAGGCCTGGCGTTGTCGGGCAGCTGCTGACTGGTTGAGGAGCTGGCAGTGAGATCAAGAAGCTGCGACTCACCACAGGATTGATGGGGAGGCGAGGGAGAGCTGTCGCTAAAGTGATGCGATGGAGTGGGATAGATGGCCCTTGAGAAGCCCAGAGGGGGGTTTTGAGGCGGTATTGCGATGCAACCTCAGTTCAGCTCAAGACAGTGAAGCTTAGCCCAAATGGTCTAGTCCATCCCCAGAAGAAAAAAAACAGCCTTGGGGATGGCTGTGACACTGTGTCACCTCTTTGATTACTGCTTGGCAATCTCATACTGACAGGACTGAGACACCGCTCATACCTTAACCTTCACACAAATACTTTCCCATCAGTCATCACACTGAAGAGGAATATGGACAGTCACAGATATTTTCTTTTTTGTTTTGTTTTTTGTTTGTATGGTAGTACAGCTTAGATTCGATCTAGCCATCCATAACAGCAGACAACCTCACCATGAAAATACTGAATGAAAAAACAAATTGTCTCAGCTGTGACTTACAGCTAAGTCCTGTTGGTTACGGCAGTTAAGACAATTCATAGAACAAATAAATTAATTAAAATGAAGAAAACAAGCAAAATAAATTGTAAAGCTGAAGGGGGGAAGGGATAAAATCTGTTTTTTCAATGAGTTGAAAGGCGCAGCCAGGAGCAGGAGCACAGTGCCAGCTGGACCCAGAGTGAGGGAGTCCCCTGAAGGGTTCGTGCATACTTATGCAACCCGTTGATAGAAGGCCAGGTGGGCACAAACACACATGCAAGTTTGTGCAGCATTTGTAGTGAGGACACTAATAGACTTAATGCACCCCCTAGCCACTTTCCCTTATCTTAACATTCATAACTAAATGTCTGAACCTAATCCTTACCATGACCCTAACCTAAACCCAGTTATTAACCCCAAGTTTTAACCCTCAAAAAGCCCTTTTAAGGGGTAGCAGAATGTGAGGACCAGCCAAAATGTCCGCACTCTCTTGCGGTTTGTAAGTTTTTTGGTCCTCACAAAAATATCCATACAAGCACAAACAAACAAACACACAGCCACAAACACCCACGGCAACACCAAGCCCAGAGGAAATCAGCATTACTTAGGATTAAAACAAAGGGGTCTAAGGCTTTGACGTGCATGTTTTCCCATCTATCCTAATCTCTTTCTCTTTCTCTTCCTCTGGTAGTCTAAAATCTTTATGGCATGCTTCTTTCACATCCCTGCGACCCCCCCCCCCCACACACACACACACACACACACTCCCTGAACATTAGGCTGTTTTTAAGTCAAAATGGGAAGAGCTGAATTTGTTATCCTGTGCATATCAATGTATTTTTGTAATTGTGCAAGGAGTTTCACCAGGATTCAAAAGTCTACAGTCATGCTACTCACTCCTAACATAATAATGCAAGCTTTCGCTAACAAATAAGAACCAAAAAACAAAACACATAGTTACATGGTTTTATCTACCATCAGCAATAACCCAGTACTGCTGTACCTGTGGACACATCAGAGGGGTTTATGGGATCTTTATTCCTGATTGCACCCTTGTGAGCTGACAACGGCATAAATCTCAGTGGTGCTTTAAGCAGCAGCATATGCAGCTATGAAATGCTCAGGGAGGTTGTTACAGTGAAAAAGAGGGAGAGGAAAATTCAGATCGGCCTACGTGCCTCTCTAGAGAATATCATGCTTCACCACTGCAAAAAATGTCTGTAGAAGATGCTAGTGAGTTGCATTTGATAAAGTGACAGAAGAGTGACATGCTTTTTAACTTGCACTGTAATACTTTCAATAGCTTTGTGAATTTATAAACACTGACATCTTAAGCCTTACTATTAAATCTGGACCAAGTCAAATGAGTGAAATCATTTTATATAAAGCCTAAATAAACTAAACTATTTAGTTTATTAAGGACTAAGCCGATTTCCTACAGTAACCACACTAATGCCTTCTAACCAGCTTGTCTTGCTGTCTTAAAACCTAAAATGTAGTACTACTTAATACTAACACACACGCACACACATATGTATTTATATAATTGCTGCAAAGTAATGTAAAGTACAATTAAGAACAAAAAGGCTCTTCAGGCACGTGGTGCAATCAAAACCCATTTACTATATTAAGATTAAAATTCAATTATCATGCAGTAGCTACTGCTGTATAAAAGCACATAACCTTTATCAAAAGGAAAGAAATATAGTAAAAAGTTAAGAAATCAATGTGTGTCCCTGCACTGTGATGGATCACTTGTTAGAGAAGACATTTTTTACAGTGTGAGGATGGATGCTATAGTCATTCCTGTCATCACTTTGGCTTGTTCCAGCTTGCACCTGCTGCTTCTTTACTAACCAGAGCAGAAACCTATTCCCATCCCTGTCTCTTAATCAACACTGAAACACCAAGTAAGGCTAACTCATTTTGGCAGAGGCACCTGGGCCCAATGTTAACACCTTCCCAAGTGCACAATTGAGCATATTTCCTTAGGCCTCTCTCCCTCCCGTATATCACCATACTCCTTGCTTTGCAAACCAAAAAGCATTTTCTTGAACACTGTAAACCTGTCAGGGGCACAGACAGAAAAGACAGGCAGACTTCTGTCAAATGAAAGAAACAAACAAAAGAGAGACGCTAAGACTGTGGAATAGTTTGCAACAGAAATTAAAAATCTAACAGGTTCTTTGAAAAACATACTGCATACCTGCTCTTAAATTTGAACTGATGAAGCAATTAATTCATTATTTAAATAAATTGCATCCTCTCTGTTCATGCTCATGGAAGGTCTCTTCTCTCAGTGGTGTTTCTTTAACGAGGATTTTTCTGTAATAGACCCTTAACGGCGAGTAAACCTCCCTGCCTGGCCCAGCATCTGTGCTCTGCCTTGCTGGGTAGATTACGCCATGCTCCAGCCAAAGAACCCATCACCGCTCCCTTGCAGCCTGTTACTCCATCCCTAATCCAGCCTGCCGCGACGCTGCACTTTCTCGACTCTCAGGCCATATGCTCACCTAAAGATCAACTGAGATAGGAGGTTGAAGGAACACAGCTTTAGCCCACTGCTTTCTGACTTAGGGTACATGCTTTTCCAGACTGAGTGAGCTCCTCTTCCATTCCTTGTGATCTTTCTTGATGAGGAAAGTGAAGGATGGCAGGGCCAATAATTCATGGCAGCAGATGGAGATGTCAACTCATATTGTTCTCCTGTGCAAAGTCTGGACAGGACTAGTAAGCTACTGTTGCTAATTATAGCCCGTCACACACAGAGTCTCCAGTTGATCTGGCAATTACTGGGGGCGTGGATATGTCTGACATTATGGATTCCACATGCTGGGAAACCAGACTGGGGTTAGGGCTTTACGGAGACTTGAGGAAACTAAGGCTGTTTTCCCTATTACCAGCTCCTATGGAGAGCAGCAGGAGAGGCTGACTGCCAGGGACCACAAATGAGCTGTGACCTTTCTACAGCCTCTTGTTCACTGGTGAGGTGTACAGGGCTTGGAGGTAGAGTAGAATTTTTGCAAATAAAAGAAGTTGTCAAACTATTGTGTAAAGAAAGGGAAAAAGAGATTGTTTAAGTAAAACAAAACAGAAATATAGCGATAAACATTTTTGATTAAAATGGTCCAGAAATTCTAATTGTCACAATTCAGCTTTTTCACTTTCAGAAATCCTATAAGTATTAAAAATTCTTGACTTTAATCTGTTGGGTAAAGTGAAAATAATAGATAGTTGACAAATCTAAGGCTTGTCTTCTGACCCATGTGAGATTGGTGTCATTCAATTTGTGGTCTGCATTCTCTTTACACCATACACAGACTATTAGCTGTGTATTGTTCACTATTTTTTTATTTATTTATTTTTTTGTCTAAACAAACAGGATACTCTGACTAAAATGTCAGAACTGGAAATAGAGACACTGTCAGCTTCAATAATAGCTCTGCTCTCTTTACGCAGTCAATTGTTTACCTGCTCCAAACCCCTTCTCAGGGAGAAATCCTTATTTCTTTTGTCTTTATCATTATATCGCTCTCCTATCTCGCCCCACCGTTTATCCTCTCTGAAGTTCTTTTGTCCTCCACTTTTATATCACTGTTTTCATGAAGTCATGTTAAGATGAAATCCTCAGATGATTGCGGCACTTGTGTAGGGGAGTGCGTTGAAAAGCACATGTGTAGGGGGAGAGAAGGGATATGTGGACCGTTTTAAAGATTGAAAGGTCAGGATGGTAAATTGCCTCTCTGTACATGAGTCTGACTAGTCCTTTGAATATAATGTGTAGGATTAATCCATTCGCATGCCCTTTGTGCTCACAGTGAGCAAGAGAGTGCATAATAAGTAAGGGAAAGTCTGAACATTTTCTTCTCGTTCTTAAGTGCTTTTGTAAGCATAGACTTTTGAAAGGAAGATCCTGCTGTGAAACTGATTTTAAATACAAAAAAAAGTTGAAATGAAAGTCTTATGTTATATGCCCCAGTTTGATTTTTATATAAGTGGAGGGAAAATACAGCAGTTTTGTGTGCATGTATAAGCTGTGAAATTTTTTATTTGCAGTATGAATGCATATAGATGGATCCATCTTTTCTGCAGATGCCCCCCCCCCCCACTACCCACACACACACACACACAGTTTTCCTTAGTATTCTGTGAGTGGCCTGGCTGATATCTGTGGTGGGCTTCATTTTCATATAATTGAATTGAGGCCTTTCCCACTGCGAGGCAGGATTTGGTTAAGCTGAAAGTCCTCCTTGACTGCTGTTACCTTTGTGCAGATTCGGTTACAGCTGTTACCACGGCAGCAGCCTGCCAGGGCCTGTCTCCGCGGATACCTTCCGTAATTACTGTGTTTATTGGAAATTAAAGATATACCAGCTAATGAAACGCGGCAAACATTACCGCCAATGCAATGTCATTAATTCTAGCCTGGCTCCCATCTCCCATGCGAGGCTGAGGCGGAAAGAAGTGCTGCATATTAGCATAAATATGAATTTTACTCAGCTGGAAAGCACTTGAATGAAGAAAAAAATAATGAAAAAGGTGTGTTTTCATTTCCTTCTTTATTTTTTTGGATCAGGATGCATAAATAGATGGTGGTGGACTGGGCACAGGAAAAGCAGAAGAGACAGATAACATTGTAAACGTCTCTTTGTATGGCCCCTGATCTGTATGGATATTTGGCATGCAGACATAAGGGGACCTGGAGGAGGGCCTGCATGGGTCTTATGTAGAGTTAACAGTGTGGGCTTCGGGCAAATTCCCAGCTTTCTCATTGCTTGCTACCACCAGTTTTGTCCTCAATCTCTATTTGGATGAGAACAAGATGAGTTTGTTTAAGAAATAGCATTTGCCTGTCAGATTTTTTTTTTTTTGTGTGTTATTATATTTAACCTGTAATTGTGGTGATGTTAATTAATGCTAGGGCAGGGAATGAATTATATTTTCATAATATTCCCATATAATATTAATGCGTTTTTATACAGTCCTTTGTCTTATGTTTTTATCAGTATATATCTGGAGGTTTGGATGTCCAGCCCAGGGGCCTTTGTTCCTGTTAACTCCCACAGTGAACGTTGATGATGTTTTTCACTGCTCTATTCCGTTGATGCTGATAGACAACTGCAGCCGTTAAGCTGCTACATGCATTAACGGAAGTCAGTTTTTATGTTCAGGGGAGCAAACAGTACAGTAATCAGTGACAGATACATACGGAGATGCAGTGTTTGGATAAATTCATAAAAAATGAAGACAATAGGTGCACTGTAAAAATCTTCATTTTTACAGTAGTTTTCTGTTATTACAAAAACAGTACAGAAAGCTTTCAAATTACAAATTGACACTTTTTTAAGACGTATGCCAATGATGACAAATAATATGTATTTCTTTTACAGTACATTTTATAATTATAAAATGGCTCATTATATAAAGGATTATGACAGTAAAATCAATCTACATATTTTCTTTGTAATTTTAAGATAAATCGTATTATTCAAAATGGTGCATGTAATTTTACACTTAAACTGTAATTAAATATGTAATCTAATCTCTATCTATCTAATTTCTGTTTAATTTATTTTGCAGTAATAAAGGGACATATACTATGAGAGTCACCAGTTGAGCGCTGTTAGCATTTCTAGCCAATTAATCCTGCAAGTACACACCATGCACCGTCTATTAACTGTGTGTCCTCTTTCCTACCACCTTCACTCTCAGGGACTTTGAGATGACAAGCTTATTACTTACCCCCACTCCCATACATTTTATGTTCAGAGATTTCATTCATAGGTCAACATGGGTCACAAGATAGGTCCCTCTAGCACATTCATATGCATGCAACTGTGTGTGTGCATGTGTGAGCAGAAGCAGACACACTTTGGGGACTATTCAGTAAGGTTGTAGGCAGCACATGAACAAGATGTTTCACATCTCTGTCTGGCTTACAGCAGCAGTGCATAACTTTAAAATATAAACAAATGTCAATTACATTCAAACCACTGTCAAATGAGTTCACACAATGCTGATAGCCTATCAGTTCAAATTGACTCTTTCTGTGCTTCTCAATACAGCGGTGTATAGATCTTGTGTCACCTGATGACTGTCCCATGTTCCACACAGGAAGTGATTTATATAATGTCAAGACAGATGGAGGCAACACAGAAAACTGTGCTAACAAATTGAGATTGCCTGCAAACAGGTTGAAGTATGACTAAAAACATTAGTCATGAATTCTGGTGCTCAAAAAAAGCCAGTAATTCAGCTGTTTGACAAATAAATCCTTCTTGCTGTCAGTGTGTCGCTGTGTACACACAAAGACTCCCTCAAGTCTGATAGTTTTGCTTGACAGAGGCCATTTTCAGATGAAGGACACAGCATACATAGAATGTTATATTACTTCTGTCCATGTTGACCAAACAGAGGAAGAGTGAGAAAATCAACAACAACAAACATAACAGAAAAAAGCACTAAAATTGACCCAGTGCTACCCTGTTCTTTCTTGGGCCTCTCTTTCCACTTTCCACCAAGGCGTCTCATTTTCTATCCATTTTTTTCCAGTAATTTGCATGGTGTCACAAAGAGAAAAGCTAGATGAGCATCAAAGTTGAGAGAAGAAAAGAAAGCAGATTTTACTTTTCTTGTGAAATTTTGTTTCTTCTTTCTTTTTTGTGGCTTGTGAATAGTGCCTCTCCAGAGAGCAATGCTCCTTAAGTGTCATTTGGAGTGGACACAGGAACCCTGGGGACTAACATGCTCTTCCAGCTTCCTGGGGAAACTAGTGAAGAAATATTTTATCAAACAGGCCCCACGGAGAATCCTTTCTTTCCTGCTTCCTTTGTTTTGATTTTGAAAACACGTAAATGATAATGGAATGAGAAGAGATCAGAGGATGTGAGATCTTTTTTGCTCAGTAAAGATGCCATCTCCTTACTAAGAGCTCAAGGATATGCATCAGAGATAGTTTCATGTCATGTTCTTTGTTGTCTAGCTGATGCTTCAAAAGCTAATTACATTCCCTGTAGAATGTTATCGTCTCTCTGCGCCTTTAAACAGTAAACACAACTATTCTCTTTGTGCAGCGCTGTAACCTAGCTTCCCTGTGGTGGCTTGTGGTGCCGCCTTGCCCATCAGTTTTGTCCTACACACATTTCCTTGTGTGCAAATGTCCTCTGCACACTTTGGCGCTGCTCTGTAATATGATTAACGCAAAAGTCGTCCCAGCAGTGGCCCATGCTCCAGAGCATTTTGCTTGCCCTTTGTACTGTCTACAGCTGCAGTGATGAAACCAAACACATTTATCAGCAGCACTGATATTAAACTGCACCAATTTCATCATCCTACTGCCAGACACCACACCCTGAAAAATACAAATAATAAAGGCAAAATCCAATTTGATAAAGCAATAATTGGATTTAAAAACATCTGGGTGGAGATGCAATTCCACATTATTTATTTAATGAAGTCTTGTGATATTGGCCATATGTAAATTGTTAAACATGGGAAGAGTTTTTAATAAATCCCCTGGTACATTTGTAGGGAAGCGGTGAAAGGAATATGATGCCTGGTGTTGATGAAACCCTGCTGGTGTGGGCTGTTAGTTACATGGGGTGCATGATAAAATTATCAACTGATTAATGGTTATGAAGAAAGGCTTGCTTGAAAATTAGGAGGACCTGCTGAGGGTCAGAAACCCTCGCCTGTATAAAGGCTCCCAGTCAGTCAGCCCATGAATGAAAGCTCTCAATAAATAGGTAGGCCAGGACTCTGGGGTAAAAATGAGGAGAAGCTTGTAGAGATGTTCTTTCCTCTCATCCATCTTTGCCACTTTTTCACTGTTTATTCCCTCTATCCCATCTGGGAGGAGCTGAGATTGCATGCCTTCTTCGTTCTTATAACTTAAGTCCCAATGAAACTGGTCCCCAGTGACAGCTGGTTCTTTCACAAGCTTTGATTAAAGCCATTCTGCCTTGGGACAGCCAGCATCTATATGATGATGGCTCATTCCAGGAAGGCCTATAATGGTATGAGGAGTATGGGGCCTTCAGTGTGTAGTAGTATTAATCGCCCATATGGCAGAGAATATAGACACCCCCTGCAGTTTGTCTTGTGAGAGTGGCCTTGAGGGCCTGATTGTCACATACCCTGGATGACAGGAGCTTGAAGCTCATCAAGGAGCTCTGAAGTGAAATTTTAATGAGCTTCAGTATGCATGACCCCCAGAGAGACGTTTCAATCTGCAGTGAGCTCAAGTGTTCAGAATGGCATTTGACCTCTGTGTGTTGGCAAGAGTGGACCACAATTGCCGTGTTTTTCTCAATGTTTTAAGGATGGCAGACAGACAGAGAGATAGACAGACATATTGTAACCCCCCCCCACCCCCACCCACTTCCTCTCCTGGCTGTGGTAACCTCCTGACATCCTCCCAGGCTATATATTGGCAGTGTGACCTGTTTCCATCAACACCTCCCTATCCCACTTTTAGGCCAGAAGCGACACAGCTCCGAGGGATGTGGAAGGAGGATGTGCTGTTTACCAAGCCTCTGTCCCCTCCATGTCTTTAGTAGAGGTCACTGCAGCATGGGCTTTCTTTTTTAGAGAGAGCTCTAGCTATCTAACACTCAGTCTAATACAACAGCCTCATAAGGACACGTTTATACAAGCACACGCTGAAGCAGTAACAAAGGCAGATGCTTTACATTTATGAAGACACATTATTTGTGAAATACATCATCTGCTTTTTTTTATTTTGAAGATGATTCCCTTAAGAAGCACCCCATTTATCTTCACGTGTTGTTCACTGTTCTTCATCCTTCATAATGTTTTGTAATTCCAAGTGTGTCATTAAACACCTTCAGATCTGAGCATCTATTTCCTCTCCCACCCCACAAAACCTGTTCCCTGTCTAGTGCATCAGTGTCAAAACCAATGCAGAGACAAAGACAGAGTCAGTCAGAGGGATCTCACTTTGTTACCAGTCCGTGGCTACAGCATAGGCCGTCGCCTGTTTTTGGAAGGTGATTTTTCAGCCCCCAGGTGTTAACCTGCAGGATATGCATCCCTCCTGAGAAACACATCAGTGTCACACACTAGCTGTGGGCAGGCACATCACTCAGTGCTGAATGAGCAAGGGAGCACGACAACGAGGGTGGGGCTGGCAGTAGCAAACAAACAGAGAATTGAGGGCAGTGCTGCTTTGTGCACAGCTCTGCTGGAGCTCAGACTCATTAGGTATGAAGCCATCATGGAGCAGGCATGTGTATCCTGTAAGGGATCCAACGGAGTCTGCATTGAGAGGGCTACCAGATTTTTGAAGGTAACACATTCATCCCACCCACCCCACCCCCCCACCCCCCAATTCCATGCTGTTTAAGCCGACTGCAGCTGCAGCTTCATGGAGCAGAGACAGAAATGTTTTGTTCACTTATTCTGTCCTCCACAAGCAGGCTGTATGGTGAAAGTTGCAAATGTAAGGGGTGATAATAGATGAGTATCTGCTTGCAAAGGTTTAAGTGATACAAATGTGTCCCATT
Organism: Brachirus orientalis; assembly: GCA_016785285.1. Taxonomy (NCBI): domain Eukaryota; kingdom Metazoa; phylum Chordata; class Actinopteri; order Pleuronectiformes; family Soleidae; genus Brachirus; species Brachirus orientalis. Next base: position 1,264,342 of record JAFBJR010000121.1, read on the forward strand.
TCAGCGATCCATTGAGCCCAGTGCCATTGTCGTGATTTGTAGGAAAGGTCGTGCAAGAAATGACTTTGACTACTTGGTGTGGCGGCCCACAGAGCGATGGGCTGGGGAGATGGGCGTCTGGTGCAGGTGGTGTTTTTGGAGGATAGGACTGATATATCATTTGCCAAGGTCGTACTCAATTAGGCTATTTGTTGAGCATAGCTGCATGAGGTTGGTTTAATCAACCAAGGAATGGAGACAACAGCGACAAAAAAAAAAAAAAAAAAAAAAAAAAAGCAAATAAATTAGGCATGGCCAGGCCACACTCTCAGGCATGCTGGAGAAATGCTCCATTTAGCTGGCCGTTTCCTTTCCCAGAGAACCCACTGTCCTCACATACCACACACACACTTTCACACACTTTTCATTTCTTCAGTGACTTTCAGTTCAGTACAACTGAAACAACCTTTCTGAATTACGGCAGGCTACACACAAAAGGTCAATTATTCCAGATGGGCACAATTAGTAAATAAATTAAAAACAAAACAGATTTGGGGAGAAAACTGAGAGTGACTATAAATATGTAATGTGTAGCACACATCAAACAAAATGGCACTGCCATGACAAAGAAACAACATTTGTTTACCATGATTAAGCCAAGACCTTGAGGGGTGCTGAAGCACCTGTGCAAGTGGGTACAGCCCTGGAGGAGAGGAGTCAGACTGTGTTAATAGTGAAGCAATCAGTGGCCATTCAGGTTAATGGGGTTTCAGCTAGTCGGCCCTGGCTAATGTGTGATTTGGAGGGTCAGCAGCGAACACCAATCACATTGAACCTCACCACATGCTACCGCTGAAGAATGGCCTTGCAGACACTCCCTCAGGCTCCTTGACTACTTATGACAGTAAATATTTGATTAAATAAATGAAGGTTGATTAGTTCTCAGGGGCCTGAATTGTGCTCAGGTGCAGGCAACTTGGGTTTCAGTTTCTTACTAAGGGACTGTCTCTTAATTACCTAGTGTCTACATAGTTCATCTGTTCAGTGTGTAAACTAAGTTACAAAGTGAGCAGGAGGAATGGAGGGTGATGCCAAAAGCACAAAAACTCCACAGATAATGTGACAGCCTTGCTGCAAATATAACATGTAATGCATTGATCCCATCACTGCATTTCCTCACACTTACCTGTACTTTTTTCAGCCTTTCTCTCCGCCTCTCTCTCTTCTTCATTTTGTGAGACCTCTTAAGCTGTGACATTTCTGTTTCCCTGGAGACAGAGCATGCCAAGTGGTTGCCATAGCAACTCCTTGGTCTTTAAGGCCCGCACAGCATCAGCCCATCCCCTCCACCCCGCACAAGGATGTGGGGTATGAGAAGTGTGGGCTCCAGAGAGAAAGCACACCTGCTGGCTTCTTGCTAATTGGCTATTTCTCTTCTGACAACTTCCCAGATTTTGATTTAACTTTTTTTTTTTTACACCCTCCGTCTTTTTGTACCTCTTTGCTTCCCATACAGTGTGGATAAGGCTGTGCACTCGTACTCTGTTGCTTTCTTTAATTTATTTAAAATTTATTTAAAACATTCTATAAAACACCAACCACATCCCCGGCCTTCAGCATGTGGAATTTTCATGTGAATTTCCTGTGACCCTGTCAGTCCCCTCTTCCTTAATCTGTTTATTTCTGTAGCACAACACTTTTCTGTTGTCATCTAAGGTTTCTGACGCTATGGTTCTGACTCTTGAACACAATATTGTTGGCTTGTCATGTTGGTGATATAACAATTTAAGCGGATTCTGGCCCTGGCTAAGAGCATCAGGTAAATGCTAAATGTCAACTGTCCGCTTAACATCTGAAGACAGCGATGAATTACCTTCTCATGCACATCACAGTGTACAACGGCATTGACCTCCATTTAATAGAAATTATCATCTCTGTCTCACTCAAACTCAGCCAATTTGTCCTCATCCCTGCATGTCTTTGTGGCTGGTCTTCCTATGCACACTTCTATCTGGAAAACTGCTCAGCAAGTATTTGTACTTTTTTAATTTGCCAAAATCTGAAAATACTCATCAAATGACAAGTTGTAAACCAACATCGATGGAGTGTATTGTGTGTTTTGTCCTGCACCGTCCATTTTACACAGAATGTTAGGTGCCTGTTTCCTTGTTACCTTGTTCCTGTTTCGCACCTTATCAAATCCATTTCTAGGGTGATAATGTGTCCTCAGTGCCACACAGCTTAAGCAATGACAAACATGTGTGGACTTCTATATGCAGTAGATACAGGGATTCTGATGCCATTTATGTGCTTAAGGCTCTTCCTAATGTTTTGCTTGGGCTTTTTTTCTTTATGTGCTCTTGTCACAGGGAGCTGACAGGCTGGTCAGGCCACCTGTTACCTCATGGGCTGGTGACATTTGAGTGATACAGGCTTTGCATGCACGATGCCAGGGCTCAACCACTCCTATTGAATTGTCCATGAACAAACCTTTTGTGTGTTTTCCTGTTGATAAAGTCATAGCTATTGGCATGTGAGCAGCGCTAGTGAACATTATTATGAAACCTGTTTGGTGCCACACAATGAATGCTAAGTAGTGTGTTTGTCTATTTGCCAGCAAATAGATGGTTATATATGTGAAATGGGACTGGGGAAAATAAAACAATAATGGCAAAATGTAAATGCTAAATCCAGACCAACACTCCTATAAATGCCACATAATGGCTTGAAGATATTGGCTGTCATATGATTTGCAAAGGTAATTTTTTCCAGTTCAGTTTTTGTGTATCATATACATTGCTTGGGGCACCTGTGGCTCAGTGGGATTTATTAGGACTGAACTGTTCACTCCAATAATGACAAATTTTGGAGAGTGATACATAGATTTTAAAGGGAAAAGGACAGAATACAGATACAGAGAAGGACCATTGCTTTTTTTCTTTAGTTTTCCTCTCCTCTAGCTCAGTCCACCTGGCCCATTTAGCTTCAGCACCTGGAGCTCACAATTACACTATTGATCCATTGACTGGCCAGGTTTCATTTGTCCAGCCCATCCAACTTTGAGCACTTCAATTATCAGAGCCATCACAGGCACACTGCTGCAAGTGGCAGCTTGTCCAACGCTGTAATCAGTCAGGGAATGAGACCCCAACAGCAATGTCATATCAGCAGACGCCCCCCCCCCATATTCACCTTGATCATGAAGAGCCATCGATGGTTGACAGGGCAGTGAAAGGGCCCAACTAGACTTAGAGATGAGTGCCGATCATCTCAGCTTAGTTGCTCAATTTATCCAGAATAGGGAACTTAAGTAGAAATGTGTGTTTTCCATGATTTATTGACGGTCATTCAGGTAAACAATTTTTTCTTGTGTATTAATCCATCAAAAAGTAATACAGAAGATTTTCTTGTGCATTAATGATCACTCGATCAATGTTTAAATATCTAGGTGAAAGCAATGAGCACAGACAAAAAAGCCCATTGTGACATGAGTATGTGTGCTTTTGTGAGACAGAGAGATAGAAATATTCAGTTGTATAATTCTTTAAATTTTCTTCTCAAATGACGTATACCATCTGTATGTAAAGAATTAAGTCAGCAGAGATTGGACTAAACATTTCAAATATACATGATTACACACAATTTTCTCTAAGATACAATATTCATGTTATCACATAAGAACTGCAGGGAAAAGAAAATGAAAGTTCCAATATAACAGCTGAAGCTCAATGTAGGCTGTGTTTGGTTCTGATGCACGAGAGCTACATTCTGACAACCACTGTGGTTTAATGTGAGAACCATTACATGTAAACCAAGGTAAGTTTCATAATCCACCAACAAAAAGTTCATCAGCAAAGGCAGACGTTAACAAGGAAAGATTTTCAGAGATAGTTTCTCTGGCCTGAGCTAGTCAGCCAGTCAGGGACAGAATAGTGATCTGAGATTCAGTCTGAGTTAGGTGAAACAGCATGGCTGTACTGCCCACGCCTACATACAGCCGCTCTATAAAAAGATCAGAATTCTTTGGAAGTAAGGTTGTGAGAGAAAGAAAGAAAGAAAGAAAGAAAGAAAGAAAGAAAGAAAGAAAGAAAGAAAGAAAGAAAGAAAGACCTGCAGTAATGGACAGAAGTGGAAGGCACAAATTAGTCACTACGCTTTTCCCTTTGAAACACACCACAATTGTGCAAATAGTATTGACAAGAAAAATGTGTAGGGCCAAAAGGAAATATCCATTTGAGGCTGTAAATTAATATTGAATGAAAGGTTGTCCCTGATATGTGAAGGCCATCACACCGATGTGTGATGGCCTTCACATATTGTAAAACAGGTATAAGCCTTCGTTTAATATCCCCATTCTTACTCTGTCTGGTGTGTCACAGATGAGAGTTCACAGCAGTTTTTAGTCAATTAGATTTTTTTTTTGTTTCAATGCTTTGATTTGAATTTTTATCAAGCTTTACTTATTCTTCTAAGATGACTAACAAGAAAACACAGTTTTCCCAAGTGAATTGCTTATTGAAACTTTGGCCCATTCATTTGTTTCATTTACATAATTTCACTGAGCTGCAATTACCATAACAAAGATTTGGTGTCCTCCAGTGACATTGCTCAGTGAACAAATTCAAACTCAATAGCTCTCAAATAACATTTAATATAAATGAGATTTGGTTGGGATGTTGACAGCTTTATGATCTGCAACAGATAAGGTGAAAAATACACCAGATTACAGCTATTTTCACAGCAAAGTGCCTCTGAAATTACCAGAGACACAAAGTAGTGACAGTCATCTTCCCTCTATAATTCCACTGTGTCTTGTCTGTCCTTACAAGAGTGCACTCCTCACTTCCTTTTTAAGTATCTGGAAAGATACCATACTTTTTTTTTACAATATATAATTTGTAAAAAAAAAAATCAGGGAACGTGACTGGTTTGTGTTACTCTCAGCTCTGGTGTCAGCTGTTTGCCCAGTTTTGCCTGCCTACCAAGAATGGTGTGCCTGTTGCAGAAACACACACAATTTAAGTGGAAACTGGTGTTATGGTGAGTTAATACAAATGACAACATTGTCAGCAGCTCAGCAGGGAAGACACTTTGCGGTGAGGTGGTATTTTATTCCTATGCTGTGACTAAAATACCAGCCTTGCTTGAAAATAAGAACCTAATTCGTCAATACACGTACTGTATTATCCTGTATATTCATATCATGTACATGTATCCATAGATGATAGCATTGTTGTAGTCTGTTTGTCTTGTTTTTTTTAAGTCAGAACACTATAGCAAACAAATGTGTGAAACAGCAAATGTATCACCTCCAGCAGCAAATCCATATAAGGGACTTTATTAGAGATCTACAGTTGCTTTATAAGAATTTGCAGCACTTTTAATATTTTTCTTACCACTGGTGCAACTGCTACAAACAACTGTACACTGCAAGTTAGCAATGTCCTTCTCAGTCAAGGTGAAAAAATTCATGCTAAATGCCAGGGGGAAAAATAACCGAGTCAATGTCAAGAGATCAAGGAATTCCTTTAAGACGTAAAGCTAGAGCGACAAGGCTAAGAAAAGAATTATCAAGATGAGCCGGTCCCTACTTTGCCCCTGTCATGCTTAAACAGGCACTTTGCTGTGAAAATTGCTCTAAGTCACTTTATTTTATACCTTATCTCCCACATATCATAAAACTGTCAACATTCTACTCCATTTTCATTTAGATTGGATTTTATTTGAGAGCCAGTGAATTTGAATTTTGTTCTGTTAGGGTTCAAAGTCTTATTATGGTAAAGTCATCTCAGTAAGTTACACAGGAGGGCACACAGTGGCTCAGCAGTCAGCACTGTTCCCTCACGATGAGAGGTGGTGGTGTTCTGCTCCTTTCAGTGAGACATTCGTAAATTTTTACTTGGTTTGCAATGTCACCTCAGGGTGCTCTGGTTTCTGATAGGCAAAAGATGTTGGATATAGTTGCACTGAAGAATCAGAAGTAGGACTGCTTTTGGACAAGCTGAATTGACACTATGAATTAAAATAATAAGCTGTGTTGTCTTAGTACAACACATAAAACATGTGATGATTACACTATACTGGTCTGTAAACTAAATAAAACATATGAGGACATTATCTGAGATCCAGGACTGGGCCATATGGAATACTTTTCAGGCTTTATATGATTATATAATCATTAATATAATTCTGCACACAGGGTGTTTCTCTGATCTCATAAAAAGTTTACTTTTTAAAGGTTTGTGCTTCTAACAAATGACTATACATTGTAATTACTACATGATAAAATATCTACCTTATAAAATACAGTCAGTCATCATCTATAGTTAATGGTGCATGGCTATTTAATGTTAATTGATAATTATATTGGTAAGAAAAAGTAAAATTATCTATAAATATGGTCAAAATCTCCTATAACCCAAGTAATCGTGTGTAATATTGAGTTGCAACTTGAGTTTTTTTTAGATAATGTTTTCTTAATTCTTTATTCTCCAATCAGTATTTAATTTTCCATTAAAATATTTTGCTTAATTCCATTTAATTTCAGTACTGCAACAGCCTATAAAATCAAAATCACAATATGATGACATCCAAACAGATGACACCTTGTCTCGTCACTATATTGATACTGTACAATGTTACATGTGAGGAAAACACCTCGCTTGAGAGGTAAAGCAAGCATTTGTTTACATGCATCCTCTTTATCCAGAGCTAACACCTCTACCATGGCACCAGCCACACAAAACAAACACTGGTGGAGCCTTGTAGAATACAGGCACGGAGCACGTTCCACAACATGGGCACTCTGACTGTGCCTGGGTGTCAACAACTACCCAACTCAATTACTTTCGGCTGCAGCACACCACTAATCCTCACCCCACCTCTCTTCGACTCCTCCACCATTATTCCTGTACATCAACAGATTTGCATGTACTTTCACGCCACTATTTAGTTTGTTGTTTATTTTTAGAAGCCCATGCCTAATTAGGAGGAGCTGGTGTAGAACACAAGCATAAATGGCAACATTAGCACTGGTGCTAATGAGAGAGAATATTGTGGGTAAAGCTCAGTAATTTCATCCACCACTGTATTATTATTTTTCATTATCATCTCAGCAGATGGCTGACCCCTCTACCACTCTTCCTCTGTGAGAAAACTACTGAGTTGTCCACTGAATGGATATTTTTCATATCAACCATAACAGTTAATAGCATTAGTCCTGTCATCCCATAAACCCTTTGTCTGTGATGCAGGGATCCATTCCCCAATTAATGTCAGAATTTATTTATTTATTTTTTTATCGAGATAACACGCATCAGTTACCATAACACACCTTGGCCCGTTCTATGCAGATGCTGACAGTTCTTGGTGCAGGGTGGCGAGATTGGATGGAGAGGAGGGGTGAGGGAGAGAAGAGCTGTATTACACAAATTATCTGTCACACAGGCAACGTGTCCATGGAGGCAAAGCAGGAGATGCATTGCTCTGGGCAGTCAGCTGTGTTGGCTCGATGTGAGCCAACCTTTCTGTGGGCTCATTATCTTTATCAGTTTGCTACTACTGCAGGGACAGTAGTGAGTAGACGGCGTTTCAGAAGACAAATCTCTGATGGGCATAATATGCTGTCCCCCTTAGTTATCTAGTGTGTATCAGATTAGTCCATTTGATAACAGGCACATATATAAATGTGGATAAAACAACCACATTTATATATGTGCCTGTTATCAAATGGACTAATCTGATACACACTAGACAGCTGGTTTTCATAAAACATCATCCAATCAGGATAATTTTTGAGCAGAGATGCTGACTATTCTTTTTCTTGATTGCACTGGAATGATGGAAAGTAAAATTAAAGAGTTCACGGACTCATCCTCCATGCAAGAGAAGAGAAGTCTGTGAGTTGTCATCTGTTACCTGGTCAGTGGTGGCAGGAAGCTGCAGAGCTATGAACCGTCACGCCTGTCTCCCGACTGCCCTCTCGCGCTGAAGCCCCACTGTGCTCCTCTGCCTAATAAGGCTACTCAGTATGCAAAACAAGCTCCCTGACGGCCACCAGTGCTCACCTCCCAGTCGCTGACCTCCCCTAAAGCCATGGAGCCGAGCTGGGCTGAGCTGTGCCTAGTCAGCCGGTGTCAGATGTCAGATGGGATGGATGGCAGAGCTAGTTATGAGCAAGCAGAGCAAGCAGGTCTGGATCAAGTAATATAAGCTGATACTTTTTTTCCCATTTCATCATAAGACAACAGATATGTGTCAGAATGTGGGAATAAAAGCAGGAAATTGTGTATAAAGCAATGCCATTTTATGTTATCTTTTTTTCTTATGTGGGTGATAAATGACCAAATATATATATATATATATTTTTTTTTCTTTTTAATACAGTTAACGTTTGAAAAGATATTTCATCTCTGAACCAGTTCCATTGCTTAATTTTATTCATAGTCAAAAATCTACTCCTTTTGTTTTTAACAATTATTACTACATAAGTACACAACCAATGGAAGATACTAAATAATGACTATAAAAGATAAAATCTTTGCTCCAAACACCCACTCGCAGTTAATGTGCTTTATATCGTGGAACTGCCACGGCCTCACAGACAAAATGCAGTTTCAACAACAGAAACTTTCATTTACTTAACAATGGGACTGTTAAAAGTTCAAGAGGGGACTCTGCACTTGATCAACTTGTTTCTTCTGAACACCTTGTATTCGCTATTGTGCATAAGTGCAGTAACAACATCATTTATTGAGTTGTTGTGGTTAAATCTATGTAATGCAGATAATATGTTCAGGTTGGCTCAGTCTCTCTGAAGTACTGGGCATAGTAATGTGATTTGCCATTGTTTCACTACCCTCAGTTGGAGTGTCTGCTCTTGTTGCTTGGGATTTTGGGAATGATTGTCACGTTAATGTATGGCCAACACAATTCTCATGCTATCACAGGGAAGCGATGCGCAAAATACCAATGTGCTGGCCACTTGTCATAGAAAGATGATAAACATTATGTTACAATATGAAACTTTGGAAATACTTCATCAATCTATTAAATATTAATTGTACTATATAGTTGTGCTATAGTATATAGTGACACTGGATGGTTAAAAAGCATGTATTAAATATTTGACTCTCACAATGACCCCCAGTCATATTTACACACTCTGCCATTCACACTCTCTAATGAACATAAGGCTGATGTAATCGAAAGTAACACAATATTCATAACCACATGCTGATGTTCACACACCTGCTATATGTCAGACAATTTCACCAGAAATTCACATTAAAAAAACTCTGCACCCTGGGAATTCAGAAGTAGAATTCGTTGTCTGCCTCTCAACATGTCACACTTTAAAAGAAGTCTGGGTATTGATCTCCAGGAAGAGTCTGTCAGATTTGCCATGTGCCTGCTCCCGGCTCCCAGCTCAGTCAGAGCCCAGAAAGGATGTTATCCCCCGGGGCTGATTAGAGGCATTTCACTGGGAGACTCCCAGGTCACTCTTTAAGCTCCCTCCCCTCCTGCAAGCCTGCCCTGTCAGAGACATGAGACTCAGGGATACTCCTGAGGAAAATGACAGTGACTGACATTTTTTTACAGGTTACTCCTGTTTCAGCCATTTTGTGTGTTTGTGTATTTGGGGAAAGGTTATGAATTAAGTACTGCTGCTAATTTCAGGCTTCCACTAATTGTGTGTGTGTGAGTCTTTCACCCATCGGTCCTAATTGTCACCACACTGTGCTCTGACTGATCACATGGTCTGATTCTGTCAAAAACTGGCTTCAACCCACTCACTGCTATGATAGAGAACTTAGGATGGTTAGAGAAAAAGAAGAAAGAATAATCTATTTTCATTGTTGTCACATCATGCTTTGTTAGTTTTACAGCCGTTATCAAATCTGTGTTGTATGAAGTGTGACAATATTTGAACTGCTTCCTTTTATTCCTTTGGAGGTCACAGTAAGAATTAAACCAAGAGCAGACAAAAGACAATAGTGCCAATATGACAAGTGAGTGAAGGAGGGAGTGAAGAACAGAACAAGCAATTTTTCTGGCATTTCTCTTTGAAAAGTTCTCAGAATAAAATGTTTACTATTGACTAAATCTTAAAACCACAATTTCAGAGGGCACACAGATTGTGGTTTAACAATGTGGCTGCAAAAAGGGAAACTAAGATGGTCTTTGCAAAATGTAATTTACTGATCTAGCCGTAACTACAGTGTGGGACCAAAACAGAGAAGAGCACCTGGTTGCCCTGAACAAGTATCAGTGCCAAAAAGAAAAAAAATAAATAAATCTCTTAACACACTAAGGAAATACTAAGTTTCTCAAGGTCGAAAATTATACTAAGTAACATCAAGCTTTTCTGTTTGTTCCTGTTATTTTTAAAAATACAGCCATTTTTTTAAATATGACAACAGTGTTGTATGCTGATTAAATAGAGTCAAATATCTGTGCAGCTCATTAAACTTATTATGTACAGTAGCTTTGAAACAATAGAAAGAGACAAGGAGTAGTCTCTAGCTAGGTCTTCATTTGGTCTACATCCGAGGCTTTTATATTGTGGTACCACACCTTCTGACTCTCAGCAGGTCAAAACAGGGACAGGGTGTCCACCAGGGCCAGACTGACCTTTACCTGATTGAGTTAAGCATGATGAGATTACAGAACAACCTGAACTGCCAGTACCATTACCATCCTGTTCTCCATTAGTGACCTCTGGCTGGGATTCCATGTACATGCATGCAGACTGTACCAACACCTACAAACACACATGTGTATGCATATGAATACACAAACACCAAATACATACATTCACATTTACAAACACACATTTGCATTAAGTTTGAATTTTACTATATATCCTCATTATTTATAAGTGTGTGCAATCATCTATGCATTTACGTGTCCATGTAGGTGCACAGTATGTGTACAAGTCTGTATTTATTGTGCAGCAGAGCTGGCTCGTGGGTGAGCATGCACTCTCCCTCTTTCGCCTTGTCGCATTTGTCTGTTCCTATCTGCCTCACAGCCTCCTCTGCCTCCCCCACACTCTGCCTGGGGAGTGATTAAATCAGTGTACGCCTGTCCACAAGCCAAAGAGATTGGCTCTCTCTCACACACACACAGAGAGACCACAAACACCCACACAGTGACTTAAACAGAAACATAGTTACACACACATTATGGACACAACTATGCAGATGCATTTTTTACCCACATCCCATATATTCAGACTTTAATGTGATCTGCCACAAGATCACACTCTCTCAGTCTGTCACATTGACACCAGGTATGGTAAAATACAATACTTAAGCTGTGTGTGTGTTTCTTTGCGAGAGAGCTACATATCTGACATGTGGACAGTAATTCTCGGTGATCACATCAGGTCATATTGTCCTTGTTTTTTTTCTGCCTGAGTGAAAATGTCTTGATGACTTGCTGTATGTGTGTAGGTGGTGAGACACCCTGTTTGTCCATGAATGTGTTCCTGCGAGGGGAGTATGAGTTACTCTTTGTTAACATATGCATGTGTGAGTACATGTGGCAGAAAGTCCTTATGTCCTCAGTGGGCCCTAGACTGATTAAAGAGAACCCATTCTCTTCATATTCAACACAAGAGATCCATCAGCCTCTGCCTTTGAGGATCACCAGGTGCGTCAGCAGCTAAAGTGCCTGTGATCTTGAGGATTTCAACCATCTTTGATTAACTTGGCAGCATATTAAGTGGAACGGTATTGAGCAGGCCGGAAGAGTGAAAAACGCATCAGTGAGAGTCAGTCTTGTAGGCAATCGCACAAAGTCATGTTTGCATATCCGACCGAAGTTTAAGTGCCTATGTTTGGCAAATAGTGCAAATATGATTAGAGGTTTGCAGGTCAGCTGAGTGGGTCAGAGTATTATCAGGCTTATGTGTGTTCAGGTCTTATAAAGGAGGAGGGAATGTGCAATTAAATTTGCACAGTCCATTTTACAAGCTTGCCAGCACATTTAAAAACCACATTCCTTGATTTGATGTCAAAAAAAAAGAAATATTATATTCCGATATACACCTACACTTTTAAACATTTCTGTATGCATGACAATTAAAATCATAACATAAAAAGTTATTCACTGCATTGAAATATTTCTTCATTACTTTCAATTTGATTTAAATTCTCATACTATCTAACCATGTCTCCTGAAAATTAGATTTCAATACAAACTGTCCAGACAACATTAATTTTAAAAAAGTCCCTTGTTAACATTAAATTGTTAACTCTCATGCTGTGCTTCATTTAGTCAATAAATATGTTGCCTCTGCAGCATTATCTAACTGGCAATTACATATTAGATGATAGTGTAAGTGTTTTTTTTTTGTTTTTGTTTTTTTTTTTTAAAAAGGGAAGCAGTAATTTCACTCAGGAAAACCACCAGCCAAAGAACTTCTGCCTTTACAACTGCACTCCAGCTTCCCTCAAAAGAAAACTGCAGTATCATCTTGATGGGTATCATGCAACTTGCTCTGATCTCTTTTCTCTTCACGGTGACAAAAGGTCATTCTCGTAAAATGGGAAATGTCTGTCAGTCTGCAGAAACCACCAGCCAAAGAACTTCTGCCTGTACAACTGCACTCCAGCTTCCCTCAAAAGAAAACTGCAGTATCATCTTGATGGGTATCATGCAACTTGCTCTGATCTCTTTTCTCTTCACGGTGACAAAAGGTCATTCTCGTAAAATGGGAAATGTCTGTCAGTCTGCAGGCCTCCAAAGATACAGGAGTTACCAAATGCAGTGAGGGCAAATTGGGATCCAGCGTAAATGTACAAAAGTAAACTTCAATAAAGCAGCAAGGGGACTAGTTCTGCTCTTTTATCTTTTATTGGCCAGTGTGCTCTTAGCCTGCTGGGAGTTGTCCCACTTATTCCACCATACACACCCTGCCACGTAGGTGAACCCTCCTAATATGCGATAGGCCCCTGCCTCTTCTGCAGCCCAATTCCTGATCTGATACTAGGCCAGGGGGATGTTTTTTTTTTCTCTCTTTTTTTTTCCACATAGTCATTTCAACTACATTTCCCAGAAGGTCTTACTGCACGGCTACACTGAACCTGGAGAAAGGCCCTCAAATGTGTGAAGAAATAACATGAGGAATGAATTCATCCTTTATTCCAGTTTACATTAAATCCCCAAAAAACATAAATAAATGGCAAGATAGTTTTTGCAAAGTAGAGGAATTAAAATGTCTCCAAGTCAATTTCATCCCCCTTTTCCTTTTTCCCTCTTGTCAGTCGTAGATTGTTGCTCCCCTACCGTCATGGGTAATTTGTTTTCTCATGTTTACAACATTAGACATGGCTTTTCATTATACATTCTGCGATATCGAAATGAACTCATCATTTCAGCTGTACATGGCATTTAAGTAAGCTCCGAGACTGCTGAAACAGACATATAGTAGATGTCAAGACCTTTTGATCAAGCAACAAATTGACGGATTCATAAAGCACACATCCAAATCTTGTTTTCCTTTTTCAGACCCATTTTAATAAGTTTAAGTTAAATTCCCTGTCCCTGTGGTGTGGTTTTCCCACTGACGCTCTCACCCTGGATTAAAACCCTAATTAACTTGAGCATAAGTCTTTGGCTGAAAAGGCAAAGACAGAGACTGAGAGGGAGAGGGGATTGTGGCACATGTGATCATGGGATGTTTGCAAGTCTACTGCAGGGTACATCATTCTTGTGGCGACACTGCTGCTCTGCTTTGTCTGCAGGACCCTGCTTCCTCTCAACTGACCCCATCTCACAGTTTGTTTCTGTCTATCTCCTCGATAAGCCTTCATACTGCAGAGGTTAGGACACAGAAGAGGGGCAGAAGGACAGCACAGACTTGGCAAAGACAAAAAAACCTGTCGATCTCTCTGAGGGCATGACCTCATGTTATGAGGCTGACATGGCCACAGAGTAAAGATTTAGCTCCAATTTTACTTTGGAGGGTGAGCCAAAAATATGAATGTTACCCATCATTCAGTGCCGCATCTGCAAACACAGGCTAGACTGAGTGGTCTGATCTTGTGGGTCACCTTCAAGACAGAAATGACATGCCTGATCAAAGGCTGGACATTTGCCACTGGGATGCCTTAGTATTTGTGTCCAGCTGTGCCTGTCTGCTTGTCTGACCTTGGCGTGGCATCCTGAGGGTTTGTGTGGCAAATAATGGCTAATCTGACCACAGATAATGCTTTGGTGTCCCCTTCATTCCCTGTTTTATAGTGTCATTCTGTTCTGAGTTACATGTCTGATGAGGTTGTTTGAAGAATGGATATCCTTCAAATATGTGGAGTGGTGGGTGGTGTTGGGGTGGAAGCAGTGAGCTTGATAAAAATACATTACAGTCCTTCATAAACTGCTAATGACACATACTGAACAATAGTTTGCCCGTGTGGGTCTGCCTTGCAAGGAGAACCACATTAAGCATCTTGCCTGCAGGTGGCACTGTAGTGGGCAGTCATGCTGGCATTTCTGTAAAGCAGCTATCTGCCTATGATGTGTGGACCTGCCACAGACATTAGCAACATCACTGCAATGCTGACAACTCTCACACCAGCTGCCTTTATCTCCACAGCTTTGTTTCTGAGTCAGAGTGCAATAACATTTGAATTCCAAATGGAGCGTAAACAACCCATAATCTCAGAACAGAGCATAGTTTTTTAACATCCTAGTATGACAGAGCTTTTATGTGCTCAGGCTATTCTATCAGCTTCCTACGAAAGCCCTGATGTTTTTTCACCCTCTAAGCCCTCAGCTAGTGATCCAATAGGCCTCCCACTGCAAATGGCAAATGTCTCTACCCATTTAAAGAGCTCATAGCTCTTTATTGGGGATCATTGCACTGGCAGTATCTTTCAGCCAAACATCAGTGTTACCATTCAAATGCTGAAATTAATTCTGCAGCCAGGGTAAAAAGGTGAACAGTCATAACAGTAAGCTCTTGCTCTCGCTCAGTAGCACTACTACTCTCTCTCTGTTTCTGCCTTTTATATAGCCAGGAGCAACTTTTTCCTTTTACTTTTCCCTTTTTTAAAGAGCTAAAATGTCTTTGCATCTGAAATGTGCATTAATGCACCACTAAGGCCAACCAGTGCATTTAAAAAAAAAAAAAAAAAAAAAAAAAAAACATCCAGTGAGTTGCAGATCCACGGGTCTGCTGGCACACAGGAAAGATTTATTGTCTGCCCTGTGCTTGTGCTGCTGTTCCTCATTACCAGCCAACTTTGACCCCGTCTTGCCGACTCCAGAGAGATGCTTTATCTTCACAGATGACTGTATGAATAGATTCTAGTCAATGTGCGGTTCCATGGTGCCCAGATTAGGTCCCTGGCATGGGATGACACCACACACAGTCAAGAGTGTTAGGTGTGAGAGGAAGACACGGGAAAAGGGAGAGACATCTGTTGTGGTCACCCACCCTGCAATGCCCTGTTGTAGCAGGATGCATAACATCCCTGTGGTTTACTCTTTCCCTGTATGCATGAGCATGTGTGTTGTTGGAGAAGAGTGGAAACGGGAGGTGGGTTGGGGAGCACACAGGCGAGAGGGGATGCTTTGCCATATGGCCAATTCCCTGCTTGAGGTTGAGAGAGAGGAGCGAAGGGAGTGCATGCACTAGAGACAAGCAGAGAAAGCAATGTGGCAAAATGCCTATTTTTTACAAGTCATTTAATTGTCCATTGCTCCAAGTATCTTATTTCCCTTAAAATCAGGAGAAAAGCTTCCAATGTTGCAAGAATTAATGAAATCCATCTTCTTTTCTCTGACCAAGCTGACATTTTCTCTGATGAATACCTGGAACATTGATGACACCTCCCGTGTGGCAGCCAGTCGCAGCAGCCCTCACTACCCTTTAAACAACTTTGTACCCTTTACTTGTTCCTACTTTCTTTAAGTCTGTTTTTTTTTTGTCTCAACCATGGCCACCAAGTACACTCTGCTTGTTGTGGCCCTGCTGCTGTGTTTTTTGCATTTTTTAGCCATGTCTGGGGAGAAGAACTGGTGTTAGAGGACGACACTCTCCCCAACACCTGTGAACATCCAGGAAATGGACTGCACTGTACAGGAAGTGTCAGAGCAGACTTTAGTTGCTGAGGAGACTTTTGGAGTGCAGGGAGCACTCCTTGAGACCCTTTATGACTCAGTAGCGGCATCAGCCATCTTCTGTGGAGTGGTCTGCTGGAGCAGCAGCATCTCAACAGTGGACAGGAAGAAACTGGCCAGACTGATTAAAAAACTCAGCTCTGTCCTGGGATGCCCCCTTGACCTAGTGAAGGTGGTGGGAGAGAACAGAATGATGGCCAAGCTATAATCTCTGATGGACAATCTCTCCCACCCCCTGTGGGACACCATCACAGCACTGGGCAGCTCCTTTAGTGACAGACTGAAACATTGTAAATGTCTAAAGGAGCGGTACCTGTGTTCCTCCCTGCTGCTGTGAGACTGTACCACAAGCACTGCTCTCAGTAGACCACAGTGACATGAAACCGTCCCATGTGCAATGTAACACCACCATTCTCTGATAAGTGCACTATATTAAGTGCAATCCTGGTACACATTGTAAATATTAAGCTCAAACTGTATATATTGTGCTAACACTTTTTCTATATTGTCTTATTTTTATAGTTTATATTTTTCTATACTGTACAGCCACAGTGTATATTTATTATTTATTACCTTTATCTGTCCTGTCTGCTGCTGTGACACTGTAAATTTCCCCAGTGCAGGACTAATAAAGGACTATCTTATCTTATCTTATCTTACATTAACCCGTCCCATTTAAATACGTAACAATGTGGTCTTATAGAAGCTGCTAAGATTAACATTTAAAGTAATTGGTGAGCAAATGAAATGTGCAATAGAAGTTTAACAAAGAACCTCATATTAATTCAAAAAAGCTACAGTATATGATTATTTTAGCAGTGTATAGTCAGTAAAGGCAAGCAAAGGGTGAGTGTCACACAAAGACACTTTATCTTCCCATTGCTCCCCCTCTTCCAGAACGTGCCCAGAAGATGTAATGATCACCCAAACCTTGCCTCTCTGTGTAGAACTGCAGGAACTCAGCAGTAGATCTAAACCTTGTAAACATATGGATGGTATTTGTGTGATGTCAGACACTAATGGTCTACAAATGATGGTTCAGTGGATGTTACTGTCATTAAATCTCCACCCAAACCAAGACAGCTAATGTAAGATGACAAGGACACATGGGGGGTAGATGGGATAAAAGTAAAAGAGAAGTACATTTTTTTTTATTTTTAAGGGAAAATGACTGGACTTGGTGACTCACAGTGCTCCCGCCAAAGCAGTTAGCAAATGCTATGCTTTGCTATGGCAAATTATAATTGTCATTTGCTGATATGTATGGTTTGCAGCACTGAATCTTCTACCAGCATTTCATGGAGAAAACGCTGATTTGTTTTTCCATAATGACATTAGGCAACTTATTTTGAAATGTTTCTGACTATGCATCACAGTTTTATTGAGCACCAAAATCAGACCACCATTTCTGCTATGTTCATTTGTTATTATTCATGCTGTATGAGGTACATTGTTTGTGGTAATAAGTCACTTGGTGTGAAATATTTAATCATTTTCAATAAATCTAAAAAAAATATACATCTGCTAAGGATTAAATAATTATGGCACCTAATAAAACAAATCTTGAATCAAAACTCAGCAGCAACAATATGTTGAAGATTAGGGGAAAATTATCTGTGACAGTGAAATGCCTGTTTCCATCATTTGGTGTGAAAGAGATGTTTACATGTACAGGTCAGGCTTCACTGTTTCTCTTAGGCTGCATCTTAATCAGTGTCAACACATTTTGCTGACAACTGCTACCCAATGTGAAATACAGACTTAAACTAAAATGTTTGAACTGATTAATTAGTTGTTGTTATCAGTTTTTAGACAAATACACATTACACATGTTTTGCAATTTAAACAATTCTCTCAGTTGTGTTCCTAAACACCAATTTATGCCCTGCTTTGCATTACACTTCTTGGAATCAGTTTAGAGGATGTGTCTTTGGTCTATGTAGTAAACCAAGAGATCACAATGTGATTATGAAGTTTTTATCCTGTGATTTATTTTTTTTCTATACTTTGTTCAAAACATGAAAATACTCACAACCTATGTGAAGACACAAATAATATTTAAAATGGAATACACTGTGTAATAATTAAATGTTTTTGAATTTGTACACCCACTACAATAAAATATGTTTGAGGGACAAGACAAATTGTATACACATTCAGCTCAACCACTTACCAGACTGACTCACAAACAGATGCACCAGCAGACTGATGAGCTCATGTTAGATCTGCAGAAATTCAACTATCCATCATCCATCCATCCATCTTCTGCCACTTATCCAAGGTTGGGTCATGGGGCAGCAGCTTAAGCAGGGAAATCCAGACTTCCCTCTCCCCGACCACTTTGTCTAGTTCTTCTGGGGGAATCCCAAGGCAAGCCGAGAGACACAGTCCTTCCAGCGAGTCCTGGGTTTTCTCCCAGTGGGACAAGCCCGGATGCCCAACCAGATGCCCGAGCCATCTCATCTGACTCCTCTTGATGCGGAGGAGCAGCAGCTCTACTCTGAGACCCTCCCAGATGACCCTATCTCTAAGGGAGAGCCCAGACGCACTGCGGAGGAAACTCATTTTGGCCACTTGTACCCACGATCTCATTCTTTCCGTCACTACCCACAACTCATGACCATAAGTGAGGGAAGGAACATACAGTAGATTGACTGGTAAATCAAGTGCTTTGCCTGACAGCTCAGCTCCTTCTTCACCATGACATACCGATGCAGAGCCCGCATTATTGCGGACGCCACACTGATTCACCTCAATCTCCTGCTCCATTCTTCCCTCACTTGTGAACAAGACCCCGAGATACTTAAACTCTTCTACTTGGGGCAGGATCTCATTCCCTACCTGGAGAGGGCACTCCACCCTTTTCCAGCTTAGGAGCATGTGGACCAAGTTCTGACACAGGTTGTACGGGATCAAATGGCCCTTATCTGTACTCCCGGAGCACTCCCCACAGGACTCCCCAAAGGACACAGTTGAACACTTTCTCCAAGTCCACAAACCACATGTAGGCTGGTTGCACCCTCCAGTACCCTGTATTCAACTATCCAGCATCAGAAAATGCAGCAGCAATTGGTACCACTGTGTGCTGATATTCTGAATGTAGAAGGATCACAGTGAAGGACAGACACTCAAGGGATTATTTTTTTCTTGTTTTGAAAGGTGAGAACATGAAACAATGAGATACAGCAGGGAGAGAGTTACAAGAAGAGACAAGGAGAAAGACAGAGACATTTAAAGGGAGAAACCAATGATGCTGCTCATGCATTGGGATCGCCACGCCCACTGAGCAGCCTGGGGCTCTGGAGTGAAGGAAGGATCTCATCTGTTTTATCTCCTGTCTTCTTTTCTTTCTTTTTTTCCCCCAAAGTTACACAGAGAGCACATCCCTTTTTCCCTTTTCCCTGCTTCACTGAGGCAACAATCTTAATGGCCCCTGACCATAATCTACCAGAGTGGAACATTTTTCTTCAATAGACAAAAAAACGCTTATAGATACTACAAGGGTATAACATCACAGGGTTGTCCTCTAGTAAAAGAGAGAAGGATGTGCAGTGATTGTTTGCATGTGTGCTTCGTCCTGCATCTTCCTATCACAGTGATGCATACTGACACAAACAGTGACAGATACACCGAAGAAGCAGAAAAGGAATAAAGCATGTAACTGTGTACAACTTCTCTGTGGTTTTTTTTAATCTGCACTGGGCAGAAAAAAAATCAACAACAAAACTTAGCGGTCTTAACATAGATTTTTCCATCTGTGTTCTTTTATGAATACACTTCTGGAGGGATCAATTAGTTGTGTGTACACCTGGAACAAAGTCAATCAATAGTGCAGTTTTTATCACATTAGTCGTCAGGAGCTGTACTCACTCACACTCAGAATGTAGAAGCTGGGATACAAGAGAGGAGTTGGCAAGCAAAAGAAAATGCTGCTGAGGACTGAATGTGTAATATTAGGGGAATAATTTGTTGACGTCTCTAGAGGCAATTCAGACAGATGACAGTACTGCAACATATCTGCCTGTAACAGTCAAATATTTGTTTTGCTTTAGTCACCTTGCAGTGTGATGGACTGGGATATGACAGTTTAGAATGTTTGGAAAGGCAACTTATTTATTTACAATTGACAATTCTGTATCTTTTTATTTGTTTTGTTTTCCCTGGCATGTGAATAATCCTAATGTGGAAAATTCATCCATCTGGTGCTTGGAGCAGACTAAAAATGACACTATATGTTATTTGCACAGTGAACTGCAATCATAGCGATTTGGTTTCTGTTGCCAGAGTCAGTGCTTCTTTATCTGTCTCTCTTTTTGTCAGATACTGTGTTTTTCTTCAATGATTGTATTTTTAACATACACACGCACGCACACACACACACACAAACACAAACACACACACACACACACACACACATATATATATATATATATACAGTATATATATGTTACTTTGTCTCTTGGCAGTGTATTTTGTCACTCCTTTCTTTGTTCTTGTCTTTGTTGCCCACTGCCATACTAAAACACACACGCACAGACACACACATTTAATTTTTACACATACACATTTTTACAAGTGTAAACAGCGTGGCACAGGGTGTTATTCAAGTTATTTTGCATATAAATGATTAATGAGGTATGTGTCTGCCTGTTTGTCTGTGCTACGCCTTCTCCTTTCACCAAATCAGACCCTTTTCTTCACAGCGGACATTTTTACATGTCACAAGAGGAAAGGTCCAGGTGTGCCTGATGACATTAACCATGGCTCATCTCTAGTCCAAAGTCCCTGTAATTAATTTCATTATTTACAAATGTGGTTTTCCTGCTGTGATCTGTCAAAATGTCTTCTGTGAAAAACGCCTGTCAATATTCATCCTTCTTTTGTGTTTGTTACATAGCAGCAAATCATTTCTATAGTTACTTCAGTCAATGCTGAGTTGGAAAATGGCATGTGCTGACTGACATGCCTTACTGTGATACTTCCTTGTATATAAAGTGCCTGTGTTGTCCATGTCTCTGTGAACAGTGTGAATTGGTAAATTGGACAGAATCTCATCAGGCGTTAATAATGGAAGCTATCTGTAAATAGTGTTGGAGCAGGGGAGCAACAGATGCTGCTTCTGGTGAAAAAGAAAAGCCTGCATTCCTCGACTGAGCCTGCTCACCGCATGCTGCCACTCACGTTTTTGGCTTCCATTAACACTGATCTATATTAATTCCTTAAAAAAGAGGAAAGAATAAGGAAGTTGATTAAGGAAATGAAAATCTATTCTCCTGAGCTGAAGCTCAATGTGTTCCAGTCTGTTTCACACTCTGGGATTTTTAAACCTTAATGGCTATCCAGTTAGTCACAGATCAGCGAAGCAGGGCTGGGATACAATGTTATTTATCCATCTACTTTCATTTAACCCCCATGCCTCAACATGTTTGTTCAGATCTAGCGGCAAAAGAAAACCACTCAAGTCATATCTAAAACTGACAATAATTCTGTACCCTGTCTCTCTGAGCAGCTTCCGATCTCACATTCTGGATGTGTACGATAAACAAAAACAGTGAGCTACAGTAGTTTGATGAAATGCGCCTGGCATTCATCAATAGCTGGAATCCAAGCTAACACCTTCTTGTGTCCACCGAGGCTTGTATACTCCCATTGATTTTTAGCCAACCATTTGCTCACCCCAGCCAAGGTCCAAATGCAATTTAAGTGTTGTGTGGGGACTTGTCTCTAGCATAGAGCCTGACACGGTGTGGTCAATAGCCCCAGGCAATGAATGAGCTCTCAAGTGGTATACAGCAACAACAAGACGTATTTCCTCTTCCAGCTCACCTCACGCCTCCTTGTCAAATTAAATGATAAAGGCTGGAGGACTTTCTGCAGGCCTTCAGCACACTTTTGCCCCTCCATCTATAAAAGAACAAGGCATGCACACAAAAAACACTGCTGCTCACACATTCAGGGAGTTGAAAAAAACGTCAATTGTTCGTTTTAAAATGGCATCAGCTCCCAAACCCTCCAATTCAGGACATTCTATAGCATGTTAGCAAAACAAAAGTGTATTCGCCTAACCCACAGCAAGAGACGTATGGACTGTAATGTCATGATCTTCACGGAAACATGATAAACAGCAGCGTACCGGACAACGCTATCGAGCTAGTCGGTTGTCACATACTCCGGGCGGATTAGGAGCTCTGTGAGGAGACCCTGCTCAGCTAACCTTGAGTTCTTCATGGTTAAGTGTAGACCATTTTATCTGCCATGGGAATTCACCTCCACCATTATAAATGCAGCATACATTCCCCTGGATGCTGATGCCAAAGCTGCTATGAATGAACTTTACACAGTGACCAGCAAACAACAAACTGCTCACCCAGAGGGGATTTTAATCACTCCAACTTAAAGACAGTGCTCCCAAAGTTCCACCATCATGTCTCCTGCAACACAAGAGTAAACAAAACTCTGGACCATGTTTATACAAATATCGCAGAAGCCTACACTGCGACACCCCTCCCCCACCTGGTACAGTAAGACCACCTTTCTCTGTTCCTCATCCCCAAGTACTCTCCACTCATCCAACGTGTGAAGCCATCAGTGACAACCATCAAATTGTGGCCAGGACTGGAGCAGGTTTTGTTTCTCAGGCCACCTGTGGCACGATATTAACACCTGCACTTCTTCTGTGCTGGATTACATCACCACCACCATAGACAGCGTAACAACATGGAAACAGATCACCACGTACCCAAATCAGAAGCCATGGATGAGCAAGGATGTGTGGCTCTTGCTGAAGGCCCATAACACTGCCTTCAGATCAGGTGATGCACAGGCCTACAGCACATCCAGGAAAAACCTGAGGAGGGGCATCATCAAGGCCAAGCACTGCTACAAGCTACAGTAAATGTACTCAGAGCATGAATTCACAGGGGTTTTGACGGACATATTTACACTGTCCCTCGCCCAAGCAGCTGTGCCAGCATGCTTGAAATCCACCTCCATTGTACCAGTACCAAAACACTCCACCCCGACGTGCCTGAATGACTACCGCCCAGTAGCACTCACCCATTATGATGAAGAGCTTGGAGTGACTGGTCCTGGCACACCTAAAGAACTGCCTCCCACCCACACTGGACCCATACCAGTTTGCCTACTGCAGCAACAGGAGTACAGAGGATGCAGTCTCCACTGCGTTGCACTCTGTGCCCAAACATCTGGACAACAACACCTACGCACAAATGCTCTTTGTTGATTTTAGCTCAGCATTCACAACAATCCCACGACTACAGGCCTGTTCATGCATCCAACAGCATCATCAAGTTTGCGGACAACACGACGGTGAATGGCCTCATCAGAAACAGTGATGAGACAGCCTATAAGGAGGATGTCCAGCATCTAACCGCTTGGTGCGCTGACAATAACCTGCTCCTTAACACTAGCAAGACGAAGGAGCTCATCATGGACTTCAGGAGGAAGAGAGGGAGCACGCACGTCCCATTCACATCAAGTTCCTGGGGACCCACATCTCTGAGGACCTCTCCTGGTACACCAACACCTCCAGCCTAGTCAAAAAGGCTCACCAATGCCTCATTTTTCTGAGGACACTGAAGAGGCACCACCTGTCCTCAGGTGTACTGGTGAACTTCTACTGCTGTGCAATTTAGAGAATCCTGACCAGCTGTGTCACAGTTGGGTACAGGAACTGCTTTGTTGCTGACCGCAAGGAGCTACAGCGGGTGGTGAAAACGGCCCAGCACATCAAAGGGACTCCATTGCCAGTCATGTAGGAGTTTCAGAGGAAACACTGTTTGTGTCAAGCTCACAGTATTGTTAAGGACTCCTCCCACCCTGCCCATGGACTGTTCACCCTTCTGCCCTCCAACAGGCACTTTAGGAACTTATTGAGCAGAACCAGCAGACTGAGGAACAGCTTTTTCCCCAGAGCTGTCTCCCTGCTGAACTCTGCCCCCAGATGACCCCCCAGTTCTGCACAGCAATACATACTCGCCATGTCATACACCCCCACCCCATCACTCCGTCTGTTCATACATGTCTCATCCATCTGTACATTATGTGCAGAGTACTATTTAGTGTGTTTATATACCCATGTAGCTTGTCTATTAGAACAACACATCTGTTTATTTTAATGTATATTATAGTGTTTCTTGCTTTCTTTAGTGTATATTATAATCTGCATGTGTATATATCTTTAGTGTATATATGCATTGTTTTATCTTTTATTCAACCAATTAATATGCCTTATGCCTTATCTGTCTTTATACCCTTCCTGCATACATATCCACAAACCTGTATGTCAACTGTACATTATGTCCATGTCTATTTAACTCTGTATATATGAAATATTTGCACTTGCCGCTTTTGCACTTCTGGTTAGATGTCGACCTGCATTGTGTTACCTGTACATGTGTAATGACAATAAAGTTTAATCTAATCTAATCTAATCTAATCTAATCTAATCTAATCTAATCTAATCTAATCTAATCTAATAATACCAGATTTTCTTTAAAGGATTGCAGAATATGTGAAATGAATCTAATAATTCCCGGGTTCTAAAAGGGTAGTAAGTTGAACACAGAGCCTGAAGTAAACATTTTTGTCTGTGCTGATTTTGTGTATTTTATTGGAGATACTGGAGTCAAGTAAAAAAAAAAAATTCTTATGTATTCTTGTGGCATATGAACACAAAAAATTGGTGCAGTGACAAGAGCTGAATAGTCACAACAGAGTTATCGGGTTTTGGCCAATGATGATGATACCAAACACATGGCAGCAGAAGCTGTTATTACCATATGCTCTGTTGAACGGTAACACAAAGCACATAGACATATCAAAAATGGCACATCCTTTGTTAAAATGTGTAGACATGCACAAAGGCCGTCACCAGCCTTAGCATCCAACCTCTCAGTTGGGAGAATAATTGCCGTAGGAAGCTGATGGACTGTCAGGAGTCACACGAGCTTGTTTCCTCTGTTCTCCTCTTTTCTTCCTGTCGAGCCTGGTGACATTACGGAAGCACCTTGTCTTTGCAATGCATGGAGATAAACTGCATATTGCATTCTGTTTCAAGTGTTACAAATCTCTTGCAATAATATAATAAAAATATGCATTATTCATTGCCTCTACAGTGATGTGTGGGGGTGGAGGTGAAATATGCACATGGAACATGTGCGATTTCAAAAAGCCAGCACCGGGCAATGTGTGACGGGTGATGAGGGAAAATCATATCGTGTCTCTGGTGTCATCAAAAGCTGGAGGGGAGAGATTAGTTGAGTGAAGACAACATGGGCAGATGCATGGCCACTTCATGGTTGGCAAAATGACTTTCGAGTATAAATAAGCATCAATTTTTAATCTACTGTATGATGAGAATCCATTTGTGGTCCCCAGGTGTGACAAACAAAGGGTTTGAATGTGTTTGTTCCAGATCTGTCAAAATGGTTTTGCCTTATTTCCCATTGAGATGGGGTGTGCAGCGAGTGTGAGATTGGGGTGCTGGGGTTGCCAACTGAGTAAATTTGCTGCCTTCACTCTGCAGAGAGTGTAATTGCAGACCTTAAAAATCATCATTCTGCTTTTCAGATATGTAAAAATATATGAAAGGCTGAGGTTTGGGGTGGTGAGGGTGGCATCTGTCATGTTGTATGGTTTTTGCAAAGAATGCTGTAGTGAGATACTTACAACATGCGTACAGGTGTAAAAATAGACATGCAATGTATATTATTGTGGAAAAAATGTGTCCACTGTTTATGAGACTATGTAAAATGGACTACATTTTTACAAAACATATTCTATTTTATGTTAGTGATTTCCAAGTGTTTTTCTTTTGGCCTAGGGGTCTTTATGAATGAGTAATAGACAGAGAAATGGATTCATCCTCACTCTGCTAAATTTGTTTTTCTTCCTCCCGCCTTGAAAATACAAAAAAACTGCCAATTACTCTGGCATCACTGTATTCAGAAATTCATGTTTACATTATCACAATGTACCACTGCTCCGCATGACAACATCTTGCCACAGAAACAAATGGCATTTACATTTTCTCTGGGTGGCAGCTAGGTGCAGGGTCCTCTTCATTTAGCCAGTTTCCCTCCTGAAGTAATGGGAGGCCCTGACCTAGAGTCTCTCTGTCAGCCCATTAGCGAGTGTGGAGAGCATTGCATCGGCGCCACTGCTGTTCTGCCACTCAGAAACACCCCCCTAGAATCAACACAAACAAGCCCATAATGCTGCCCCTCCTGCACACACACACAGAGCCAGGCACGATGAAGCAGGAGCATTGATTTTATAATGATGCCCTGGCTGCTTCCAGCCATAGAGGAATTGGAGCTAGCTGAGCTTAGCTCTTGGTGTGTGGAGAGTATTTTGGATGGGAGCCCTGCCAGTTGCTGGGACTAGTACGGAGGAGAGGTTAGGCCACAGACACATGCAGTCGGTGGATCCAGAGCATGTAGAACATGGAGAGGCAGCCTTGCCCAAATTTACAGAAGCACCCAGAGCCAAGTGTCCCTCCTCAGCACACACAGACCTGCAACTGCCAATCAAAGCAGCCTCAGGCACTGCCACTGCCTTGTGTGCATAAATTAGCATGTATTTGCATAAGAATCCACTCATTTCGCAGACCCACTTGGCTCTCCCCCCAAATGGCATTTTCTCACTCCCCCTCACACTTTTCCTCTCCTTATCCCTTTACAAGCACCGATAAGAGCTAGAAAATAGTGCATTGACTCTTTTTCTACCAAACCTCTCTTGATTTACTGTGTGCATATGCTTGTTTGTTGTAGGTCTGCAAATGAGAAAATGTGAGCAACAAATTATTTAGAAGACAAACAAACCCAGCTATGCTATTATATTTCCATTGTTGTACTACAGTTGTTTTCTTTATCCATAAAAACTGTTCAGATTATGTTAATGGTACATTGTACTTCAAAGTTACACTGCAAGTTGTGAGCCACATAGCATTAAAAACAGCAACAACATTAAACCTTTGTTTCACATGGTTCAACCTCAATCGCCCCCTGAGAGCATCAGTCCATGCATACCTCTCTAAATTGCAGCGTGGAAGACCAAAACACTAGTGGTTAGTGGTCAGCAACAGTAAAAAGGGAGGTGAATGAAACACAGGAAGAAAATGAGATGACATTAATATTTCACTGTGAACAGTCAATCAAGATTCAATACAATAAGCCTGCCAGGAATTAATAAGTAAAGAACAGACAGTGTTCCTCACTGCCCTGAGCACAAGTTTTTGGAATGCAGTAATTGGCTACTATTGCACCTTCAGAATCAACTTACAGCAATACACGAGCCTAATGAAGGTTACTCTGACTTTGTGGTACTTTTCTCAGCCATTCAGCTCATTTTTAGTGTGGTCGACAGTTACCATCAGATAAATTATTGAATGTGTTCTTTGCTCCGTAAAGCTGGATACAATTGCTAAGGTCTCTGATACCAGCTAGTATATTCAACCAGTGATTAGAAAGCATGGATGCCTTAAACAATGGAGGGAGTATTCAAACACGGTGCTTAATTCATGTTAATAAAAGCACGTGGACAGTGGTGAAAACTGATTCAGATTAACTCTACTACACAACATGACACCAGCATGACAATATGTTGACATGTAATGTTTTTTTCCCTTTAGTCTGGAAATGAAAGGCAGCCATATTTTAGGTATTATTTTTAAAAACTCCCAATCAGCTAGGCATTACAGGTTATACACATCTATGGATTAAAAAAGCTGGGGCAGCAACTGTGAAGACCACACTATGTAGCACTGCACATACTTTTGAGATCAACTGACTCAAAAACGTGCTCAGCTATAATACATGGGAAATATGAGAGAGACTGAACTTTATGCAGATACCATCTGACACAGTCAGAGCACCAGCCAGTCAGGAGCCAACAACTCTCCACTTGGAACAGTAAATGCAAATTACATGGTCAACAAAACAAACTCTGATAACAGCAGATTCACCAGGCCGGATATTGCCAATGTCTCTGCATGTATGTGTTTTTTCCTTTAGATTGGCATCCATATTTAGCTCAGTCTGATATCTAGTCTACATACTGTATGCGCTTGTGTTATTAGTTTTACTTTCGAACAGCAGCTCAAACCCAAGGAGGTTGGGCAGTTGCTCAGGGGGGGCGTTCTCCCTCTATCTCTCTCCATGCTTTCCACTGGTCCAGGCAAACAGTTAAGCTCCCTGTCACCATGTCCAACCTGCGTTTCCTCCTATTCCTCGTGTCTAATATGAGTCACACAGACTCAAAGAAACACACACACACACACACACACACACACACACCCAAAGGGCTTAGGCTGCCCTGTCTCATCCTGTTTTCTTAGTGCCTTTGATCCCCAAGTCTTCCAAAAATACATTCCCAATCTTGCAGTGTTAACTTCCTGCCATGCTATTTAAGTTCCCTTGTCTGCCTGTAGCCACCACAGCTTTGGTGATAGCTGCTGCTGTCTCCTAACAAAAACAGCACAAGAAGCACAAGCTGGGAGGGTGTTGGAAGACAGGAGCAGGACAGTAGGCCCTCAGGTGCAGCACATATAAGGATGGCTCATTACTGCTGAGGGAGGGTTAATGTTCACAAACGGTTCTAAGGGCCCCTCCTCAAATACTGATGCTTGATATAAGAGCTAATAATGTCAGCGGGGGGCTCGGCTTGTTGATTAGCTTAAATGGAGGACTAATAGAAGTTTGTGAGTATAATTAATGACTGAAGGGGTGGTTAACAAAGACAAGAACACACTGCTCTGATGGTAGGTGTTTCTGGGTTGAGTGTGTCCCCGGATAACATGGCAGCTTCACCTCATCAGCTGCCCATGCTATCCCCATGCCATCCCATGCCATGCCCTGCTTAGCCATGCCACGACACCCACTCCAGCTCCCAGACAGGCCAGTTTTTGTGACCAGGCCTAATTAGCTGTCACAGCAGGTGGAGCATGGACCAGGGACAGTCTGTGGTCCGCTCTCTGACAGCACAGGTGCCAACAGAGCTCCCAGACGCTGAATACACTGGGACTTGTGCATTGTGGTTCTAAGTGCATGCATACTTTTTTACATGCATGTGAGTGTGTGAGATCATGTTGATATATTGCACTCATTTCAACCTAAATATGCACTAACCTATGGGGACTCATGTCACTTAGAGGACAAAAACTAAGGTGTAAGAGGAGGGTTTTGGTTTGTGGTCAGAAAATACATTCTGACAGTAACTGCCCCCACAGAGGGGATACTTCATTGTGTATGTGTGGTAGAAAAGAAAACATGAGTTTGTCATTTTTGTATTTTGCCAGTGAAAGATGCTGGTGAGACTCACGTACTATGTGTCACAAACAGATTCTTGTGAAGGAACCAGGATGAGTTATGCTTGGTTTTAGATAGAGGTATAGCACAACTGTGACTGTCTCAAAACATGTGCCTAACCATCAACTTCTCTTCTTTCACATATTCCTTAAACAGTCACATTCTACATCCTGGTGACCATCCGTGTATGTACATTTGTAGTGCAGTGTAGGTCTGATGGTTGCATTTAGCATTTAATCAGTTTCTATGTTCAGCGTGATGCAAGCTGCATCAGTGACTGAACTGACAACAAACATACAGTCACTATAATATTAACACTGTTAAACATACTGTTCAACTATCATATGACAAACTTGTGTTCTCCCATTACACTGTATGCATGTAAGCATGTAAATTAAACATGTAAATTAAATAAATAAACAGTCTGTACATTAACACTTCACCACGCACTAGTCTAGAACTTAATAGAAAACAACAGAATATAACACAGCAGGATAGGTGTCCTTTTCTAAATGGGAGATTATGGGGACATGACACTTAAGATGATACATGTCAGAGCACATAAACTTTGGAAACAATCAATCAAACAAAAGACAAATTGTCAGTCTCATCCTTTCAGACAGATTTACAGGCCAAAGCAGATGTTGTGATTTACACTGCATGTAAATGTGCTTGTACTAGATGCCACAAAAACCCCCAAAATAAAGGACAGAAAAGGTAAATAGCTAATTTTAGGTGCAGCGATGTTTCAGCCAATCATTCAACCTTCCTCTCTGTTAATAGTGGCCCATTTACACACTTGCAGTGCATCATCAGACCCCTGTCACCTTCCTCCCAGCACAACACATTACTTAGTGTGTTTTCCTCTGACCCCCTGCTGTGTTGTCCCTCTTCTGCTGCTTCTGTGTGTGTGTACATGGAAAATACAGTGCATCCTGGTGCTCTCCTCTGTAAGGCCTGTGTAAGCTGCAGTAATACTTCTTTACTGATAGCTCTGGTCACACACACACACGCACGCACACACACACACACTCCTGTGGTTTAATCTATTACCATTTTTATGTGGCTCAAATATTCCGACCGTGTTAACCAATGCATCATTGTGAGGTGTAAAACTGCAAAAGCCAAAGGAATTATAGGCCTAAATAAATTATTCAACATGATAGTGGGGATTTTATGAGTTACAACTATTCTTTTAAATAGTAATAATGATAATAATAATAATAAAAGAAACACAGAGAAGCACACAGTTAACTGCATATCTATGACAAGCTATTCATACTATACTTTTACACTCATCCCTCACACTTAAGATGAACTTAATTTTGTGTGTGCTTTTCTTCCTCCTTGCATTTGCACTAGTGCCATCACTTCCCTCGATGTCCTACTTGTGTTCCCCTAATGTATTTCAAATAATTTCTACTGAGTGTTCTGAGTGTGCTGTGATGGCAAACATGATATCTGAGCACCCAAAAACAACATACAAAATGATGTATTGTGCAATTGCAATGTAATGTGTTTTATACGCGGTCACTATACATCACCTGTGATGTTGCGTGAGTAGGCGAATTTGATTCCATTTGGCAGATGGATCCAATTGTCCTGGCTGATATTGGGTTGTGACAGAAAGCAATCAAATGGCAGGCTCATTGATGATGATGAGTTCTGTTCCATTGCACTGAGATCCAGTCCAATTTCAAAAGCAAATTTAGCCATTCATCTTCCAAATAATTGTGGCACTTTATCAATTCCTCCCAGTCTTTTATCTATCACTTCGATTGATGTGATCATTTTCACAAATAGCCTTCTGTGCTAACGGTGTCTTGGAACACACTTAGAGGGCTGTGTGTGCACGTGTAAGTGTGTGTCACTGCTACTATGCGTCTCAAGGCATTGCTGCACAAGCAACTCAGCTTGTGAACATGTGTGTATGTGCGAGGGTGTGTGCATTATATGGCAAGTGAGCACGTATGTATTAGTGTGTATGTACAGCATGTCTCCTTGTGTTTCATACATTTGTGTATGTTATTTATATCAGTCACTACAGCAGCACATCTTCTGCCCTAAAATTATTATTATTAATATTATTGTATTTCTCTGTTCATTCTGCTGAGTGAATTTATGACACCATTTAAATATGATAGTGTGTTTCATGGTTGTGCATTCCATTATTTTTATTGAGCCAGTGAGTGTGGATTTGTGGGAACGTGGGCAGGTTTGTAAATCTGTTGTACCTTTGCATATGTAGTCATGAGAATGGGCGTGTGCATCACATTTGATTTAACCTTAAGCGTGTAACTTCAGTGTACATGGATAAATGAATGCACATGCCCACACCACAAAATTTTTAAAATATACCAAATCAGAACCTAGAGAATGAAATTCTCATAAAATAACAGGAAAATGCACATATGTTTTTGAGGCACTGTGTATTGCACAGACCATTTTCACACACCTTATTCTGCAAAAGATGGAAATATACACATTGACTGTGTGAAGGCAATGTGCACATATACTGTATCTATTAACACATGACAACCTTCCTCAAACACATCAACATCTACATTAACTAAACACTGCCCCCACTGTGCGTAAAATACATGTAATGTTTGTTTCGTTGTCAGAGTCAGTTCTTGTGATCACACTGAGAGGGATGACTTGTTTTGTTTTGATCATACAGTTTTGACATAAAGTGATGTACCGTAACATGCTTCAATGCCGTGAGATTGTGTGTGTATGTGTACACACTGAGCCTTCCGAGCTAGACTACTAAATGTTGTCATTGCCCACAGCAGAGCGAGTTAAGCTCCATTCTCCCCTTTGCTCTGTGCTCAACAATTGCTCACCGCTGACTCCTCTCATCAGCATTGTGGTGTGTACGAGCCAGAGCGCAGACCCAGCCAGCGGCTATATGAAAGGAGCAGAGTAGGATAAACAGTCATAAATCTGATATTTGCATGGTGTTTGTCATTACATTCCACTTATTAATATTATTCTCTCATTCCTCTTTATAATGTGAGCCACTTTAGCTGTTTTCCTGGCCTGATTCAGAAGCATGTACTGTGGCTATGCAGAGTGATAGATGCTCCCAGGGACACACTAGGTAATTGTTGCAATTCCTACTCCTGTTTTTCATTGGTGTGCAGGGCTTGAGACCACAGCAGGGTGTGTATACAATGAACAGTGGGAGAATATCTCATTACATAGATAAGCTGCTACATGGAAAGTGAATTAAGTGGGCTACTTCATACATAACTATTCACCAATGTGTAAAAACTGAATACAACAAAATGTGTAAAGAATCGCTGTGATAATATGACATGCAAAATGAAAAGAGCTCAACCCAAAGCTGAAACTCTGCCTCCTTTTTTC
The DNA here is from genome assembly GCA_016785285.1 of Brachirus orientalis. Taxonomy (NCBI): domain Eukaryota; kingdom Metazoa; phylum Chordata; class Actinopteri; order Pleuronectiformes; family Soleidae; genus Brachirus; species Brachirus orientalis. The sequence goes on from JAFBJR010000121.1 coordinate 1,297,152, forward strand.
TTTATCACTCATTTCCTTATGTATCCATTAACACTCTTTTGCTTTTTATCTATCTTATACATGCTTTCTCTATCTTATACATGCTTTCTCTGTGTTCATTCCTATTACACTATTTTCATCTCACCATTTTAAATGCACACACACAGCCAAGGCATGGTCTCCATGGCCCAGGGTAAGCCAGGGTAAGAGAGAGAGAGAGAGAGAGAGACAGAGAGAGAGAGAGAAAGAGCAGCAGTCACCTCACCAGAGCAGACCTCATAAAACACCCTGTCACTTTGACTAATTTGTTAGTCTTGTCTCACTGTGTCAAAGCGTCATCCCCCTCCTTCCACCCAATGCACCTCTACCACAACTTCCCCGTCCTCCTTCGATGCACTGCCCATTGGTAGCAGTGATCTATGCAGCAATCCATCTACAGTACAAGGAAGAACAGAGGCTTTATGGAGCAGACGATAAGTTGATGGCTCGATTTCTCATCCATTTTCTATCTCTGTCTGCCAATCTCCCACCTCAGGAGGCACCAGTGGATTAAAAATAAAAAGAAGAAGGGAGAGTGGGGCTATTATGAATGTAGACCAAGGAAAATCTGTACTAGTTGGAGCCACCCTCTTTTTTATTTATTTATTTTTTTGCTGCTGTCCCCTTCTTTTTCCAAACTCATCCAAAGTACCTAGTCTTTAAATAGGAGCTTGGGCTCAAAGTTATAAATAGGTTGCATTTCACCACCAGCCACCCTCTGCTGAGCTGTCAGCACCCCTTCTCCCTATTCTTCTCCTCACAGTGAGGCAGACACAGACTCCCTTCTTGTGTTTTGGAGACAGGCAGTGTGTGATCACTTCAGTTCTTACCCATCTCCTCAAGAACCACACAGAAGACTCAACCTCTCCTGACTCACTGGACTCACAGGAAAGGTGCTGTGAACTTGTTCACCACTTTAAGAGAAAAGCTCATCCCAGCTGTGCTGCACTGCCCCTGTTTCTCTTTCATTCAGAATGAGGATGTAAGGGAAGAGTGACAGAGGCTGTTATTTTGACTGGTAGAGTACAGCCTGTACTGGATCAGGGAGTTTGCTTACCAGTGAGATAATAGAAAAAATTGTATTTTAGAATGCTATTTTTTTATTCAAAGGGAAAAAAAAATACTGAATCGAATGTGGTTTTATTAATACTGTTCAGATGGGCTGGTACAACATAGACAACAGTAAAAAATGAAATACTCTCCATATTCTCCAAAGACAGTATTAATAAAAAATTGACTCAGTGAAAACAGTCAAATTCTAATTCTCCAAAGACACTGATGATACCAACAGAGGTAGGGACACTTACGGTGGTTTAGTCATGGTTAAAGGTCACAGTCTCCTTTGGAAAGAGATTTCCCCGTCTCAGCCAGTACCACTGGCTCTTTATTGGCTCTTCAAGAAAAGTGAGTGTGCATTAAATATCTTTAATTGTGCTTAAAAGGCTGTAAGTGGCATCAACAGCTCCACTGAATTCACTGATGGCGAAACAGAATGATAATGAGAGGCATCAAACAATATGGCCTATCAAAACTGGAAAACTAAACCGTCCAATGAGTGGGATGAAGTGAAACAAAGTGGAAATAATAATAGCATATATTTTATAATAATATATATTTTTTACATTTAGTCAGCTGTTGAAGAAAACAAGGCAAAAGTTCACTATTTTATACAACAAAACAGAAGCCTGAGCTTAACAAGTCTTCTGAAAGCTGCTGTAAATGCACCATTTACCTCATTCACAGAAACAATGGTCTTAGAGAAAATAAATAAAATTGTCCTATAAGTATCTTTATTTGGACGACTTGTCACTTTGTGCTGGACTTGAACAGAATAAAGATCCACTTTTGAAAATTAGAGCTTTGTTTCTATATTCAGATACAATCAAAATTAAATAAATCTAAATATTAATTGTATGAATAGAATATACTCAAGCAAAGACACTGTGACACTGTCTTGTAACAAAGAGTTATACTGCATATTTCCCTATAAAACAGATTAGTGTCTCTTTCACAATAAAACCATTTTTTTTGTCATGGTGAAAATGGTGGTGATCTAGATATTTCCCTTCTTTTTATGAGTCATAATTTTCTTGTTCTACTATGATTGGCACAGCTGTTTAAAATATACAAGATGAGTAATGTGACTGGCTGAGAAGTTAATTATTCATCACCAAACCCTCCTATTAATACCCCACTTCACCCTGTACCAATGAGCCTGGATGCTTGCTGATGAACAAAAATAGCAGGTGCGCCTGGATATGTCTACATGGTGCATGATATACAAATGATGATACTTCCAAGTAATGTTGTAAATAAAAAAATACCTTTTGCATATACACCATTCATTTTACATTATTTCCCTTTAGCTTGCTGAGTAACTTGACATTTGTTGCAGATGCAACATTTAAAGGACTTTTTTGTGGTTTTACCCCAATGCTCACATTACCAAAAATCAACTCAGACGACTTCAGTAACTCTGGTGTTAGTACTGTCTGGTGCCTAAATTACTGCAGCATATAGTGCACTGTAAAAGTCCACACAGGTTCTGCAGACTAAATAGATGTTATAGCAAGTGAAACAAATACTTTAAATGTAAAGATTAGAGGAACCTATTGGATATTCATCTGATTCAAATTTGAATTACCAAGAAGTTTGTCTTTACACTTTACTGAAGCTGGTCAGCAAAAAGGTAAAAATATAAGAGTTACTGTGAAAGTGACTAGGGTGAGAGTATTAGTGCTCATCCTTTTGTTGCAATTTTAAGAAAACATTTTTTCTGTATTTAGGGGGCATGAGAGATAGCATTTCTCCCGGTAAGCTTTGTGAGCAGTGACATTCACAAAGCAAGGTCAAACGTGGTCAAAGAGCAACAGCATCCTTTCTTCCCCTTCACTGCACTAATATCAATCAGACACACCAGCAGAAAGACAGACGAACTTGAATGCATGCACACACAAGCACACACCTCCATATGCTCTGAAAGTTGCACACAGTCTTTAACTGGAAATTTTAGCCAAGTTCCTCTCTTCCACGCTGTTGGTTCGCCACCTCTCCGAGCCTTCAGCTGACTTTTATTCATCATAACAGAATAAAAAATATAGATTTTCCCCCGGAGATTAGAACACTGAAAAAATTAATGTATGGACATAAAGGAAGTAGAGCATGAAGCAGGAGGAAATATAGAGAGGGAGAAAGTCAGTGAAAGAAACAAGAAAGACAGAAAAGGGGAACAGTGAGGAGAAAGAGAGATGGCCTCTCTAAGTGCAGTAGCACACAGGCACAGAGCTGAGAGAGCCAAGGCAAGACAGCATGAGCTACCTATTTGTCAGCATTGATCAACTCATTAAGGGGCTGTGGTGGGAAGCATATTGGTTTTGGAGGCCAAAGGGGCAGAGAGAGACAAAGATAAAGCAAGACGGGGTGGGTGGCGGGTAGTGGTTGAACTCCTTTCAGCATCAGCAGCCACGCGTCTACAGGATGAAAAAAAGCCTGTAGTCTTCCTCTCCAGCATCTCTGCAGTTCATTTTGCGAGGCCCAATGGGAAGGTGGTAGATGTCATTTGTCTCAGAGCATCTCTGGAGGCCCCACTGTGTGTTTTATCTTAGCTTACAATGCTAATAAGGAAGTAGATAGCTTGTCAGACAGATAGGGTGTCACTTGTCCCCTTCCTCAGTGTGTGCATGTACTTCTGCTCGCAATGGGAGGGTGATGTGGTGGTGGCAGGTGGGTGGGTCCTGGCCCAAGGGGAAAGTGGCTCTGCAGTGGGAAATGCCTCTTCGTCCAGCCTCTAATGAATTCATATAATTAACTCTGTCTTGATCTGTTGGCTAATCCTGCACTCGGTAGTAAGGGATTAAAATGTCACCTAAGCCACCTGCTGTTATTGAGCCTCAAGACTTTTATGTCTGCATGTGTGTGTGTACATTGGTGTTTGAGTGAGTGTATCTGGTATTCCTTATATTGCGGGACCTAAATCAGTTTACACAGTCACATTATGGGGACTCTTTCTTATAGGAATAAAAATCAAGTACCCATAATGTAAATTATTACATTTAAGGTGAAGACATGTTTTAAAGTTAGGCTGGGGTTAGAGTTAGGTTAAGGTTAGGATAAGGGTTAGGGCACTAGTAATTATGGCTAAGGTTAGAGTAAGTCTCTAGGAAATAAATGTAAGTCAATACAATGTCCTCTGAAGTCATGGAAACCATTGTGTGTGTGTGTGTGTGTGCGCGTGTGTGTGTGTAAGAAAGACAGAGAGAGAGAAAGAGAAATAGGAGTTGATAAAAGTAAACATCAGGTGACAGTACAATAAACATCTGAGCTAAAAACATTCCCTTAGCTTGCTTAAGAAAATATGCAGCATAGACAAACATTCAGTAGATAAATGTACAGTGTAGCTCAGAGCAGCAGACATTTTAACTACTGCCACATTTGTAGTTGTGTTACTCCCAGCTCCTTTGTCTGGCATCACGCTGAACTAGTAACTGAACAAGTAATTTGGCAGGAAGATGGAGCAAAAGTTGCACCAGTCTTGCTCTGAAAACCCATTGTCAGAGTCACCAAAAAGGGACTTGAAAGTGGGACATGCTGAAAGGTGGGAGTTAAGAAGTCTTTTTTTTCCTCCCCGCTCACTCTGACCTCCTTGGACAAAGTAAAGAAAAAAAAAAGAAGAAAGAAATGAGTGCCAATTGGTTGGCGAACAGCCCACAGACCAACAACCAGCTTGCCTTGTCTGCCTGCCGGTCAGCTCCATTTGGTTGCCTAGCAACCCCACTATACTTTTGGGTTGTCTACTGACTCTTGCTGCTGTAGTGGCTCATGGGCTACTAATGACCTGACCAATCACTGGCATTTAAGACCTAGAAGCTAACAGATCACTGGGCAGGGATCTTAGGACTACCCTACTCTACCCAGCATGTGCTGCTGCTGCTTCACTCACACACGCACACACACACTGGCTTCCGTGAGTTCAGAGGACATTGCATTGACTTACATTAATTTCCCAGAGACTCTATCCTCAAGCATAATTATTACTGGCCTAACCCTAACCATGACCCTAACCTTAACTTAACCCTTAGTGTACCTCAGCCTAATTAAAAACATTCTTCGCCTTCATAAAGATTCACCTGAACTTTATCTTAGACTCACAAGTGAACATATTCAATACGATGAAGAAGGCTATTATTCTATATTATATAATTATAATTATTTTATAATGATTATAATATTTAATTAATTATTATATAATTAATTGAATAATATTAAATAATTAGTCAATGATTCACACCAAAACACAACTTATATTCACCAGAGCCTTGAGCCAGTCTGATGAGCAATAAAGACTGTAGCTGAAGCATCTGGACAGCTTAAGGAAATGAAACATGTCAGAATAGTTCTGTTAGTGTTGCTGGATGATGTTTATTCAGGGTGACTAGCAGTGCGTCAGCAGGTTCGTGTGATGCTTCGTGTCATCAGACGCAAGCAGCTGCAGAAAGTAAAGCGTATATGAACTTAGTTTTTCCCACAGGCAGGAGGATGCCCATTTTAGTAAGGCAATGTTATAATATGAAGCAAAATGTTGTAAACAACATGTTACTTCACAGTATGCCTTTTGTCTCTTGCGCTCACTGTCTGCAAGCACTTTGCACCTAAAAACAGTAGATTAATATAAAGCTACATTTACTTTTCTCTGTTGCTGTGACTAAAATCACATTTTTCTCTGGGCTAAAGTGGCTGCAACATGAGGGAGGGCAGTCATATCATAAACTCTACATCTAATTTTTGCACTGACCTTTGTTGTAATCTGCATGTAACAGAGTGACGGAGAATGTGTGTACATGTGTGCTGCTTTAGAAGGCATTTGCATTTATATGAAAGTTAGATACAAGACAGTTGTACAGTTGTAGTTAGGAATGTGAACCATCATATCTGATCTGCACTGAAAAAGAAGTGAATCCAAATTGAACAAGGTGGCTGGTGATATGAATACAGTCTAAGTAGTGAGACTGGGAAGGGAGTGTATGGATCTATTTGCATGTATGCTTTCCCCTTGAAACTGTGTGTGTGTGTGTGTGCATGACTTCATGCACTTGTCAATCATCTCTAGCCACTTCAGTTTCACAGCAAATTTCTTGGCCATGTTCTTAACATATCTAAGGTAAATGGTCTGTATTTAGGCTTTTCTAGTCTTGATGGCCACTCAAGGCTGCTTCACACTACAATATTTGCCATTCATATTCACACACATGAATGTGAACACCTTCACACTGCAGTTTTGCATCTTTACTACATCATACATCTTTCATAGCTATTCACACACAGCCATCAGGAGCATGTGAGGTTAAATGTTTGGCATGTATACTAGCAGAGCCGGGAATAAAACCCACAACCTTCACGCACTTACTTTGTCTATATATGTCCACCACTCTTTGCTCTCATTGGTTCATGCTAATGTCATCTGCTGTCAAGTGCTTTGTAGACAGGGACCCATTACCCACTTTGGTTTCCGAAGCTGACTAATTTGAGGGGGCAGCGCCATGTGCCATTCACTGGCACTCACATGGAGCTGCTGGTGTGGCCCAGTTAGAAAGGTAAACCCACTACCAGAACAACACAACAAGACCAATGTGGTAGCCTCCATAAAAAAGGGTGGCTCTTAACACTCACCTATAACATAGAGGCAAGAGGGAATATTATTCTTGCTTCAGAAAAGGAACAACATTGTTTCAGGGAGCAAGTAAAAAAATTAAACTATAGTCAGGGGAACAAAAAGAACCAGGGGAGTTTTTATTCATTGCAGGCAGTTTTTAAAAGGGTTGCTTTATGTTGTCCTTTTGCCTTCAACTCACAACGAAATGGGTCTTCAAAGGTTATTTATCGATTCCCTACTGTTAACCTTTTATGAGCTGTTTCACAGCTGTATGCTGTTTGGTGTCTTTCAATAGTTTCTAGAAGGAGGAGGAGGAGGAGGAGGAGGAGGAGGAGGCCAGTACAGGGTTGTACCAGAGTGATATTCATTGCAAGTTTACAAAGGGCTTCTGGGCAGACAGGCAAGAGAGGAGAAAGGGATAGAGGCAGAGAAAGAGGGATTGCTATGGGTCAGGGATGAGCAGGATATAGCTGGTGACTGGGAGTCTGGAGCCAGGAGGGGACAGAAAGAGCAAGGGCCAGCCAGAAAGGACCTTTCCCTGTGGGGCTGGGAGTGGCTGATGTAATGGCATTAATCTCCACGTGCCATCTGACACCCAGTGTGGCTCCGTCATTGAAAAGTGCTAATTCTGCTGAACTGTGAGGGGAATTCAGGCCTCTCTAGAGTCAGTGTCCTGGCTTAATTAAACACTTTGGCAGAGAGAAATGCACAGATTTTTCTTTTTTACAACACTGTCACTTTTTGATTTTTGTGATTAGTCCACAGAGCTGGAAAAACACATGACAATTTGGCCAGGAACACTGTTTCTCTTCTAACTTACCCATTGCAGTAGTTACATACTAACCAGGGGTTTCCCTTCTCTATTTTCCCTTTTCTTTTTGCTTCTTCTCTGTCTCTCTTTCTCTCTCCAGATGAACCGGCCCATTCAGGTGAAGCCGGCTGACAGCGAAGGACGAGGAGGTAATTAACCTTCTCCTGATCTCTGTTATGCACCTTCCTTAAAATACGCACACACACACACACACAAACAGAAATACACTGAAATAGCACACATACAATTCTTAATATTTTGCTCTCATTGGAGACACATGGAGTTACTAGAGTAGCCTCTAATATAGGTCACTTGCTTCTATTGACTTCCCATCTGTGCCAGCAGAGGGGCTGTCTCAGGTTCACAGTCACTGAGAGCAGTTCAAAGACAAGACAGAGACATGGAGAGAAAGAGAGTGAAAAACATGAGGGAGAGAGGATAGACAAGAATGTGGAAGGATCTCACAAATGCGCACACACAGATTTGCAAAATTACAAACAAAAATAACTATTAATTTGACTAAATGTATCACTTTTACTAAGTGAACCTAAGATACAAAAAGAAGACAAAAGGAAGACATTTCTTGTCTCTCAAGAAATTATTTCTGGAATTTGATAGTGCTATGTGATTTACACTGCATTTGTTTTTGTCCAGATATAAGAGTACAACTAATTATTTGCTATTCACTTTTAAATGAACTGTCACTCAGTCAACCAAAAGTACCTGCCTTCTAACCTACATACTTGGATAGCAACTAATCTACTTATCGGTACCAATCCATGTATCTGCTTCATTTACTGTAATGACATATGATGACACTGGAATTACATTACATATTATTAGATGCACATTGTATACAAAGTAAATGCAAGCATTTATAGCTGTAGGAATGAGCTTAAGGGGCTGTCCACACAAAAACGAGTCTAGGTGAATGAGTTTAGGTTTTTAATCGTATCGGTGTTTTAACCACAGGGAAACAGCATTTTGGGAGCCCTGAAATGCTATTCTTAGTCCTAAAATGGAAAAATGTCAAACGCCACCCTTGCATTTTCATGTTGATAACCAATATGCTATGTTAGAAAAACAATGATGTCATAATTCCACCTCTCTCTTGCACTTGCATTCCCTGTCGCTTATCTTCGTTGTTGTCGTCTTCCTCTTGTGTTAGAAGATTGTTTGGTTTTTTCGCCTTATGTTAACTTTTAGTTAACTTTTATTTTTTCTTCCTTAGTCACCCTGGCTTGGTTCATTCTGTCTCTGTTTCTCTGACTGTATACATTGTAATGTATACTTATTCGAATAAAACTGTATTCAAACGTCAACATCTTCTTCTCCGGTTTTGGTGTCTCAACGTTACAGCACCACGTACAGGTGTGGCATATGTACTACAGCATTTAGAGTCATTTGGGGGGTTTCGTGTTGATGACTTCCTGAGACGATGCCATGTTTACAAAAACATTTTTCAAAATGACAGAGAAAAGGACTGTTTACATTTCATTGTGCTGATTCTCCAGCAATACCTCCAGCAATAATGTTTAGTCTGACTGGCATGGTGATTGACTACATCATTCAGAAGGCATTTGTGCCTAACATCCCTGAGGTTAATGCAGATTAAGCCTGTTAAAGATTTACATGGTTTGAATTGGATCTAATTGGGCCGGTCTGTGTCTGTCCTATGCTTGCATTTCAGAGTGGTGATTTAAACTGCCTCGTTCAGATGAGACTGAGCCACTTTGCTGATTTATGTTATCAAGTGTGAATCAGATGGCCAATTTCTACTGCCACACACACCCCAATGTAGCACTTGTTTTTGTCATGGCAGTACTTTAATTAACAACCATCTGAAAACAGGCAAAGTCTGACCAACAAGGCCTGGGTAAAAGTCAATCGGCATTCTCACAAAGATAAATTGGATCTCTGGGCTTAAAAGGGGAGGATGGATGGGTCCCAATATCAATTACTACCCTTTTTTCAGTGAAAAGAGAAGGACGATGGACAGGCAGTGTGAATGAAATACAGAGGGCTCTTAGACTGGCACAGCCCCTGCTTGTCTGTCAGATGAGCTTTCTATAAAGGAGGACAGGATAGGACACAGCACAGAATGAAATAAGACTAAGCAGACAGGCCCCAACAGAGATATTGAGCGTTAATGGCAACAGGAAGTCAGTAGACAGGCCAGGGAAGTAAACCACAGTCGCAGCTGACAATGAAATGAGATTTACTATGAAGGCCTGTGGTTAAAGGAAAATACACAGCCCAGCTAGGACTGAATAAAATAGATAAAGTTTCCAGCAGATTCATCAGGAACGATGCGGACCAGTCAGGTGCACCAATCCCAGCGGGGCTTCTAGATTGTCAAACCTAGGGTTGAACTGGGACATTTGCACCTCCGCATTTATCACTACAAAGACATCAGCAGTTATCTGTCATAAGAACTTGTGCTGGGGTCTCAATTATGTGCCTGCCAAGGCATTAGGGCCCATTACTCCACTAGACTCCAGTAGCCCTTCTTTTGTTTACTGTACCTTAGAGACCACTGATCCCCTCCCTGGGGATGTACGAGTGTCAGGAGAAAAAGTACAACCAGAGCTCAGCAAATGACTGAGGAAGCCTGGCGCCGCACAATGCTGGCACTCAGTGGCCATTGTGTATCACAGAGCTGATTCTCTGGTGGTCTACTAGAAAACTCATACTTTGTTTTATTTTTTTCTCCAATTACCAGCAAAAATTTGAGCAAGGGCAAAGAGCTTCACAATCTTCAAATGTTTTTTCCATCAAACCGTGACTTAGACAAAACGAGTAATGGGCTCTTCACTGCCCTGAGGTCAGTGCAAGAGCAGGCAATAGTTTGTATATAAAAATGAATGTAGTCTTCAAATTTTCAAAGTTAAGTCCAGGAAACTAGGATGGATGTGGCAGTTGGCCCCCAGGGGCTACTCCACTGACTCCAAAAAGAACTCAGATTAAATGAAAGTCTATGTGACAATGAGCCTACTTCTCACTTGATTTATAATGTCAGTCAACAATTTCCTGAGGAGTTAATGGTCTCAGTTGCAATTCAAGTCGTCTCTAATGACACATGATTTCAATTTTGTAAATTATTTTGCAATTGAAAGAAAAACAGATGAAAAAGCATGGCACATATGAGTGGACACTAGTATGTCTGGAATAGTCCAGTAGGTGTCTGGTTGCAGGTGAAATCCAGCCAGAAAAACTATCAAGGCACCAGTCAAATTGCAAATCTCAAAACAGTTTGTTTTGTAACCAGAATACGTCATCCTTTTTTTTAAATACAGTCTATGGAATAGACATGCTGCTAAAGTATATTTACCCATGAAAACCAAGCAGTTTGCTTAAATCCAAAAAGGCCAGGAATTAGGAAAAGCAGACACCTACTACTTTCATTTTGCTTTTCTTCCAGCCTTTGTTCCAGTTCCCCCTTCTTTGTCTCCTTGGTACTGCAGTGCAAAAGGAGAGATGATGCGAGTGATAGAGAAAGAGTGGAGATTCAGTGGAAGGTCCTAGGAGGAATGCAAGTGTGTGAGAGATAGAACACAAAAAGAGCAAGAGTGGAAGAGACGACAGGATGAGAAAGTTAACGGAGGGTGATGGAGGCAGCTGAGTGAATCTCAGCAGTAAATCACCTCAGAGCCGCCCCATCCCTATCTCCTTCTAGCCTCGCCAGGAATTTTTTTCCCCCTGACCTTGTCTGCCACTGTGTCTGTGAAGAAAAGATGGGGCCAGATTATCTATGATTGGAGATGGGCATTATCTAAACACAATCTTGGAGCCAGGTCCCACTACTCTAGCAACTGCTGTGAAACTGGAGACCACACTGATGAGAACAGAGATGATGGGTGAGCCCACAACACCCTCCCACTTTATTAACTCAGATAAGACGGTTTCAACACTTTCTTGAAATGCACAGCAACCTCCATCAACACTGACCTTTTCACAAAGTGTCACTCACTGTGCATTTGTCCACACCTTTTATAGTCCACTCGTTTATTAGCATCTCCATTTTGTTTTTCTGTATTGTCATACAGTGCCAATAGCATTGCAGTCCTTGCATTTGAAAGTCAGCAGCCTGGTGTGAGGCTTTTTAATATCTTGTCCATGCCTTTTGTCTGCTGGCTGAGGGGGGATTCATTGTGAATGGGTCATGTTTGTCCTTGCCAACCTGCTGCTCTTCAGAAGGTTGACCCCAGGTGGGCAGGGGAGAGATTGACAGGACCCTATAATGACGTGGATGGTGCTGTCATGCCCCACCCCAGCAGGTAGAGAAGAGTGAATGCTGCTGGCTGGTCCAGTCTGGCAGGCTACACGGAAGGAACTGTCTGGAGGCACCTCACACCCACAGAGGGGCATGCTCCACTTTACATGTAAATTAAGCCAAAAGATCCCTCTGTGCCTCTGGACATGGTCATGCAATGCTCTGAATAGTCAAGAGGATCCCTGGCAGTGGTTGATATACGTATATATGTGATGAGAACTACACCAGGACTGGAGACACTGCCAGACAAAAGAATACACGGCTTTCCACCACTCAAAGTTGCAGCATATTAACTTTGCATGATAAGGCAGACACTAATTTATGTAAATGTATTTTTTTGCCTTGAAAAAACAAACAGCTGAACATTTTGGACATAGGCCACAACAGAAAAAAAACTTCACGTTTCCTCGGTTGTTGTGCGTTTTTGATGCATACCAAAGGGTTTACAGCTCCCCTCTCTTTAGTAAATGGGTGTGATGGCGCTGGAGATATAAGTAATGTTGTACAAACACAAAGACTGTATTCTCTCATTGTCCCTGATACACTGACAATTTGAATGTTTGTGCTCGTCTGAAGTCATTATATGGGATAGTCCACTATCATACACATCAGATTGGGACCAGCAGTGGAAAGGTTTAATGTGTGGTTGCACAGCATTTTCACAGAGATGGGGTTAGATGACAGTTAGATGGACATGAACTAAACATGAGTTACAAGTAGAATGGAGCTTATTAAGTAGGTGAATACTGAAGTGTAAATGCTTAAAATGAATGCTTGTGGGGGTTGAGGAAAAACAACTATTCAGAAATATGATGTCTCTTGTTAAACAATGATCTCACTACATTACACTCTCTACATTAACCTCAACACTGCACTTTAAATGTGTGTATTAACACAGAATTATACATTAAGGTTGAGCATTTCTGAATTCTAAAATTATATCAGGAAAAAGATTTGACTTGCTGCACAAAACAAGGAACTGTCGAATTTCACCCAGCTCAGTAGTTGAGTTTGCCTTTCTATTCAATGCCCTTTATACAGTAAATACTGCTCTTACCAACACTATTAAAAATACATTATTTATAGTAAAACAAACAAGTCACATCTTTGTTTTCTTTGCATTTTGTTTCTAAGAAAAAAACGTATATTAATGCTAGCATATATTTTTTTCAAACACAAGTAACATGGAAACAATGTAATGTGCAGGAGGAGAATTTATTTTTATTTTTTTTTTAAAGTGCTAAACTCATTATAATATAATATAATATAATATAATATAATATAATATAATATAATATAATATAATATAATATAATATAATACATCTAATGGTCAATATCTTAAAGGCTCAGTCTAATAGCAGATGGTACCTTTTGATTCCAGTCATGTACCCTTCATCATCTACTATATTTTCCAATGGGAAAGTAGATGGCGAAAAATAAATAAATAAACAAAAAATAAATAGTCCAACTTAATAATAAGAAGCCATTCACAACATTTTGTACAGCCTGTAGAGTCTCTCAGACAGCAGAGCCCCAATGTCAGGCATTTCTAATGAGACGCACAACTTCTCTGTTGTGCTGCCTGGCACATTACTCTGCATTTGAAATGCACCCAGCGGCCTAGCAGGCATCTTTTATCGTTGGATGCAGCTGTTCATGCTTTCTGAACACTTAGTACTACTACTACCAAGCTTCCCTGACTACTGCCAGTGGCACAAAGTAATAGAATCAAGAAAAAAATACAAGTAAATAGAAAAAAGGAAATATTTTCTCAAGTATTCAAGTAATAGTATAAGGAGAATATTCCCATTATTGGCAAACAAAAGTGAAAAGTAGACTTCACAGCAACTAATGCCATGCCTGGAGAGAAACAGCAGGGTGAGTGGTGACTATGAAGGATAAACAGAAACTTCCAGGGGCAGTTACACATAGAAAAAAAGGAAACTGGAAAAGAAAAGTGCACTATATATGCATATACTGCAGCCTGAAACACAAGTAGCACTTTATTCCAGGGAGAGATGCATCAAACTTGACAGCATATGGCATCTGTAAGAAACCCATTAATTTTTAATATACCGGGAACTGAAATGAAAAGGCTTCCTGAGACAAGCAATTGTCAGATGTCAGTAGTGTTTTGATAACTTTTTTTGATCTCTTTTTTATTTGCATTTATAAAATGGGGCTGTCCACATGCCACCTCAGTTTGGACATGGCTAGAGACTGACATGGAACCATTTTCCACTTGATTGCTCCCACCTTCAGAGAGGAGATGAAAACACTGTCGGGAAAAACAAAAAAAAAAAAAAAATGAGTATAATGATGGTGTTTCTGTGGGAGAAAGTAAGAGTGCAGGGGCCAAAGCCCGCTACAAAACTTTGGGTCTTTAATGTACTGTACTATACACTGACTTGAACTAAAACAAATTTATACAATGTAACAAATAGCGAATACAGACATCAAACAGTTGCTCAATAAGTTTTGTCATATTTCTGTATTCTCAGTCACTTCTATAGGAAGATCCTCACCCCTCAAAATACAAATACACAAGAAGGAACCATTCTTTTTTCCTCCACTTCCCATTTTTAATGGATAGCTCTTTGGAGTCATCATGTACAGTGGGTGCATTACAAGATATTTATTAATATTCATAAAATGCCAATTTAAAGCTAGCAAGTGGCCATAGGAGATGAGCGGGAACTTGCAAAATCCAATAAGAGCTACTTTGGAGACAGGTGCAAAGTGGACTAATTAATAGCAATCTATACTCTGGCCAGGGCTTGCAGTTGGCCAACTGAGACACTCTTAGGTCAGGCAATGAAAAGATATCAGCTCCAAATTCATTTTCTCACTGTGGCTTTCCCAAAGGAAGGCTTGGAAGTACACTCACATTTCCTTTAATTCCTTCACCAGGGTGTAATTTATTTTTGCGTTTGCCAGCACATTTGAAAAGTTCATTATCTCGCTCATGGCTTGTTAATTAGCCTTGTAAAGCCGCCATTAGATCTCCTCGGGTCAGGACCAAGATGAAACTTTGGTCCCAAAACATTAAAACACTGCAGGAGGCCTGTAAAAGTGCACTATGACCATATAAGGTGTAACAGTGACACCTCAGTGAAAAAAAAAAAAAAAAAAAATGGACGGGGCCATCATGGCACAGTCACATGTTGAATTGGCTGTTGCCAGTTTCACCTCTGCTGGTGCACAGAGGGGTCAGGCTTGTTTCTCTTATAACACCTGCTCAGGGATGACTTTACAGCTACTCAACTCATCCACTGATGTCCAATATCCAGCTTGATATCTGTCCTCCTGTCAGCCTTTGCTAAATCCCAGTCGACAGTATACTGAAAGTGGCTGACTCTGTGGCCATCTCCACGTGGTTCTCACTCACTTTTAACCTGAAGCTCCAAAGGAGAAGGCGCTGTAATGAGCAGCAGCATTGGGCTCAGCTGGTGGGCTTAAGAAGTACTGCCGTATGATGTGTCACAACAGGAGCATGAAATGACACCTCAGCTACAGCACCAGCTGTAGAGTCCAGTCAGCATGGCTTTATTGATTATGCAGGAGCTCATTTATGTGGCCAAGTGAGTAGTGGGCACGTGTCTCATTTGAACTTTACAGGAATGGAACAGGATCCCATGTCGCCACTGCAAAAAGGAAGCCCTGGTGCTTTATTTTTAGAACAACTGCATCTAATGGGGCCTGGCAGGTACAGGAGGCGTCACATCTGTCGAGGCCCAGGTGATACTCTTGTCCCCCCCCTCCTCTCTGCTCCTCTCCCACTCCTGAACAGTCAAATGACTCACACTGAACATAAACAGTGTAATTTGTAATGAAATTGTCCTCCTCTCTCTGCCACCTTCCATCATTCTAGTGATGAGTTCTTGCTAGTAGCCTTTTCATTCCACAACAGTGCAGAAGAGGGGATGCATAATGTAAAAGATTGTGTGGAGATGAATACTCTGTCTTGTGCCAGGCCACCAAGAAGATTAATTGGAAATATCTGGCTTTCTGACATGGCAAAAATGTAATGGTATAGAGCCGATATATTTGAGTCAGAGTGCCCTCCTATGATGCTTAGGAAGCAGCTATGACGTGCAGCAGTGGTGAAGATACTGATGTAGATAGAGCTGCTCTTCAAAGTTAATGAAGCGCAACTCTGCAATTTTCACTCTAACTAAATCTTGATCAGGAAATTGGGAAACAAAAAAAAAGTGCTCAGAGTCAGCCTAGAATTTAATTTGATGTGAGATTTAGTAAACATGTAGTGCTTTCCTACTTTTCCTTGACCACTTACCATGACCTTAAATCTGTCAGTTTGACAGACAGGGTGTTGTCCATATATTTAACAATTCACAGCAGAAGTAAATCACTTATTTTTTGACTTTATTACATCCCTTTAAAATATTGCATAGTTAATTTTTTTTTTTTTTGACACAAAAAATATGTCATTTATTCACACCAATCAACCATACCTACTGTGATTCATGCAAATTTGTCAATTCAATTTCATTTCTATAGTGCCAAATCACAACAGACATTATCTCAATGTACTGTACATACTAAGGCAAAAACTTTTACAGTATTATAGAGAGATGAGACACCTAACAGTTCACACATTGAGCAAGCACTGGGCATCACTGGAGAGAAAAAACTCACTTTTTAACAGGACAAAATCAGATTTTGAGGCATGATGACTTGACTTTAAAGCTTTCATAGTTTATGCTTTGCAACGAATAGTCCTGACAACATATATTACTGGGTTGAGAAGGATCAGTTAGGGTTACTCTTATACGTCCTTTAATTTAAAAACACGAGGAGTTATGCAGGGTGTGCTACAAAGTACTACAAAGTCCAGGTCTTAAGTCTCGTTTTTGTTTCAAAATAATTGAAAACTGCAAAGTCTACATAAGTTTGGCTGATAATCCACAACAACATTCTTTATCTGTTAATTGTAGGCAGCCACTGCTGCAAAATGCAAATTTTTCCCAAATTACTTGTTCACTGATTTTAAGATATCTTTGGAAACACTTTGCTGACATTGAAGAGAAGACCTTTAAAACTCCATTAGATATATTTGCTTCCCAGCAGAAAACACCTCCGACACGGAGTTACTTCTGCGTGTTCCTGCTCCTACTTCATTGGTAATAAGAAAATATAACACCATGCCCTGCATGTTCTCTCTCATCTTAGTGACTTAAATCTTGAAACAATCAAACAGTTTGTCAAAATGAGCATATTACTACTGCTTTACCTGAAAATATTAACCCGCAAAACATCATCAGTACCATATATCACTGTGGCAGACCTAAAAAGCTCACTTTAAATGTAAATATGTCTCACCCTCATACTTACAAGGGGTAGCATGCCAAAAGATCAACAATAACAACAACAGTGGCAGCAGCAGGTCCTACACAGCAATATGCTGAAAAGGGGGAGAGGGTGGTGTTGAGTTGCACAGGTTCCTCTCACTTTAGCAGAACGGTGCCATCAGCTGTAGCATTTGTCTGTTCTCTCCTCTCTTCCACCCCCCCGCCCCCCCATCCAGAAGACAGGAAGCTGTTTGTGGGAATGCTCGGCAAGCAGCAGAGCGAGGATGACGTCCGGCGGCTGTTCGAGACCTTCGGTCAGATCGAGGAGTGCACCGTCCTGCGAGGGCCTGATGGGGCCAGTAAGGGTCAGAGCCCACACTCCTCCCACTCTCCCACTTGTTGCCCTGTCTGTCCCTCTTACTTCCTATCTGTCTGTCTGCCTGTGCATGTGTTGCCTCTCTCCCTCTTTCCGCTCTATACATTAAGTGATAAGCTTCACCCGCTGCACACTCAATGACATCAACTGCAATCCACTCCACGAGAACAGTATACAACTTTTTTTTCCAGCACCACTTACGTGTCTCACTTGCATCTCTTTCATACCACACTGTCACTGTGCTGTGACACCTTCTTCTGCCAACTTTCTTTTTCACACTACTTCCTTTATGTCCCTTCCCTTTTTTTGTTCACACACTTTACTGCTCACACCTTTTTTCCATCTTTTCCCTTCCAAACAAACTTCTTTTACAGTATGTCTTCTCTTCGTCACAACAGTTCTCCCTGGGCTTGTTTTGAACAAATACATCATACAACACCTCGTCTTTCTGCTCACCCACTCCTCCTTCTCCTCCTCCTCCTCCTCCTCTTCCTGCTATCTGAAAATGGGTGTAATCATGTTTGCTTCCCACATTCCTGTCATCCCTCCTCTGAGACACCATTGGACAATAATGTCCCACTGTAAATAAAGCAGCCAGGTTCGGGGGGGGGGGGGTTGTTGCTGTCACTCAATGTGTGACAGATTTGCATGGGTTTAGGAATAGCTTATACATACATGTGCTCATGCGCTACTTAGTATGTGGAGCATGATCAGAGTAAAGATGGTTGTCAAAAAGTGTGATGCAGGTAGGCATGTGAGAGACTCTGAAATAATCTCTTGATGTATCCAATGTCTCAGAAGGCCAATGATATTTCTCGAAACCTAATCATTCCTTGTCTCTGTTGACAATGATTTATTCTTCTATATAAAGCACATGAATGTGTGAAAAGAATGCGAGGGAAGGCGATGAAAAGGCATCAGTGAACCCTCTGGAGTATATGAAAGAATAATGCTGGCTTTACAGAACCACACCTATCTGTGTCTGCATCTGTTCCTTTCACTGTTAATCCTGGGTGTATGGCTCTGCGTCACCCCACTGGCCCACCACCTGCCTTTCTCCCTGGCTTGTTTCCTGTTTCACTGTGACGCTTCATCTCTCCGGCTCCTTGCCTTCCTGTCTGCTCAGATGCCTCAAGTTGACTGACAGCACATAAAATGAAATAAGGCCAGGCCAGGGCTGCTGCTGTTTCAGAGAGAAGCTAGTTTCCGTCTCATTCTCACTTTCACTCCTTTTCACCTTTGTTCACCCCACTCACCAACTCTTTTTCTTTCTCCTGTCTTCACATGCCATTATTTTTTTTTGTTGGTCTTTGTCTTTTTTGGATTGATCAATCACTTTTCTTTGAGTGTCATCGTCATATGGCAAAATCTACAATAATATTAACCATGAATGCTTTCACAAGGCAAAGGTCTCATACAGTACATAGATCTGGTCCTATCTCGCAAGGAGCAACAATCCCATACAATAATTACGGGATGTTATGGCAAATTATTTTGCCAGCCATCTTGCTTGGGATGAGGTCTCTGTAATTTGAATGAGACAGACCTTGAAATTGACAGTGCTATCTGTTGCATGATAGAAGCTTTGTCCCATGATGATGTAAATTTATGCAACTCAGAGCTTTTCAGCCCCCGTCTTCATCCAATAAAAAAGGCTAAGAAGTTTAACATCCATTTCTCTATGCCATCACTCCTCAAAGTACTTTCAAAGTGCAGCGCTTGCTGCCAGAGTTGAATAGAGCCTCAAGTTGTCAGGAATATGGCTTTTAGCTCTATAATTAAGTTGTGTTACAAATGTCATCCATCCAGTGGGATGGAATTCATGCATACATATTATTACCCCGGGAATTCAAAAGACAGCATAGATTCTCTCGCTTGAAAGCAATACCATCCCTCCCAAACACATTTTGAGCCATCAAATTAAAAACCTCAATATGTGCACTATAATTTGAGGCTCTATCACTTTCAGTTCTTTTGAGATGTTTTGCTCTGTGTCCCTTGCTTTTTTTTTTTTTTAGGTCAGGAGAATCAAGGCTAGAGCATTGTTTCTTTGAGGACATTTTATGCTCGATATGACATGGTCATAATGGTGTGCGCCAAAGCCCTGCAGTTTTGAATGTCTCTCTGTTTGGGTTGAGCTGCCAAGGTCAATGGGATCCTGGCATAATATCTGATAGCCTTGCCAGTTAACTAACAGCAAGTTATCTTGCTTCACAAAACCAAAAGGCTTTTGTGAGAACAAATCGCTGCTCATTATTTCAACTAAACACATTTTGTTCCTTCAAATACAGAGTTGCAGTAAACTGGCACAGCTGATGAACAAATGAAGATCTTCCCTGTCTCTATCAGGAGGGATGTTCATCTAAAGTAAAACAGTGCCAAGTGCATCAGTCAATAGCATTTTTGGCTTAATCTCCTTGGCTCTGTAATGTCATTTAACAGGACAGAAAACACACGGCCTTTACTATTCACATTTATGCTCACAGCACATTTCAAGTACTTAATTCATTTGTTGTGTGGCAGCAAAGTGGATAGATTTAAAGGTGGAATTTGCCCTCCACTGACGCTGCACAACCTGCATGTCCTTTTCACCTGGAACTAACTAACTTGTACACTGGTGGAAGTAAAGCTTTTGAGAAGTACCAAAAAGCATTGCTGTAAAAACATCTCCTGAGCCTACCTAGCAAAATTTGTAATTTAAATGAATCATTATGACTCCTTTGGGAATGCAACCTGAATAAATGTATATGAACACACGCCTTTTCAAACAGGTATCACCGTTTCTCAAGAAATAAGCCCAAGAAGGCTTGTATGGTTCTATGACAGGGGTGTCACACAATTATGAAAAAGGGGCAAAATTAATCCAAAGGTTTGTTAATTAGGCATCTCTTGGCTTAACACATGAGCTACCTGAAGGCAAGGATAAGAATAGGACTGTACAAAATATATCTTGCAGTCTATGATGCCAATAAAGCTTAGAGAAATGACTCCTGTTTGAATGTAATGGTTTTTGGAAAATTACTACATTTCAGTTCCACTGTAATTCAGTTCACTAGCTTCTTCTGCTCTCATGTTGGAGTTAAGTGCCTGTCCTAACCAACACACTGATACACTAGTAAACCATGTGGTTAGGATATGTGAGCTTCAAAAGCACATACTGTGCAGTATTATCATCTGTCTTCAATAATTTTTAATACAATTTGAAATGTTAATGCAGTGATGCGCCAATACACTGCTGTCGAAACCCGTTCCTTTGTCTTCTGGGCAACATTTTATGTTGATTTTTCCTTTCTGTGCATTAACTACACAACAGATTTAGGACAATTTGAATGCCCCTTGAGCAGAGCCCCCTGCCATCTAAAATCATATGTGTGCAAAGACTTGGTTAGCTAGGCAGCTTATAATACTATTCTTTTGTCATCATAATCTCTTTTATGAGTGACTGCACACAAATCACCAATGTGTAAATATTAAACAGATTAATAATCACAAACAAGTCAGGATAGAAATGCCTTGGCTCCATGCTCCAAAAGGGAGGGGGTGGAATTAGAAATGGGCAAGGGACAGAGTGTTCCTTCACTACAATTAGACTGATTTACTCAAAGATATGCACTAAACACACCATTTGCAGGATATATTTACAAACCAAATAACATGAAAACAAAGCTAATGAAGACTGTTTCCCTCATTTCAAGGCCACTTCCCTGATGCTGTTCCCCTCTATTTCTCTCTTTTTCTTTGTTTGCAGGCTGTGCCTTTGTGAAGTTCTCCAGCCACGCAGAAGCACAGGCTGCCATCAATACCTTGCATGGTGGACAGACTATGCCTGTAAGTAAAAATACACATGTAATATGTGAAATGTGCTAAAAATTTAATTAACTTAGTAAAATGTTATATTAGCACAGTCCCAGTTATTGTAGAATGGTTTGGGAAGTTGTAGTGTCATATTTATGCCAGCCAGTTTTACAACAATGCTATAGACAGACTTCATTCTTTTTTCCTGTCTTGCCATAAGAAAACCTGGTGCTAAAGTTTTTTTGTTTTTTTTTCCTTTCTCATGCCCACTAGAAAGTGTATGCATGTTTTTCTCAGTGTTGGCAAAAAATGTCTTACATTTGGGAACAAAACATATATCTGAAATTGATCTATCTTTTTTATGTCCTGTATACACTCTATATGTACCTACTCACCACAGACTCTTTTCAAAACACATCAATAGTCCAGTCTCACATACAATACATTCTGGCTATGTTATCACACAAACATTGTCACCGTCAGCATCTACCACCTCGCAGCACACAGCTGCCTCCTCTTTATTTTCACACGGTATTCATTTCTGTCACTACTCAAACTTACATTTTCAGCAGATTGATTGAGAATTTACATTCACAGCATTGTCGGACATTATAATTGAGCAATACACACAAATTCTCGAATGTGTCCTAAAAAATATTTCACATTAAAAGTAAAGTAGAGACATGGGTTTAGTTATAGAAAATAAAGACTGAAAATAATGATAAATAATAATAAATGCATGAATTTGTATAGGTTTTGTCTGTTATATATATAAGAAATTAATAAAAACTCACTGAATAATGTGACTGATTGTCATTCGAATGCAGATTGTATTGCACATTTGGATTATTTGATTTCTTTAAGATAGACCTATGAAAACTTGAAGACAATGCACCTCAACATCTGGCAATTATGAGAATGGCTTGACAGATAGTTTTAGTATTAGACACAAAAGTGACATAAGAAACTTTGCTTTTAATGACAGAGTGCTGTTTTTGTTAAAAACACAGAACAAGCAGTGACCATTGAATATGTTCTAATATGGTATGGACAGATAAAGGAGAAGTGACTTGAAAACATCTCAAAGTGGACTAATCATTAACAGTGACAGTGTGGCCCATGTTAAGGGGCTTTGTTTTGTTTAAGAATATTTGACATTTTAAACACTTGGAAACTTTTATTAAGGGAGACTTAATTACTCTGACTAGAAGGGAGGTTAACAAGGATGCCAATAATACTGAAAAGCACCCTAGAGTTAGGATAGATATTCAAATTGAGGTCAGATTAATAAGCTCTCTTTGTTTCATTAACTGCTTCCTAATATTTCAGCCTTAGGTCTTTCATAATATTATGGAACACTTAATTTATCAGCTCTCCATTAGCTTTGGGCTTTTGTGCATGTATACTTCTTTATATCCTGGTCATCACCTGAGTGCCAAGGCATGTATACATGTTGTGCCATAATGTTGAGCTGTAAATACTTCTTAAATTGTTGCTCAGCAGAAGTGACTAAAAAAGCCACCCTTCTGAGGTACTTCAATTGTAGACACAGAACACAAATACAGTTAGTGTGGAATCATTTACTTAAAGTGCTTTCCTGTAACATGAACTATTGTCTGCTTATACATATACAAGGACTTGTGGAAATCATCAGCATGATTAAGATATGCAAAAAGTAGGATTAGTTGGTGGTGATCTGTTGAAAAATGATGCCTGCAAACCTATAACTTGTCAAAAGGAACTTAATTACTAATTAGACATACTTCTGTCAGGGTTGAACAGGGCCACCCAAAAGGCTTCAGTAAGAGAAATGATGGATTACGAAGCACCTCACTGCCAGTACTGGATGTGTAATGACTGGACATGGACATGAGCACACACTCTTTCTGGCAGACGCTTGCACCTTCACACATTTCACTGATGTTTTGCAGTAAATATTTACGGATGATTCCTGGCAGCCAGATAGTGTCCTGGAAGCCAGATGTAATTTACAATTTTATTTGATCCTGCCTCATTTTGCGTTACACTGAAGTGGTGAGGAAGGGAAAATAAGTGTCGGAGTCGGTTGAAATCTGTGTGCAGTAGCTGAGCTCAGCACAGACCAAACTTTTTGGCATGCAAACCATGAGGGTCAAATTTTAATCAGTAGAAGGCCTTGGGCCCAACAGTAATCATGGGGCCAACTATTCCTGCACACTTTTTGAAATTTTACCATAACCAAGACATTTACCTTGAACCCCAAATATTTGTTGGCTCAATCAATAAATGTTTACATCCAAAAGATTAACATAATTAGACTCCTGCGAGGCTTACTGCTTGTGACTCATACAGAACAAACTTTGACTCACATGGGCTGTGTGTGTGCGTGCATGTGTGTGTATACCTGGTATTCCTTATGTTGTGGGGACCTAAATTTGTTTGCAGTCACAATATGGGAACTTGACTTCCTTACAGAGACAACAATCAAGACAAAAAGTTCCCTTAACATAAATGACTATATTTTAAGGTGAAGACATGTTTTAAAGTTTGGCTGAGGGTTAGGTTAAGGTTAGGGTCAGGATTAGGGTAATGTAATTATGGTTAAGGTTAGAATAAATCTCCAGGAAATGAATGTAAGTCAATACATGACTTCAGTCCTCTGAAGTCATGAAAAACAGTGTTTGTGTGAGT
This sequence comes from Brachirus orientalis, assembly GCA_016785285.1. Taxonomy (NCBI): domain Eukaryota; kingdom Metazoa; phylum Chordata; class Actinopteri; order Pleuronectiformes; family Soleidae; genus Brachirus; species Brachirus orientalis. Next base: position 1,321,055 of record JAFBJR010000121.1, read on the forward strand.
GTGTGTGTGTGTGTACAGCACAGACACAATTGCATTATGTTGGGTCACAAAGCCGCCTGAGGTTTGCAGCAGATGAACTGTCCTAACAACATATGGAGTTACAGACCCAAGGCAGATCACCAGCCATCAAAATGTTTATTAATAATCTATATTATCCGTATCTCTCTCTTTCTATCCCTGCACCTGTTATCTTCCTCTGCCCAAATCCAACTTCCTCTCAGATTAATAGGCAAGGTGGCCATTAGAATCCAACTAAGGCTTTGGTACCAATGAGGGATGCAGTTAATTTGGATAATATCACTGCCACATGTTGTCAACAACAGACTAACAGGAGGCAGGATTCAGAGAGAGGGCTGCACTGTTCACTGTCTGCCGCCAGCTGTGAGGTCTGGATGCACTTTGAACAAAGAACTGTCTCTCATCCCCTCAGTCTCGCTCTCCCTCTTAATGTTCCCTCCACAGCATCTGTGTTACCTGGCACACACGTACTATACATATAACACCTCCACCAATATACACTGGCCCAAAATGAAAGAGTTCAACGATGCTTAAAAACAAGAGATGCCATGAAATGGCATGTGCTGATAGATTGCATTATAGGTTTAATTGATAATTTGTGTAAATTGGAGGTGATTTAAAACGGGAACTCTCATTGCATCGCAGTGTGAAGCTGCAAACACAGGTGGCAAAACTTCAAATGGGAAAGCCGAGGACAGAAAGACAGCACCCAGCAAATTGCAGACATCGTCATGTTCCATGTCACAGCGTGGCTGACAGGGCTTCAGTAGCTTGCTGGTGTTGGCAGCAACAAGAACATGCATGTGTGACACAATCATTCTGGATAAATGAGAGATAAGGCCAAGCCAGGAAGCACTGTCACTGCAATACACAAGTTCTCCAACACCAATGTAGAATATCAACCAGCTTATAGCCAACATTATGGATGTTTGTTACTTGGGGCAAATACAAGTACAATGGAAAAAAAAATCTGTAAGATGAATATGCAGTAAATATGTGAATAGTGTTGCTGTGTATTCTGTCTTGATACAAAGTTCTCTGCAGCATCAGCAGTGTGTGATGGTCAGCAAGACAGAGACAGCATCATCTGCCTTTATTGAGAGACAGTCCCCACATGAGGATAGTAAAGATGTAGCAAGGTTCAGAGAGTTAAACACCATCAATTCCCAGGCAAACTTGTTATGGTGAATTCAATTCAGTTGGAACAGATTCCTGATTCGCACTGTTAGTCTTTAAATCTGTAGAAAACTAGAAGTTTCATTTATCTTTTGAACGTAGCTGTATCTGTTTCCTGAACAAGGTAAAAAAACATGGTTCTTACAACATTATTGGCTGATCATTAGTATGGTTCAGAAAATGACATTTTACCCTTCATTGAGTATGAATATTGCTGTAAGCCTTTGCAGAGGATAGAAGTGTGCCTGTTTACCTGTTTGCAAACACAAAGACACACCAGTCCGTATCACAGTATTGCAGAGATAAAGAAATAATGCTACTTGGATGGTGTAGTTTAATGTTAATCCCTCAATTACCATTGGGTAATACACATTTATGGCCTATACAAATCCAATATAGGATATTTTCACCAGTCAAGTGTGTTGCTGAAGAAATTCGATTAGTTTTTGAACCCATAACAAATTTCTTAGATGTAACTGTCAAAAGTGAAGGCTCCCTGTTGGCCCTTATCAAATTCAGCAATTCATTTTCTCTCCAGGTATAGGAGTCATGCCGTTCGAGGTTATTATTATGTTTGTTTGTCAGCTTGTGATGTTCTGCTACCAGTGAGGAGTGGCTGTTTTGAATCTTGTGTCTGTTGTCTGCTGCCACTTGTTCCTTCATTACCTGGGCACATATTACTTTTTCTTTATGTGTAGAGGAAATTTTGACCCATGAGGGTGGCACTCTGAAATCTGCATTTCTAAATATGGATTTTGACAGAATACATCAGCTAGAGGATATAACACAAGGGTATAACAGTGATGATAAAGATATTTTTTTTATTCATTATTTCAGAAGGGTAATTTTACCTTCATGTGGAAGTTCCAAATGCTAGGCCGACATAAGTGGCAGTACTGACAATACACACAGAGGCCATTGTAGTGCTTCAGTGCTGCTGCCAAAATTTTTCAGTGTAGACAGTGCAGACAGGGTTTGTTCCCGCACTGTCGTCTACAGTAGAGCACTCTGCTGGGAGAAGCCAGGCCAGACTTGCCTCACAGTCTGGCCTTGTCTGGCTCAAGTCACGGTGCAGTGAGCACAGGCAGCCTCTGGCTTTCACGGTCCTGATGCTCACAATGCATTCTTCATGAGGTATTAAATGAATATAAGAATACACAGATACACAAAGCAGAAAATGAATGTGATCTAAATGCCAGGGCCCCGTGCTGTGTGCGGGCTTGAACAACATCGCTGGAGGAACATGGTTGCTCGGTGCCAGCCTCATTAAATGCAACAGCCAAGTCCTGTCAACTGGCCCACAACATTTAAACAAAAGTGAAAAAGGTCAACAGGTGGGACTGAATTAAAAAGAGAAAAAGTGTGCCGTTAACACCGCCACTATCAATTTAACTAATTGAAATGGCTCCAAGGGGGAAACTCCAGATGGGTCTCCTTTGGCCTAAGGTGGGGTGCTGACTGGCTCTGATAGGATCCCATCTGAGACACACTGTCCCTGAGGGTGCATGCTGATGCCTTCCCTTCATTCCCCAGCCTCTTTTGCAGTTATCTACAAGCAACACATTCTCCTGGTTGCATTAATTCCACATGGGATGGTGTAATAGCTTGCAAAAAAAAAAAAAAAAAAGTTATGTATATTTCACATTTAGCAGATGCACATTTGGTATTATTATACAACAAAGATAGTCAGACAAAGTGCTGTGGGAGAGACAGAGCTGAAGAAAATGATGACGAATTATACAGTGTTCAGTGTTGCTTGGAGGCAGGATAAATATATAACTAACTATGTTTTATGAAAGGATTGCAGCAGCAGCCTTGACTAACCAAACCCCTAAGCATCAACACCATCACAGCAAACTGCCCTCTCAATGGCACTATCTCTTTTCCTGTTTAAAATTTTATAAAAGGCTTATGAAAATGGGACACAGTTTTTGTACGAATCCGAATGAAGTAAAGCTGAACTACAGTAATGCATACTGTTTGTTATGTTGAGACTTAATACACAATCATACTGTGTCACTACAATATTCAGCTTCACAGGGCTTTATTTGTTTATTTCTCACACAACTTTATTTGCTTCTGTAATTATATGTTTGGATAGCTGGGTTCATAATGTGTCATCTATGCAAGAAGCCCTCAATCTTAAAGTCAGACTTGTAGGGTAATTTCAGATTTTACTTTAAACTCAGATACATATACAAGAAACCTATGGAGTTAATTTGTTTCCTCAATCTGCAAGCAAACAGAATCATAAACAGGAATTTGTTATTGTTAATTTAACAGTTTTGTTTCCAAATTCTTTTTTTTTTTGCGAGTCCCAAACTTTTGCTTGCAAAGTAGGATTTGCAAGCAAAAGTTTGGGACTCACAAAGAAATATTTTGAATTTGGAAACAAAACTTTTGAATTTGCAAAAATATATTCCTGTAAATGATCAAAAAGTGATTGTAGTTTTGTTTGCAACTTTTTTTTTTGCTTTCAAATCCATAATGTTCGCTTGCATATTAAATATACAAAACTGACTCTATAAAAACCAGGGTACACCACAGAAACAGGTTTATGCATCACCAGTCTCATGAGCACTGTGTGCCTTTCTGTAGTTGACCAGTTTCTACACCCCCCCCCCCAAAAAAAAAAAAAAAATTAAAATATTCATTAAACCATGGAGATGGATCCAAGTTGTGATTATGGAGGCTTTCTCAACTGATGTCTTTGCTTTATGCTTTTATGATCTCACTAATCATCACCTAACTGCCCCCTGACTGACTACTTTATGTACTTCTAACCTGGTGGTGCTCCGTGCTCTTTCCCAGCATGCACAGCCTGTAATTATATCGGAGCATGGACTTCTTGACAGTGACTGTTGCTGTTTTCTCTGCCTGGCAGCCTCCTCATTCTCCCCTCTCTCTCTCTCTCTCTCTCTCTCTCTCTCTCTCTCTCTCTCTCTCTCTCTCTCTCTCTCTCTCTCTGTGTCTGTCTCTTACTCAAACACAGTCACTCTCCCTCCCTCTTCTCCTTGACTGGATGTCACATGAGGAAGTGACTCTGGTCTCTGTCTCTCAAATGATTTAATTGGATGCAAACTCGGGAGCACGAACATCAATATGGAACTATATCTGCCATAAGGCAGAGCCATTAGTCAATACTTTGCCCTCCACATGCCGAAGGCTTTTGTCAGACCTAATTACCAGGATGGTATTCAGTGGAGCTTCACCAGTGGGGTGACTAGGACTCCTGAGGGATCTGCTTAGAATCACACTTCCCCCCCCAGTGTATACAGTGGAATTGGGAAGTTCACAAAAGCAAATATCACTCAATATTCTCTTCCATTTAATGCTGACAGCTAAGTGACTGCAGTAATGTGCATATTCAGCACCACTATTTATATGTTTAGAAGTGTCAGGACTTGAAGGCTGAATGTCATGAACAATGGACATCAGATTACACAAATGTGAGCAACATCCATCTGTCAGACTGACAATCACATAACTGTCCAACAGACCACTTGACAGGCAACAAACTTGGCAGACAAATTACTAAGGGCACCAGTGTGTGCGGTCCCAACTTTGATGTTTGTTTGGATAAGAAATACAAGAGATACCAGAACAAAAAAGCAGGCTCATATTGAATGCATACTGCATTAGTCCTCTGCAATGATGCAAAGAATCCACCATTATATTTAGGGTATGTTTTATTATGTAGCTAACATTTTGCTGTAGGTCATTTCCCAACAGGGAAGTTCATTGTGAGATTGCTATTTTCACAAAATGTAAATGTAATACAATTATATGGTAACACTGTATTTACCTGGACTTTTTGTTATGGTCAGATTTATTGTGTTAAATTTGTTCATATTTATGGGCTGTTAATACCTTTATTAAACTTTATTAAACTATATAAACTCAAGCAATGGTCTTGCCAGGTATATGTCAGTCGATGACATTTAAGTAATTAATTAGCTTCTACACTGACTGAAAGTAAACATTGTTGTTGCAAAATGAGTGCCATTAGTTTTCCTGCTTTGTTGAAACCGACAGCACTCGATGCATTATATTCCTTTTCACCAAGTTTGTTTATATTTATGTACTTATGTACAATGTCTGGACAGCAACTAAATGAGAAAGCCACCAAAAGTAGATATCTGAACTATAAAGTGAACTGTATAACAAATAATATACAAAAATACAGTTCAGTTGTGTCCCTGTACCAACCTTGTAAATATACTTGTCTTGCCAGGGTGCCTCATCCAGTCTGGTGGTTAAGTTTGCAGACACAGATAAGGAGAGGACCCTGCGTAGGATGCACCAAATGGCGGGCCAGCTTGGCATCTTCAGTCCCATGACCATCCAGTTTGGGGCCTATGGCGCCTACTCTCATGCTGTAAGTCTCAGCCCGGCGGGGGAGGAGACGGTGAGCTTTAAAAAAGAAAAATAACAAAAAGTGATGTGACTTGCAGTTTGCACTCATGATCTCTCCCAATAGGCACGTGATTCACACTATTAAGCTGATGTTAAGAGTCCACATTTACAGAAAATGCTGCACTGCCTTTTATACTGTCTTTTTATCCTTTCATTTACCTAGGGAAGCTGCTTATCTTGGATGCTCAGTACAACACTGTTTTACTTTCATACCGTCACAAGCATTTACCTTACACTCATTTTCCATTAATTTCCTGACTTGGTCTTTGAATTTAAACTGCTGCCTCTTAAACATATTTTTGCATACATCACTTACTCATATTCCTTTACATTTAAACAAAGGTGTGTGTCATTAACAAGAACACACACCCCTCGCCTCTCTCCCTGCCAGCCCATCTCGATCCCCACTTCATATTCACAAGTGAGAGTCACAGCCTGAGATAGGAGTCTGTGAGATTTTGCACTCATAAAGTTGCTAATAACTCACACTGACAGGTGAGAATCGCCCACTCACGCACAATATCTCTGCTAAATTTGCCAGTGCTGCATCTTTCTTCTCTTAAACATACTCATACATACATTGTATACAGATGTATATAATCTCCAGCTTGCTGAACTCATCTTTGCACACAGCCTTTACTGTGTCAGTATAATGAGCACAAGTGGTTTGTGAGTAGCTGGGAAGCAGCGCTCCAGGGCAACACAGACCACTCTGTTCAAGAACAAGGCATGGGCCAAGCAAACAGAGATGTGAGAGTAAACATGTTCTGGTCCTGCGGCTATTTCACCCTCCTTTCCTTTTCTGTCCTTCCCTCCATCCCTCCATTCGCCTCTCCTCCCCACTGCTCTTTAATCCTACAGCAGATGATGCAACAGCAAGCAGCCCTGATGGCAGCGACACAAGGGTCCTACCTGAACCCCATGGCAGCCATTGCTGCCGCGCAAATGCAGCAAATGGCAGCTTTCAATGTCAACGGCCTGGTGGCTACTCCCATGACACCGTCCTCAGGTATACACCAATAGGCACACACATTAAACTTGGCATGGATGCAAGAGCAAACACATACACACAGGCACAACTGCCCTCGCCATTTCTCAATGCACTCTCTTCTTTATTAGCAAGGATTATAGAAACAGCAGTCATATATTTATTGAAGGCCTTTCTACTTGTGCCCTTGTTACATTTTTTAAGATGTAGGCTCCATATTCTGGAATGAAGCAAAGACTGTGTCGAATTAAAGGAAGTGGAGCCTTGTACAGAGAGAGGCATGATAGGAGAAGATGTACACTGAACATCTTCTCCTATCATGCCTCACTCAACGAGTGTCAAGGAATGCTGTACATTGTACAGCATTCCTTGACACTCATTGGCAGCCACATTATAGTCTCTCCCTCTATTCCTCTCTCTCATTATCTCCCTCAGTCTGTCTGTCATTCTCTCCCTCTGTGTCTTAATGACAGTGTGTGTTTTCTGGGAACACAGCCAATCGAATGACTTTGGATGCAGAGTCCTTGGCTTATACAATATAAGAGCAAAGATTTGTGGGAGATAATCCTAGGCTCCAGTCTGAACTATCTTTTTGGTCCTTTTCATGAGGAGCTCTGAAGGCTTGACACTAAGTAGACAGGCTGCCTGAGGGCAGGGTCATTGCAGATGTATCTAATAAAAAAGGCTTGATGCTGTTCCTGGCATCTGTAATCCACTAGACCTACAGTACATATATGTGTTAATGCCCATCAAACATAATCCTACAAGACCTAAATGCCCTTCACCTGGATTAGAAAAATAATAAATAAAAAAAAAAAAAAAAAGAAAAAAGCATCACTACAAAGGGGCAATCACAAAGTGACAGTCTTCACCACAGGTTGAATGGTAAACCAAAGACGCATAGACTTCTGCACCCAAACTCTTCTCTAAATAGGTCACTTTTATATATACAGTATACTGTATATATATATATATATATATATATTTTTTTTACATTTGCAGCCCTGTACCCCAAAAGCTAAAAATATAAGCAGGCATATAAAGATTAAGGGACTGTTTGGACAATTTTTTTTCCCCACATTTTACCCTCGTACCTAAATTAGTGTGGTACCTTGACTGATTTTCATACCTGAACCTTTAGCCCTGGATGTATTGGTACCAATTTGTACAAACACTGGACCTCCATTGTGGATCAAAAAGCTCAGCATTTGTACCCAGGAGGACCCATTATTTGCCTGTTGTGCAGTACTACATTTGTGAGGAAAATGTTCAGTATTAAAAATATACCCCGCTCGTTCTCACATTTTTAATAATTTATCACATGAACCAGCCACCCTGCAGTTTCCATAATGACTTTGTAACTATTCACAGGCACCAGCACACCCCCAGGCATCTCTGCTACAGCTGTGCCCAGCATAGCCACCCCAATCGGGGTCAATGGATTCAGTGCACTTCCACCTCAAAGCAACGGGCAGCCCACCTCGGAGCCCATCTACACCAATGGTATTCATCCATACCCAGGTAAGCCAATCAAGGTTAACATAACATAACCTGGCATGTATTTGTAACATCTACTGTCATGAGACAGGTGCTCCGACCCTGACACTCCTTATGACATGCTGCTTGTATAAATGTTTGATTATTCTAATGTTGTACTTGATATGAATAACAACATCAATGAATTGCCACCGTATAAGCTCGACATGTCAGTAGTGATAAACATATTGCATAGTACTTTTAAAAGTTGAAAGTGGACCTCTCTGTGTCACACTCTCATGATGACATCTACTGTATTTCTGATTGGAACAGAAGTTTTTAAGGCTAGAGTGTCAATGAGCAGCCTCTTTGGCAGATTTTCTGAGGAGCCAGCTCCAGTATCATGATGAATCCATCAGTTCATTACAGCTGATTTGATGTGTCTCAGCCTGTCTTCAGCTTCTTAATGTTGTCTGCGACTGACTCCTGAAGAAATGACAGGCACGCACTTCTCATCCTGCATTATGCAAAGGCAGCGGCAATTGTAATGAACTACAAAGTGGTTTGTTTGGCACATTGTTAATATTTGATGCAAACATCTGGGGCAAACAAGCATTCTGAAGAACTGAGAGATATGACATGCCACATTTCTCCCACTCACTGTGCGATCCCACCCCCTGATGGTTCATGACTGATAAAGTCAATTTCTGTCTTGCTAACACATTTCTCTATTTACAGTATCTTTCTTTGTGTCTGCATTTGATCTGGCCATTCTCTGTCCTGTCCTTTTATTTAATTTTTTTCCCTTGTGCCCCACTTTTTCTGTCTCTCTTTTCATCTCTGTGCAGCACAGAGTCCGACAGTGAGTGACCCTCTTCAACAGGCTTATGCTGGTGTCCAGCACTATGCAGGTGATCTTTCTATCCTACTTCTTCTACTCTCTCTCTCTCTCTCTCCCTCCATCTGATCCCACACCCTCTCCCTTTCCGTTCGTCATACCAGCAGACATTATGACAGGTAGAGATAGCTGGACAACCAGCCAATTTCCTCCTGGATTAGGTAGCTTTACATTAGGCTTGTCAAAGGATTTTCAGTTGACTTGATTATACACCCACACAAAATGTCTTAACTGTTAAAGTACACCATGAGCTGAGGATCTGAACCTGCCATATCCTCCAACATGAGAAATGACATATACCTCTCAGACTACTGCATTATTCCTCATATAAACTGTTATTACCAAGGTATAAGACTCCCACTCCTCCTTTGTGTGTCTGCTCAGATGATCTGTCATCCACTCTCTCTTTGTGTAGTGCTACACCAGCTCATTGAACCCAAACTCCCAGTCGTGATGCATTTTACTTGTATGTTGTCTTGACGATGCCAGTGAACCGTATGAAATAATGATTTCAGTTTTTTTTTGTATCAAATATGAAAATTGGAAAAATGAAAAATTCCATTTTGATTCTCCCTTTGTAACAGCAGCCTACCCCGCCGCCTATGCGCCAATCAGCCAAGCGTTCCCCCAGCAACCAACCATCATTCCCCAGCAACAGAGGGAAGGTAAGAACGAGCAAGCGCGCCCACCCAAGATAAAAGGTGATAATTGCCATGTTCCATTCTAATGTAGCTGCACTGCTTTGAATTAGCGAGGGAGGGAAAAAGCTGGCTGGGGAAAATGAGAGGAAAAAGGCTTCCCATTTAAAGAGAAGAACATTAGCAATGAGATGGAAAGTTACTCTGTCATTATTCAAAAACTGCACTAATTCAAACTCGCCGCATTGGACTGCTTAATCAGTCCATTACAATGTGTTTAAGTGGTTATAAATATTCATCAGATTAATTAGCTGCACGCATAATCATTTATTACCACTCCTGGTCTAGTATTCATTCATGTGCCACAGCATCAGATGTAATAAATCCATAGGTTATACAGTGATTATAAATCACACTTTTGTCACACATTTGTCTGTATCAATTATTCATCTATATGATTGTATGAGACAGTGTAGAGTGGCATGAATATTTAGAATAGCAACTGAGAAGTTGGGTGTTTCCAACAATGCCCAGAGAAAAGGTTTGATAGTGAGACTGAAGGACAGAGTCACAGTGATGAAGTACATAAATACAGTGTGGCTTCACATAAACCTCACTGCTTTAAATGCAGAAATGTATTTGTGACTTTTATCCCATCTCTCACTTATAAATACTGGAACATTTTAATTGATAGCAAAATTCTCTCTCTGTGTCTCACACACACAGAGAGAGAAGAGAATCTTTACACTGCTCTTTAAAAATGTGTCTTTCACCCTTCAGCTAAGAGCCTTAGGCAGAACAGTGACATGTCAGTACAATACAGCAGCACAAACTGACACAGCAAACATCAATACGGTATATATTATACCCACACTAAAGGAGTATTGTCAGATGCTTGTGGAGAAGCTAAATATGCCTCAACTTTAAATCAATAAAGCAAATTAATTTGTTGAACAGGAAAAAGTATCAAGGATTTTCCTGCATTGAAGTGTTAAAGGTGGCTGCCTTGTTAAGTTCAGTGCCAACTTCACCAAATCTATTAATGATGACATGACTGCAGTTCACTCTCCATTAGTAATATTTAGTATTTACTCTCTGCAACTGTGAGTGTCCAGATTATTTCACAAATGCGTTATAAATGGAAAGAGAAAAAAAAAAAAAACAGACAATATGATAATATACATTTTGATGGGAAAATTGCAGTTGCATGACTCACTAGCTGACAGCGGTGACTTGAAATGTGTCAGTGTCAGGAGTAGTTGTCTGTTGCTCCACCATTAGTCTGTAACTGTCACAATAATGTTATAACCTACTGCATTATTAATGTTTTAGAACAAACTAAGTGTAACACTCATATTGGCTGTGGACAGCCTCGCAAAGAATCATAACTGATGCAGCTGAACAGGAGGTTTCCTTCTTTTTACCGCATCAAGCATTTTTCTATATTGAAACCTGAGACTCACATTAAATGATGCAAGTAAACTCCAACACCTCAGTTAGACAAATTCCCAGCAAAATTAGCCTCAAGTCTTTAGCAAAAAGCAGCGATAAGGAGCAGAAGTCTAGTAAGCTCACTTGTTTCTAATTCCACATGCTTTAATTTTCAAACTAGTAGCATTCAAATCCTGACGATGTTATTTCAAGTTTCATCACTTTAGGCAATTTATAAGACTGTGTAACTCCCTCTGGAGCACAAATGGACTACATATAAGCAGTGCTTTGATGACCAGTAAACAGCCAAGTATTTTTAATAATTACTACAGTAAACTAATAATAACAACATTGTAATAATAAAATATGTGCTTATGAATCATACCAAACATGGGTGGTGGTCTAATGCATTTTTGAAGCACTGTATATATACAGTATGTATTTAGGTATACATACTCTATAACTTTAAATTTCAACTCTATAAATTTCAATGTTGAAAATAAACAAGTAAAACATAAATCATGTTTGATATTTGTTTAGACTAGGAGATGTCCGGGCACACCGGTCATTTGAAAAAAAATTCCATCAGAGGCATAATCCTAAACAAACCTTTGATTCAGCCTTAAATAAATAAATAAACTTGTCTGAACTTTCGGTCTGTGTGTGCATGCTCGTCCTCTATCGCACTGAGGCATGGCAGCATTACAAGCCAGACAGCCGTCTTATCAGCCTCCTCACCAGCCAGCCTGCCAGCTGCACACATATTGTCCACGAGTCCATCACAACTGGCTCCATGTCTTTCTGTCTCTCTGTCTCTCTTTCTCTCTCTGTCCTTCTGTCCATGGCTCCATTTCTCTCTCTGTCTCTCTCCAGTGCATTCCTGCCTTTTCTCAGATTGGCCTGTACAATATGTGGCAGCTGGGTGAATGAGTGTGGAGAGGTGGAGGGAAATTGGAAGACAGTGCTACTGTCACACAGTAATTGGGGCAAACACTCGGCTTATGTCTTAATGCATGCTCTGCCTCCTCCTCCTCCTCTCCGTCTTTCTCTGTATGTGCTTCTCTGTCTTGGTGTTTCTCTTTCAATCAGCCTTTCTGTTTTGTTTTGTTTGCTTTCTTGCTCATGTTTTCTCTTTAACCTGTTCTGTCTATGCTTCTCTGTGGCTGCTTACATATGCACAAACCAACTGGCAGCACATTTTCTGAGTCAGGAGTGATTTAGTTACGTGCCACTAATCTATCCAGTTATGTGCACAATGAGGTCCACAAGTAAAAACAATATTTAATGCTACTAGTTGTGCCAAAATAATATAAACAGTGCTTCTCAATTACTTGGCTTCTATAGGATTGTCTTGATTGCATTATTAAGTAATAATTCATTTTTTCCCAAACCCTATTATTATGGTTAGTGTCTTTCTGAGCACCTCCTGTTTATGCTCCTATGTAACCCTGTTGTCTCTCTCTCATCAACAGGGCCAGAAGGTTGCAACCTGTTTATTTATCACCTGCCCCAGGAGTTCGGAGATGCGGAGCTCATGCAAATGTTTCTGCCTTTTGGCAACGTCATCTCGGCCAAAGTCTTTGTGGATCGAGCGACCAATCAGAGCAAATGTTTTGGTGAGTCAAAAAAGTGACACTGAGAAAAGGAAAGGGGGGGAAAAAGGGACATCATTAAAATGAACAAAGTCACACGGTGTATGTGTTTGGCAATTATCTCATGCCTCTTGTTGCTTCTCTGCAATTAGTGTTTGCTTTTGCTTTTATTCCCAGTGTCTAGTCTAATCAAGTTGCAATTAACATTTAAAGTTGCCGTTACATGCCACTGAGCAAAGGCGAGAGAGGCAAGGGACACATGCTCCCTGGTTTCATCACACAGGCATATCTAACAAGATGGTGCATCTCGGTAACAAGAGGGAGGGGGGTCTGAGCGAGTGGGTGGGCAGTGGAATGAGTGAAGCCCTCGTCTTGCTACTGAACCAAACACCTCCCGCAATTGCCACTTGCTCCCCACATCTGTTCATCACCCTCTCCATCACACCATTCCTAATACAATCAGTATCCACCTCCCCTTCCCTGCCGTTTCCTTGGCTCCTTTACCCAAGGGAAAAACATTTTCCCAGACTCCGCCCAGTCCTCCAGGCGGGCAGCCCAACAACATCATCAACCCCCCCCCCCACACCCACACACACCCCCCACACACACACACACACACACACACAAACACACCTCCCACGCAACACACCAGTTCATCAGGGTGGAGGTGTTGCAGGTGGAAACCATGGGCTGAAAGAGATAATAATAGACTGATGTGGGCCTTGCTGTTGATTCAGTTGGACAGCAGCACCCAGGAGACAGGCAAAGAGAGAGAGAGATACTCTCATTGTTGACTTTCTCTCAGTTTCTCTCGAACATGGCATATCTATGAAGTTCCATTCTCATGTACATCTCTCTCCATCCCTCTCAGGACAGCATCTTTTTTCCTTCCTGTGTCTGCTCTTCTCTAAACATGTCTCTTTCTATCACTATCAGACATTCAACTAAAGCTAAATATTTTAATTTTAAAGCAATTATGAAAAACATATATTTGAGCAGTATTTAGTATAGTACTGGACCTTTAATAAGTTGGGTTATTGGCTTTACTAAGTGATGAAAAATGTATGGTTCACATCACCATGCCCAACCATAGAGCTACTGTAAAGGTTTTATTTAATCTGAAACTCTATGGGAACAACATTAGTCTTAATCCTCAGCGGTTAGTCTGTTGACTTTTAAACATGATCAAAGCTCACCATGTCCATTTGAATTAGATGGATGCAGCTTGGAATGTTTTTCAAAAAGTCTGAAAAATAAAATAGCTTTTTTTAAAAACTGCTTTTCTTTTTTGTGGTTGTTTTGCTTTTTTGGTCTTTCCACTTTAAGTTGAATATGATTAACCGTTATAGATTTGTTTCAGAACAGCATTTTATAAAGTTATAAAAGATTCACCATTCAAACAGTATGTTTTAATAGTCTTTAATATTTACAAAAACACTTTATTCATAAAGAAAAAACCTAAATGAATCGCATGGAGGTCAGCTTGTTCTCAAGGAGTCAGGTGGGAGTCAAGTCGGTACTTTTTCCTCTATTTCTGAACAGACACCTCACCTCTACACTACAGCCACCCCCTGCATAAAAAGGGTTTCCTTATACCAAACACCATTAGTGCATACGCATCGTAACTCATTTTTTGTACTGCAATAAAGTGCGGCATTCTCCACTACTCAGTATGTATCTCCATACACTTGTATGTTATCCACTGTCACACAGTAATGTTTGCAACTTTCCATTAAAAATACATAACATTATAATGCGTGCACACATTCAGCTGATACGGATGGTTGCGATGAGAGCCATACCTCAAATACTAGTAGTGTTTGGAGCTCTGAGTTGAGCAGCTCCACAAAGTCTGTGCTGTATCAAATACCAGCCTGTTACTTCCTCTGGAGAAAACAGCAGAAAGTAAAAACTGGCTCAAATATCCTATTCTTCTTTTCTTGCTATACACGTGGATTCACTCGATTTAAGTTTGCAGCATGTTCTCCGTCATCCCCTCTTCTGTACCTTGACACCCCCAGTAATCACCTTTTTTGGCATGTGGATGTAAATGTGAGGTATAGAGATTCATTAAAGCTAGGGATACTGCGAGTGGGTGCATGTCTGTGGGACTGGGAGGAGGGTCACTTCCAAGTGACAGGCACTCCCCTGTTTAGTTTGTTTAAAGGGTTTGTAAAAGAAGCAGCCTTATCTCAACCGCACTGACAAAAGCTTGCCCTCTCCCCCCAAATTAAATTGGACCCATAGCGGTGTGATCAAATCAGCTGGCAGGCGGAAAATTTGAGCCGTCAATCACAGAGGTGTCTGATAAGAACAGGGAAGGAGTCCTGGTGTGGAAAGCCGTTGGCTCATTCCACCCCGACACCCAGGTGATAACTCAGAGCAGCAGGAACCTCAGTCCAACATACCATGCTCCCAGCATCTCATTACGACCTCAGTGCCCTTTACTCTTTACTTAGATACATGTTCAGTGACACACAGCCATGAGCACACACACACACACAGACCTGCCACTCCATTTTCAGGCACCGTTTTGCCCAACAAATCTGCAGAAAACATGAGACTCCTTTTTCCCTCTCTCTTATCTTTTCATGTTTTTTGTTCTCTGTTCAAGTCTAATTCTAATCGCTCTTTTTCGTTTGATTTTTAATATCTGTTATTAGCCATTGTTGTATTTTATGTAATCGTTTTATTTCAGAGATTTTCAATTAATACGCTGAAAATGGAAAACAAAGATCCATTGTTGTGTCATTGTTGAGACTTAAAAAGGGTCTTCTTCTTCTATCCTTTTTTTCTTTCATCTCGCCTGTTTTATTCTTCCCGTCTTTGTCCTTCTCCCTTTCTCTTCTTCCTGTTTCTTTTTCATCTCTCCTTATTCTTCTCCTTTCATGTGTTGTTCCTTTTATTTCCATTTTCCCATTTCTCTCTGCCCCATCACTCTGTATTGTTGTCTCAGGCTTTGTGAGTTTTGATAATCCATCCAGTGCTCAAGCCGCTATCCAGGCCATGAACGGGTTTCAGATAGGCATGAAGAGGCTGAAGGTGCAGCTAAAGCGGCCAAAGGACGCCAACCGACCTTATTGACTCGTCTACTGTCCGTATCCAGGTACAGTAACCCTCGTACTATTATTTCTTAACACATCATTTCAAACTGTCCATTTAGCTGCTTAAGTATATATATATATTTTTTTTTTTATTTTATTTTAAGTAGAATAAATATGTACCTCTTAAACTTATTAAACAGTACATTCCCACTTCACAAAATGAAGTAGAATTTTAGTTTTTATATTTTTAAGAGTTTACTTTTTTTCCCCCAATGTATTCTGTATCTTCTCATCCCCTTATTTTTATCCTGATTCAGGGACAAATGTCAACTTCCAAGTGTTTAGTGTCCATTGCTCAAAGAGGAAATGGAGGAAACTTCCCTGACATTCCCTATGAATAAGACCAAATATTTATTCTCTGTGATTATAGTCATTTAAAAATGCAATCTACTGAGTCCCTTGAGGGTTTGAAGTCATATTTTTATTATTATTTTTATTAAGACAGTTTTTTTTTTCAACCCGATTTTTGAACAGGTCGCTCTGTGCCACAGAACTGTTTTCTTTTCTTTTGTGTATTAGAAGCTGATTTGTTCCTGTGTGAGACACTTCAGCATGGCTTGATGACATCATCATTATCCTGCTGTGTATAATTAATCATCCACTGGGGACGTTGTTGAATTGAATAGAATTGAGTTGTTCAGCTACAAATGTATAAAACTAATCATTTCTACCTCGAATTAGCTCAGTATTATGTCAGCTGCCTCACAAAATCCAGAAGCTCTTTCAGTCAAGCCATGTAGAAAAATTTATCGGGGGGGGATCCAAAGTAGCAGAAACAATTGGCAAGACTAGGCACAGACTGGCAAATAAATGTAGGGTGTTTGAAAGAAAATACATCGAACAAAAAGACTCATAATGGAAATCACTCACCTGTATCTTAAAAAGCAATGATGAAAAACAGCACATGGTGGTTAGTTCAACTTTACCAGCCTGTTACCAGCTCCACTATAGCAGTGAGATTCCATTTGTCTGTGACTTAAGGCTGGACGATAATTCAATAACAATATATACTGCAATATGAATTTCTTCCATATCAACATATCAACACATTTTCAGCATATACGTCTATATATTTATGCACTGTGCAAACATTTTTACATGGAACCAATGACTGCTATGAATGTTTTGCTTAATATTTAAAATATGTTTTAAGAAGTTTGTGCCAAACCTAAATAGTTTCCTCAGCTATCACTAAAGAGCAAAGACGCTTATCTGACATTATTACAATAATTATCAAGCGATTAGAAACTTTATCCTCGTTCTACCTTTTTTTTTGGCCGTACTGTGATTACATGTCTTCATTCTTCATGTCTCATTTCATTAACTGTAACATTGCAGCACAAAGCAAAAGGGACTTTGACTTCATTGTGCAAATAAAATGAAGCTATGAAATGGAAATGTTTTATTGCAAAAGTACGCACTGAATTTTCACTTCACAAGTGTTGAAAACTATAATGATTTATGCCACTGTAGGGTCACAGTCAATTTAACACCAAGCAATTTACAGAACTCTTGTAAATGCATGTTACTTTTAGTTGTGATGAAAAACCTGAAGTTTTCTATATTCAGCTTTGCCTCCTTTAGGACATAAAAAAACCAAAGCTTTCATGCAATGTAATGAAAAGATGGTTTACTTAAAGTTGCAGCATCCCTACATAAAGACTAATCGAAGGAATCATCACCCATCTGTCACAAAGTGCAGCTGCCAGTGCAAAAATAATATAGATGCATGTTCTCTTCACCCAATTGGCTAGACAACTTTTCATTACAATAACATAAGCCTAGATTATATTCCTCCATAAATAAAAGCAGGGTAATACCATTTATTTGTTTTAGATTTGACTCTTTAAAAGCCTCAAGATGGCATTAATGGAAGGTAGTGTGCATTATAAATGATAGATGCTGCCTTTATCCCTTGCCTGGTAGTGTTTGAATACAGCTCTGCCCTGCTAATTGAAGAGAAGCTTTCAAAGTAGACACCCAGAGAAGGAGCACATCGATGAGGGACAAATGGAAAATATCCTGCAACAGTGTCCAATGACAGAACAGTCATTGAGATGTACTCAGATTATCTCAGAGTGCTGACACAATAATATTCTGTCACAACCAGGAGATTTGTGTGTGTGTGTGTGTGTGTGTGTGCGCGTGTGTGTTCTCTACATCTTCTTTCTTCCCTGGTCTTGTTCAATCCATTTCTGTGTTTTTCTTCTGTTAGTACACCATTTCTGCTGTTGAGTTAAGGAAAGCCAATAGAGCAAAACCAAGAGCAATTCCATGAAAACTTGTAGGGGAAAAAATACACTATTGAGGCTTCTGGTGCTGGCTCTGTGCTTTAGTTTTATAGTCTTAAAAGTGACACAGGCTCGTATATGAAGACAGTATGCTGAAGTCTTGACCAATAGACTGAAATTAAAAGCAAAGTTCAGCAGCAAAAGCTCAATTTTCTAAATCCAACAATATTTTAATAATGAAAAACCTTGCTGAAGTGTGTGTGTATGTGTGTGTTGCTCAGGTAAAGAACTTTCACATGTAGATAACTTCTTAGGCCCTTTTATTTCCCCCTAATACTGACAATTTCACTTTTAAGTTGCATTAAAAACACAATCAGACAGCATCCTCCTCTGCTGGTCTCAGGAGCCCTACTGCACTGAAATTGCGTTCTGTGTCTTAAAGATAAACTTAATGCAAAAAAGCTGGAGCACTCACTGTGTGGCCAACCTCATGGCAAACAATGCAAGGCAAATCCAATTACTGTAGACAGGACACGTTTCTGAAATATGCATTTCTGCCTTAAGGGTTATCTTTGTGAATATAAAACATCAGTTCAACCCTTTAACCTGCACATGTTGTCAGCTTGAGAATATTTCACCACCACACTGAGGCACAAGAGAAGGCCTTGTTTGTGCTGTGTTCTGTAATTTCTGTTTTACTTGTCAATTCTTTATTTTCTCTCTGTTTTATGGTAATAAGCATAATACCCTCATTTGATTTGTCAGGCAGAATAAGTGAGGGTGTGGAACAGTTATAGAAGGGTGCTTTGAATTTTGACTGAGAGGAAAAGAAAATCCCACTGTTTCTTTCCTTCTTTTGCACCCCCACCAACCTGGCAACCTGACACGGCCAATCACAGTGTGAGGTGGCCTTTCTCCGCTATAGCCACACCCTGTACACCTGTCATGGGGCCAAGTTCTTACAGCTGTAAGTTGAACCCATGGTGTCATTTTACTTTTGGATGACGTCATGTGGTGGGACTGTGACTGCGTTGCATGACGTGGCGTTGACTGGTATCTCTTAACTCTATCTCTTTATATTCTGCCCTCCTTTCATATATATCTATTTATACTGTATATTGTACATTGGCAGTTTGTGGAGTGCAGTAAACTGATGCCTTTCTTGGCTGGTACCTGTTGTACATAATGTATCTTACGTGCTGACTGGTGGATTATAACTGGAAGTGGCCTTTGACTCTTTGTGCTATTGTACTGTGTGCCCTTGTGACGTTTTACGTTCTTCTTGTTTGGTTCATGTGTATGAGTGTGTTATTTCTATTTCTCTGTTTCTCCACATTTACTTCAACTGTGTTTTTTCATTTTTTTCAAATCAAATTATGATTTTATATTTCTTTAATTAATGTCCAATTTTAGGAGCTTTTTCTCTTCTCCCACGATCGACAGCTGTTTAGTTGAGGTAGCCAACATGACCCTATGTTTGTGTAGCCAATTAAATCTCCACTGTTCACACAGACAGCACAGGTAAATGTTGGCACTCTACTTCTCTGTGGATTCCATCTGCATAGGGAGTACATTTGCACGATTGTTTTGTGAATCGCTTTTCATTTATTTATTTATTTATGAGTGTGCAAACCAATTACATTGTGATAGCAGAGCTGCAGGCTGTATTGTAGACCCATGTGGCTAAAATCTGTCCACCACACGGCCATACTGACAATACCAACTCTAGATGTGGGTAAGGTAGGAGCAGGAATAGAAAGAAAATACCTGGGATGATTATTTGCTGCTGCCTATTGAGTGGCATAAATTAGCTGCTGTGTTTTTTGTTGTACAATATAATTGCTATTCTGTCTATAAAAAAAAAAAAACATTTTGGGTGAAAAAGGTCTTTTCTTTGCAAGTGAGTTTGTTCCTATCCCTCCAGGTAAACCCTGATAAGAGTTAGTAGTTTTCATCAAACCTTTTCTGCCCTATTCATTCAGAAGTCCTGCAGGGGTCTCTGCCCTCCCATCCTCTACTCAAGGAACTCGGTTGGGGGTGGGGTAGGGGTGGTTTTGGGAGTGGGCAGTGTCGAGCTAGGCAGACCGGAAGAAATGAGGTCTTTTTGGCATCAACCATGCTTCTTAACTGCCAGTATTTTTTATGGAGCCATCTAAGTAGGTGGTAGTGGGAGGGCAAGACTGCTGGGACAAAATGCTAGTGGGGGAAAAAAACATTTTAAAGAAATTCGTTACTACCTGACAAAGTTGGAAGGTGAAGTAGTTATGTGTTTTTAAAGATTGGGGACAAAGATATATTTTGAACCTAATGTGTGTCTCTGCAGCTCTGTGGTAGATGTATTGCGCAAAATCGCTGGCTTATAAAAGAGGACATCAGTAATCTAGACTGTTATTGCTCTACGCTGCTAATGACCGGGCTCGTTCTGGCACAAATAGGCAGAAAAGTTAGAATCTCTGCTTCCACATCTAAAAGGCAGATCTATTATGAAATGGTAACAAGCTCATTTGCAGAGATGGAAAGGTAGAACAAAGAGTATCTGGGCGAATGTTCCCATACCAAAGTCAGACTCTTTCATGTTCACTGCCACAGAGTCATTTGCTGTGATTTCCTAGCCTTTCTTCACCCACATCATAGCACACAACATATTAGGGGTATCGCCTGTAAACAACATTTATACCTGAAGCTCAACAGCATAGACACATACTTTTAAGTAAAGGTGTAGCACTTCCAGTCAACACAACAGAGGGGTAAATGCTAGGTTGTTTTCTTTTTTTTTTTTTTTTTTAAGGATCCTTTTTTGATCATGGTATTTGGTTTGTTAAGAATTAATGACATTAATGTATACTCTTGGGAAACATTCAGCTGTATTTCCCTTTTTTCCCCAAGATGTAGCCAGTTTAAATTAGGTCTTCTTTGGATTAGTGCTGTCACAGTGTCGATGTCTGTTCCATATGGTTAAAACACAAATCTCCCTCCCCACCTCTTGCCCACTTATTTCTGGTTTTGATTGACGTACTCCTTTTTTTTCCTCTCCTCCCCGTCTGTTTCTCATGCTGTTGGCTGTGCCTGTCAGTCTGTGTGATAACCAGGAGCCAGCAACTCCAAGCATGTGTGCCTGCTCTCTGAATCAACTCTTTTTATATTTCCTCTCCTCTCTCTCTCTCTCTCTCTCTCTCTCTCTCTCTTTACCTCCCTCTATCTCTATGTCACAGGATGAAGGGCCACATCACCTTATTTCCACAAGTGCAGTAAAAGTACAAAGACTTCTTGCTCTGCTACATATCATGAAGGAAGGGTGGTCCCTTGATCATGCTGGAAACCCGTTGAAAGATTGAGTGACTGAGAGAAGAATCCCAGAGTTGATTTTTTTTTTCTCTTTTTTTTTTTTTTTTTTTTTTGAAGTTTTCTATTTTTTTTTTTTTTTTTTTGGAATGTTTCATTTTTTTCCTTTGCAAATTCCTCTTTTTTTCCCTGTTTTGCTTTGGCGTCTGGGGAAGATTTTTTGCAGAGACCAACTTTTTGCTGCTGTTTTTTAGACATGATGGTGGAAAAAAAAAAAAAAACCTTTATAGACTCATTATGCTCAAAGCATGCATACTGACACAGGATATAGATAAACACACATTAACGCAGATAACAAACCAAACATACACACTTAAATATGCTACACCCAAAAAAAAGGAAAAAGGAAAAAAAAGAATACTTTGTACATGTATAAATACGTGCAAATGCCAACTCAAGTACTGAAGCAAACACATGCGTGTGCGCAAACACAAACACACTCACACTTACACACAAACACACACACCAGCCTGCTGCCATTTTGGTTTTTGTGCCTACACAGGTGTTGTGCTCTGTGACAGGGCAAGCTCTGGATCGAAGAAGATGACAAGAGGAAGAGGAGAGAAGAGGAGAATCCAGGATAATTTACATGCATCATTCCTTAGGAAATAGGGACCAAAGGACTAAACGCTTTTTAAAAGAATATAAATATATAAATATATAAATATATATTTAAAAACTCATACCTTGTAGCTGCAAGTATTACAATTTACTCGTAGTAAAAAAAAATCATTAAATCAATATCCAGTGGCCTACTGTAAGTACGAATAAAAGAAAATGGAAATAATGTACAAAAAAAAAGACAAGGAATCGTAGTATAGGGGCTGATCTTTTTGCTCTGGATGCTGATTTTGCACCAGGTTGTAGAATAGTAAAATAGAGTAGGAAAAAAAATGTAAATTTGCTAACTTTTGCTGTTGTTTGAAAAAAAAATACTTGAAGATGTAATAAAAAGAGTGTGGGGCAGGGGTGGGGGGGTTAAAAAAAAAAAAAAAAAAAAAAGAAGGGAAACATTTATGTGCCCCGGTAAGCAACAAGTCTCTTTTTGTTGGATGTAAAGGTATCAGCCACTGGATATCTCGTCCACCATGATGTACAAGTCACTGCACTCTCTGACAGCTATGAACAGACTGTTCTGGGTGGAAAAAAAAGATTAAAAAAAACAGAATGACAGGAGAAAAAAAGAAATTACTGACGTCTGTGCTGGACAGGGTGCAGACGTCTAAAGGCTTCTCACTAGCCTTTGTATTCAAGCGACAATCCACTGTAAAGACCAAGCAAAATGGACATGGGGTATCTTTTGTTGTTGTTTTACTTATTTATTTCTTTCTTTTTTTTTTTTTTTTTTGTATTTTATTGCGACATGAAGTGTGATTTATAAAGCCACCAATTGTGAAAAGGAGACAGTTCTGTAAAGACAGACAGACAAATAGATGGTGACAAAAAGAGAAAAAAAGAATGAGGAGTAAGGTGACAGCAACTGAAACTGCCAGCAGAACGAACTCAGTACAGAAATGAATTTGCTCTTATGGCACTGAAGTTCCCGTAAAAACAGAGGGCACATGCTGAAAACAGCCAGGATTTACACAAGAGACATGCCAAGGATGTACGCCTCCGAATCTCCAGACTATGAAAAGCAGAACCTCACCCTTTAACAGATTCAAACATGTCTTTGATAAAAAAAAAAAAAAACTCTAAATCTAAATTATTGATGGCAAAAAAGCACAGGCTTTTATGGTTAATTTAACAGTATCAAATATTACAAAGTCCATTTCGACCATCTTCCCTGACCTGCTTAACAGATCCATAAAAACATACATGCAACTAAAAACAGACTAAAGGCAGCACAAGGTCCCAAGGTAGAGTCCTGTCGGCTATGTTTTGACTTCTTTAGAACTCTGGATGTAGGATTGTCATTTAAAGCAGATCAATATGTTTGAAATGCATTTATAGGGAGGAGCGACGCTGTTTCAGTCATTCTAAACATTTCCTAATTTTCTCAGTCCAACACCAGCTCACATACAGACACCAGCCCTTTGAATGTTGAACAATGGCAGTCAGTGACCAGGTGATGTGGGAGAGAGGGAGGGAGGTAAAGAGAGGAAGCCGAAAAACCAAACATCACATTAAGATCCTTCAAAGTGAAACTTCCCGGATGATGTCCAATTAATAACATTTCTTAGGAGTCAAAATATACAAATAAAAAAGTTATAATTAAGTCTGTGATACCCTATTGTTTCAAAGAAATAAAGGAATCAAATGGGTTTGGAATTTGGTACCTTAAGCTCCAGTCCAAGCTATTTTTAAGAATCTCCTCCTTGCCATCCCAACTTTTTTTTTCTCTTTTAAGAGAGAAAATATGACTAGACTAAATCAAAATCACTAAAATAGTGATTGACCTACAAGAGAGTCCTTCACCGAGCAGAGTTTCTTGATGTAAGCCTATGATCTCTGTGTACCATGTGTCCCCTCTCGTTCCTCTGTCCTAAGAGCAGACATGCCTTTCTAGACCTCAGCCCGTCAGTTAACTGGCTTATGCCTTAAAAGAGCATTTTCTAACCTGGCTAATGTCTGTGCCCTCTACCCTTCAATTATCTCCTGTGCCATGCTTTTTCACCTTTCCCTCTAATCACACTATAATCACCACCCTCTATACATTAGCAGCAAAGAGTGAAAAATCACCAGGATAATCACTTGGACCAAATGATGAGCGAAATAGTCCCCTGCACACACATGGATGACAGACGGAAGATTAGGGAGAATTATGTTTGTGCCTACTCCTTGGCAAGGCTTCTGACAGCTGACCTGGCACCAATAATACTGCCAAATTTACCAAAAGATGTGAGATAAATCTTTACATATCATATCAAGGTGTAATATGGAGAAAATACTGTCATTACCTAAATTTAAAAGAAAAAAAGATGGATAGCCACATTTATATATTTTTTTTCTTTCTTTATCACAAATGTTTCAGCACCTGTTGTTTAAATTTTGGTAAACACCAACAATTTCATCGTAAATCTTCAACTGTGTAGAAGCAGCTGCTGTGATGTTGTTGTCTCTCCTTTTTCAGCATGTAATTGTGTCTCAACAGAGGTCACAATGATTTACAAAACAACTCGTTCCATGCATTTTTCCTTTTTCCTGCTGGTATCCCTGCTGGGACACCTGCACAGCAAATGTACTTGTTCATTGTTCATCTTTGAAATATTATTTGTGAAACCCAGTAATTCTTCAAATTCAAAATAATGCCCATTTATACTTAAAATTGCCTTTATGTACTCTAAATGTAAGATATAACTAAACCATCTTTCCTCAGCTCTCAAGTTAAGGAAGCTTTTTTATTTATTGTGAAGTAGGTCAAAAGAACAAAAACAACATACGCTGATCATTTTTCACATGAACTTAAACAATTCAATGACAAATCTAATGTTCAACGAACAATGACATTTTGTGTGCTTGTCTCAGCCAGGTTTAAGAGTACATTCTGAAAGTGAGGCTCTGTCAGGCTGACCATGAACCTTGTATGTCTGCTATAATGTTCTTCTCTGTCTTATATCAGATGTTATACTACTTCCCACGTCTAATGGCAGGTTGAGTCCCCAGTGCGTCAAAATCGAGCAAAGCCTATCCCGGTCTGTTTGGATACCAGCAGTGTTCATGTAGCATCTAATCAGGCAATGTGAAATCAGCATTTGAACACTTTTAATAAGGGTGTCCGTATTACTTCTACACCCCAGAGAGGATGTTATTGAAGCAACGTGTATTAAAAACAGAAATAACAGAGAAACAGGCAGCAATACAACCAGGGCTGCCTTTTACTATTAGTCCAGCAAGTGCCATCCTAGCTGCAGCAAACAGCTACATGACATCTGCCCTCAATTTACAAAGCGAAATTGTAAAATATAATCAATCTCATCAACTGCAATACTATGACTGAAAGCAGTGAGATGTATACATCATAAGTACAGCAAGGTCTTATTCTATAAGCATTCAGGCCAAGTGATCCTCTGCCACTGATCCACGTACCTTGTTTCATTAAATTTAAAAAAAATGCAGTACATAGTATGCCCATTTCCTAAATTTGCTTCTATACCACTGCACATAAGATCAGTCCTTAAGAGGATGGGGTCACAGCCAAAGGACCAAGCAGAGAACAGCTAGAGCATGTTCGATTCTCCAACCCTCTGGGTGTGAAACACTCACCCAAAAATAGCAACGATTGTCAAGGAAAGGAAGTGAAATGTAATTGACTGAAAGTGGAGAGATAATTAAAGGAACCTGTTGGACAGGAAGGGAAGAAATTAATGCATCTCCTTTTGCTGCTTTGGGAGAGCGCTGTTCCGTCATCTCACTTTAGTGCAGAAAGGGTTTTGCTGTGGAAATGGGATTTTGTATGGAAAAAGGTGGAGGTGGTAAAAGGCACTGGGTGGTTGGGGTGCTGTGTGCTAAACTGAAACTCCACAAAATCACTCCCAATACTCAGGGCATCAGTCACTATGATGTCATGATTAGTGGAGAGGTTCAGAGCCTTGTGTTACCCCTAATCCCGAAGGAGGACGAGCTGAATCACAAATATGAGGTCAGCGGGAGCTGTGAGATCGCATCAAATCACAGCGAGTGTCGAGCCAGCAGAAGGGCCGGTGACCCATGTGAATCGTGCTGTGGATTTACAGTATCATCATTCTATTCCAAGAGTAAAAGTAACAATCAAACTAACAAAATATCTCCATTGTCCACCTGAAAATTCATAGTTAAACCCCTGGAGGTGCAACAGCATGGCTGAGTGTAATGAAGACAAAGACTTTTTTTTATTCCTTGATGTAAATAGCCTATAAATTACAAAACAACAGGAAGGTTGTATAGCAGCTTCTGTGGAAGAGCCCAACTCTGTGGGACAATGATGTCACTATAAAATGTATCCACAGCAGTGCAGGGACGTTGGAGAGTTTTAGTCCTTTTAAGCCCCTTAGGTTTGGGTTGTGAACATGGGTCCTGCAACCCTTGGCGCTGGACCACGACTTAGAGTGTTTCATTTAATGTCAGACCTAAGCCACAGACCCAAAGTGATCCGTTAATTAAAATTCTGTGTACACCGACATGACATGATTTTTCTGACAGAAGAAGGATCGCCTGGGCAGTAATTGGATTAGTCCAATTGGAGATGATGAACAGATATGACAGTAGAGTTCATCCATCTGCATGCTTACTGCTTAACAGTGTGGCAAAAAAAAAAGAAAAAAAAATAGAAAAAGTGAACATCAGCCTCCACCACCATATGTTTTCACATTCTTTAAAAGAAGGTTTGGGGTTTTGGACATTTTAAGATGCTAATTTAACAAAATGAAACTCCAGGTAACAGTTTGTTCAATATGTATATAAACCATTTTTTGGAGGGAAAAAAAAAATAATATACACAGTTAAACTTACACATATTGCACAACACGGTAAAGCAGAGATTGACAGCAATTACTATAGATCCCAGCAAAAAACCCTGCCTGCTTGACTCAATCTGCCACTGCTCTCCTAACAACAAAGCTGCGTTACTTCTGTACATACAATATAGCTTATTTTTCAATTCTGTTGAACCTTCTTTATAGGCCGTACAATAGATCATGTTCAAACGTTTTTAAAAAAAAAAAAAAAAATTTAAGAATAGTTAATATATTTCAGTGAAACTATAAGAAGGATCCTATGAAATAATTTATCAAAATCAGAGGATAAAATTATTTTATTTCTTGTACAGTAAAGCACTGATGTTGAAATTTTTTGATTTTATACTCAGATTGGTAAACAGTTCTTTACTTTTTATTCTTTTATTTTATTATTATCCACTGAAGCTGGGAAAGGCCCATTGTTATGAGGTTTTATTTGGATATGCTTTGATCATTTATTTTATTTTTTATTTTTTGGCTGCACAATCCATGTATGAAATCCCTCGTGGGATAGCAATTTCAAAGAGATGTTGCCACTGGAAGCTCTTAAATCAATATAAGAATTAACAATCTACACTGTAAAGGGATGATTGATGGTAATGGTCATGTGGATTAAAAAAAAATAAGTCCATTGCACAATTGTGTTCAATATATTAGCATTGCATGTTCAAAAACAATCTCATTTGAGGCCTTTGTTTTCAGAAAAAGACAAAAAAAAATATATATAAAAACTTGATATATATATATCAAACTTTGCAGTCAGATTGGTTTGAAGTCCTGTGCTGTCATATTCAAGCAATGGATGGATTCATGTGGTGTTCCTCTCATTATGTGATTGTGCTTGTTCTTCTTCTTTTGTTTTTTGAAGGGTTCTTTGTAACCATTGACATATCTCTGGTTTTCATTGTCTCTTCTCATCAACGGGAAGTTTCCGTCACAGTTTGTTATCTAATGTGACTTCATCCACTGAAGATATTGTTCCAACAGTGACAGCGCCATATTTTTTTGCTCCACTCAGGTTGATTTGTTAATCCGAGGAGGGAATTCTGCCTTAAACCCAGCCTGTTCTCTTTAACAGTACTACCTGTGAACAGTGGTCGGACACACTGTATTCTGGGGATGCCAAATGCTCTACTTTCAAATATCAAAAATATGTTGTAAAGATAAACATTTCGCCAGAGTCCGTTTTTGCCTCAAGCCCATTTTGACTCAAATGAGAGTTGTGGTCGTGCATCTCCATTTCCATTGGTTACAAGGACCAAAATGTAAACAAACTCAGCTAACTGAGCAGTTTGCTCCAATCAAGCATTCAGTGAGAGCCTTTGAAGAATTCACATTTAGCCATATGTAATCACATATTGAATCACTACATTCCCAGCTTCACAATCTTAATTCATCCTCTTTATTTGTTATCATGCACAATGCATTCATCATAGTATATTCAACAATTTATATTCACAAGGAACTGAATAGTAATTCCTTTGATAATTTGACTTAAATAAAACTGGGTTATTGTTTTTTGTTTGTTTTTTTTTTTCTTTCCTTGAAACAGATGTAAATTGAATAAGCGTTGGCTCGGGTGCATTTCCCAGTTTCGGAGTGATATCTCCCTTAGTGCTCCTGAACTCTGTAGTTCTCTAGTTCATTATATTCTGCTTAGACAAATAAAGCACAGTCATGTAGAAAATGAGCCTGCTTTGTCATTTTTATCTATTCACATTCAATGAAACCTAAAGGTATATCTCTATCTTGGTGAGCATGCATGACCCTGTTTGCGAAGATGTGAAATGTTCAGTGTCATCTTGTCGCCTGGTTTGTGGAGAGAATGCATTTAAGACTTGTCATTGTATTAATTGAGCTAACAGCACTAACCATATCCGAATACCAAATTAGATGAGACGGTTGGTAGAAAATCGTTTAAAAAGGGCGAATAATGCATAATAAATGGAAGGGAGATTGGGAGAGGGAGGGAAATAAATTGTGAATTGATTAAAGGGAAATGGATATTCAGCTCTTGTCGTGTTGAGGTGTTACAGTGGAAACAAAATCAGGTGCAATGGGTGCTGCTGGTTGTAATCTGTGAATAAGAAGCAGGATTAAGCATTGATTAATCAGGTTTTCCACACGCGGCATTTTATTGACAAAGACGTTACGGTAAGAAGGGTCAGGTCACATTCAAGTCCTTCTTATTGCCCGCAGTCTCCTCCTCAGTCATTAACCCTCAACAGTCACTATACACCACAAAAACCTATTACAGTGGTTGTTGAGCCTGCGCCCCTTGGGGCTCATGGCCCATTGCAGCAACCAGGATTTGATGCAACAAAAGACCATGGGTGGCATAGTCTTTTGTTGCATGTCTTATATCTTCTCTCCCCATTATTTCATGCTTACTCTACTCTAATTTCTTTAAAAAAAAAAACAAAAAAAACATTACAGTGAAAAGTCCGTACAATATTGTGTCCTACAACAAACCAAACCGCCTTTTCGAATGGAAGAGATAAATTGCACTTGTTTGCAAATCAACATGGTTCAACAGCTCCCAGCAACCACAACTGCCCATCACAACAGACAGAAAGCATCAAAACTCCCTGACAGTAATTGTTCCAAGCCTACAGCATGACACACCAGGGACCACGAATGACAAAACCTTCCCAAGACACCAAACATCATTTCTTGTTTATGGGCCTCTTTGGTGCATCTGTGTAGCGGCATTGGTGTGGAAACAGATTTATGGCTGCTAAATTTGCAGGTGATAAAAGGGGAAAGAGTGGCCAGTTGGGGCACTAACTCTTGGCCATTCACATGTTGACTCCCGTGCAGAGTCTCCAGGGACCCTTTCTCATTGTGCGGCAGACACTCCATGATTCCACATGACAAACTGGATTGTTCCTCGAGTGAGTCCTGCTGAATTATTTTTGGTCTTTTCGATTGCATCCCCTACCCCTGAGATTTTCCTCTCCTGTTGCCTTTGAGCCATAAGCCTCAATAGCCACCGTTGTCGATACTCAATCTGTTCTGTAACCCCTAAAGCTGATGAAATGTGCTAACAGGGGTGGGTTTGTTTGTGTCCAGGAGGTGGCCAAGAGAAAGAAAATAGAACAACAAGACTCTTTTGACAGTTCCATTTTTCCAGTGTTTTGGAATGAGGGATAATCATGAAGTATGGATTGGATAGAGGAAAGTTATTACATTTTGTTGTCTTTATCCTTGTTTGAGTTGTAAGAAAAAAAGGCCAGATTGTTCCAAACAAGGTTCTCTGCAGTTCCTTGGTTTATCCTCTATTCTGCCTCTCCTACTCTAAGTGTGTAAGAGGAGAAATATGTTTTGTCACACACATCCTTCTCCTGCTTGGATGGCTGCAGTGTCTCCAGTGTGTATTTACTTTATTGGTGTTGTTGATTGGAATAGAATGGCTCAAAGCTCAAGTACTGCAGCTAACAATACACAATACACATAAAAATAAGTCAACAAGAGCCTCAGTTTGTGTCTTCAACACAATTATATTTTGGATTTTAGCATTACATAATCCAAATCAACAAGCCAGATACACAAGAACAGTGAATCAACCTGCTTCATCAGTTAGCAGTGTTTTCATGGTCGTATCCTTATGTTAACTTAAAACAACCATAACACAATTCTTGGTCACAGCAAATTCTGTATAAATTATCTTAAACTGTAAAATAAAATTTAAAAAATGGTGACAATATTTATTTTTATCTCTTCAGGATGATGATAAAGATGAACTATAGTATCATGTCTTCCTGATTCTCTTTGCAGACAACACCAAATTCTAGACATTACTTTCATAAGATTTTATATTCATGTCATGTACCTTATTATGCCAAGGAATGCCTTGTCTGTAGGTAATCGCAAATAATGGCCTTTCAACTTCTTAACTATGCTCTACACAAATATTTGCCATATTGACTTATCACTTGTCACTTACCACACATTTAGCATTCAACTTTTATTCTCCATTAATCTATCAATGCATCCGTTGGAGACAAGTGTTCAGTAGTCTCTGCACACTAACCTATTAGCATGTCCTTTAATGGAAAGCATGTCACAAAGCATAAACTATGCTGTCAACACACTCTAAATTGTACATTTGCATAGAAGAGACTTTGCACTTTGTTTCCTTCACTTCTTTTTTTAAATTATCACAAAAGAAGACCTTTGTCACCTCAGAGCCTCAAAATGACGTTGACAAAGGGTGGCAAATTTCAATTCCAACCCTCTTAACAGGCAGACTCCAAAATAACAAAAGATTATAAGTAAATGAAAGTGTGAAGAAGACATGGGTAAGTAAAGCTGCACAATCCCTTTGATCCTATTATGTATTACAAAAGCTTAATCAATATCTAATCAAGGGGAATATAGCATGCCATGTCTTACAGAGCTCTTTGTTGTCAGAGGTGAGGTTGCCATGGTGACTGGACAGGTGTGGAGAGCTTAGACTGCAGAGGTATTGATGGAAATTAAGAAGCATTGATGAGACTTAAGGATGCTGGGATTGAAAAAGGAGATAATTAAGGAGAGGGATGCGATGGGAGACGTGAGGAAGAAGTCGACAAAACAGATTTAGGTTGGTGATACAGGAGGTGATGCAGACAGGTGCAACTTGGACATGTATCAGACTTACTCCCCAGAAAAGCAGGAAGTGGGTTTTTCTAAGATATTCACCTCCCTACCAGAGAGACTAGTGCTGTGCAAAAAACAATGGCTAATTAGACACACTAAAGTTACAAGTGAAATTAAAGGTGAATATTACCAAACAGTGTAAGCAGTTTCAGGAATTTCTTTCTTTACATTTAACAATTTAATTAGATACGTTTTTCAAGAGCAACATGAAGGTTTAAGCCCATTAACTAGCCCAAATGTTAAAAATGAAAAAAAATAATTGAAAATGAAATAGAAACCACCCAAAAGCCTGAATTTCTATATCTCAATTTCTCTTCTGTGTCATTTCAAGGATGGTAAAACTGTAATGAGGAAAGACATACCATGTGAGAAATCCAACAAAACATTTCACCCTGTTGGACAGACGAAAACTTGTTGAGCGAGCTGTGTGTGTTGCTCAACCCTTCACTTGCCATAAGTGGTAGAAGTCCAGGAAGTTCTGCCCATTCTGGCCTTCAGCCGTGCCCAGTCCCACAGAGCGTTCAACACCTGATAATAGGTCATTAAAGTTCTCCTTCAATCAGTGAGTCAATTTTCAGTAATCAAGGTTGAGACTGAATGAACCCAAACCAGAATGGAGCCCTGTGGGAGTGACAAGCCTTTAATCAGTATTGGAGAAAGTGTTGCTTTCTTCTGTAGATATACACATGGACAAAATTGTTGGGGCCCTTCCGCTTTCTGTGGTCCATGTTCAGTGTAGTACACAGCATGATACCAAACAGCACAACGACTACTTTTCACCCTTTAAATAGGTGGACTGATTACAAGTATTATGAAAACACTTTAGTTAGGCATGTCCCTATAATAAAAGTATTTTCAATCTTTTCTAGGGGTACTATCATTTTTGTCCAGGCCATTCTCATTTGTTTTTGAAAATGATTCTGTTGAACCACATGTTAAATTGTGTTATCACAATTATTATTACTTTTGGCAGTTTCGTTATTTCAGTGACCATTGTGGGGTTTTTTTGGCGGGGTACGGTACACCCTGAACAGGTCGCCAGTCGATCACAGGGTCACACAGAGACAAACAACCATTCAGTCTCACATTCACCTGTACGGGCAATTTAGTGTCCAATTCATTGATTACTAAATTAATCGCCAACTATTTTGATAATCGATTAATAGGTTTGAGTGCTTCTTTCATAATAAAAATAAGCTCTCTGATTTTTCACCATCAGTATAAGAGTATTTTCTGGTAGTATGTCATACTATTATTCAAACTGAATAATTTGTTTTTTTGGACAAAACAAGACATTTAAAAACATCATTTTGAGGTATGGAAAACGCCACATTTTTCAATATTTTCTGACATTTTCTGGACCTTAATAACCGATTATTTGTTTGGCCCGGAAAAGTAATTTATTAATTGAAAATAAAAGAAACATCGGCTTTTGTGAATCTTAAGTGCACATTATTTTAAGAAACCAAATGTGTCCTTTACTGGTGCTTGTTTTTCAACCAGCAGTGATAACTATGGGTAAGCACATTCCTTCCCATCTCAAAAGGTCTGTATGACCTGCAGATGCCTCATGCTGTCCCGAGCTCAGTGACGCACAAAACCCACTCTGCACCCCTCTTTGTGTCTGTGATGTATTAGCTCTGGCCTTTGTTTAAATCTCTCTTGGCATTTGGCAGGTCAGTGTTGTTTAACCTGCCACCTTTCAGCTGGGAAATTTCATCCATTCCCATAAATCACACTGAAGTGTCATTATTTTCTGATTAGCGTCTTAATCACACAAACGTGATTATTGCTGCTCATAAGCGTGCCAAATTACCACACAAAGATATACAGTGCACATTTCGGAGACATATTACACCCAAAGTGTTAACTGGAGCATCATATCATATGTTCAATCACAATTTTTAATAATTATGTACAAGTACGCATACAAGCCTGCCGCTTGGATTCTGTGCGTGAGGGAGCATGTGCAAGAGCAGTCGAGTGAGTAGCCACTGCCAGTAGACAGCTGAGCTGAGCTGAAGTGAAAGCATGAGGCCCAGAACAGAGAGATCAAGCATTATCATCAAAAACAACTCCAGCGCTCCCTACTGTGGCCTCACAGCTTCCTCCAGTAAAGCTGTTCATTTGTTTGCGTGTTTGGTGTGTCAGAGTGGATGGTCCATCTTTTTTTTTTTTTTTGAATCAATGTACTTTTCAGCTTCAATTTCTTGATGAGAAAAAAAGCACAGAGGGCAAGAAAAAATGATTGAGTTCAGATAAGAACAAGGTGAAAGCCACCAATTTTGCTCTCTATGAATCGGTATTCATACCAGATCTCTTAATGTCTAATTCACAACTTCTCTTGTGTACAGACAAATTTGCCCTCTCTTGTGTGAGAAATGACTCAAACCATAATCACATAAAAAAAAAATGTTTTGCTCCTACATCACTTTACAAGGAATAGAGATATCCATTTCTCCCACTGCCCCAGCTGTGGTTTAAGTGCTGCAGGAACTGGCACACATGATGCCAATGTGGTTCATAAAAAGACATATCACTGCAGGGAAGTGTGCCCAATTCTGCTCTAAGTGTAGCTCTCATAAAGAGACATTGTGGCTAGCCTACTAATAGATCTGTGAGGGGAGAATGATGCAACTCAGAGGCAATGCTTTAATTTGCCCTTGGTTTTGCACACTCGTCTAGGAACAGCCACTCTGTTCCAAAGCTGATTGGCCCATTTACCTTTAGACATTGGCCAACCACTCGCCTCTAAGCTATGAGGTAGCTGGTTTTTTAACAAGTGTTCAGCTTTGTTTCGGTGTGTTCCTTTTTGGCTCTCGTAGGTCAAATGTGGCAGATGCAATCACTACAGTTGTGGGTGTAATGCAGGAGTGTGTTTTTTTCTTCTTCTGCACATTTAGGGCTATGTGCCCTCCATATCACTTTAAAATCTTAAAAGTTCATTTTCATCAAAGGATGTTTGCAGTTCAGTCTACTGGGTCCTGAATGCTATTTGTATCTTAGCAACCCTGTGCAGCAACAGCAGAAGATCAGAGAAGCTACTTATTAATCTGTTACTATGACTACGGTAGCAGGCAATAACTCAGAAGATGCTTGAACCCTTTTTCTTGAGACTGCCACCGCGGTCAAGAGACAGATAATGTTCTGAACATTTGGAAGAGGGAGGGATCAAAGCCCACATAGTTTTTATCTGCATGTATCTGGTTTCATTTCTTTTTCTACAAGTGTTTTGTGACCTAGTGTCTATATTTGTGTGTCTGTGTTGCACCATCTCCACAAACACAGAGATTAAGACAATTTTTTAAACTCTCCTAGATGTTGAAAATATATTGTGTGTGAAATGGTGCAGATGCTTCCCTTTCTTCTTCTGCATACTTCCAAAACAGGGACTAAGTGGTGACAAAAGCTTTCCATACACAGGCTGAAGCGAGTGACAAGTGATTCAAATTGATGTTATTCCTGGAGAAATCAATGCATTTTTTCACCAGCTGCAATTAAACCCCTCACATTAATTCATCAAGAGATTTGCATGAGGTAATTGTAGGCACCAAGTCCACTGATGCATTTTTATTACATTTCAATTAGGAATTGAATCCAATTAGGGAAGTCATTCCAATCAATCAACATGGGGTCTCTGCTCAGAGGAGAGCCTTCATTGTGAGGAGGCTGCTGAGGAGAAGGACAGATACAGAGCCAATGTGTTGTTTAATCCAAACATTCAGTATTTGCTTGTAGTATTATGATTCATCACAATGAAATTTCACATAGAAATAAGTTAAATCATTTTATCAACCAGCTACAAAGCAGTAGCAACTTTAAATTTTGACATATTTAATATTGTGTTTTTAGTTATCACAAACTAATAAAAACTAATTCATTTCCCCCCTTAGTTTTTTGTGCTTTTTTAATCTAATTTCCCTCGTTACTTGAATTTCATCTTATTACATTAACACATCCAGCACATCTCACCAGGGAGCCAACAATTAAGATTTACTTTCATTACTAATAACAACAACCTGTAGATCATTTCATATAGTTTTTCTATAGACTTTTCCTACAATAAATAACTACCTAATTCCTAATGCAATCAAAACTGTGATATGAGAGAACATTTAAGAAAGTAAAACAGCTTCAGTCAACAACAGGTATGCGAAACACAAATATGATATCAGAGTTTAAATCTAACCACTGTCAGTCAGTGTCAATGTGCGTTGATTTTTACAACTGAATGTAATGTGTTGCTCAGAATGTAATGGCTGTAATTTATATTCACACACGAGATCAAACACCTAACCTCCAACTAACCCTGATATTTGCTCCCTGAGCAGATAACACAGTATCAGTGAAAAACGCACACAATAACACAACCTGAAAGGAAAGCTCATAGGGGAGTCACACACTGTTTATTTGCTTGTGAGAATTATTTTCCTAATAACATTGTCAGAGGCAAAAGGCATGGCAGAGCTGGGCTTCCTGTTCAAAGAAAGCTGAAAGCCTTTGCTTTTGAGGTTGATTTCTCATTGTGTGACATTGTGTTAATATCCCTTTTTTAAAAAAAAAACTGCAGAAAGTCTGTCCAGAGAAAGACAGGCCAATGGTAGCTGTTTAGGTATGCAGATCTTTATGCTTTTGATCTCAGTGCTAAATTTGCCCAGTGGTCGTTCGCACGGTGCTACTGCCTCCTGGGGGAGAGGCTGGGGATAATTGGAGCAGGGAGCAGCAGATGGCTCCTGCAGCTTCAACACCAAAGAATACTCGTGTTATATCTACCAACAAGAAAACTCAGGGGGGAGAAAGTACTCCCATGGGTTTCTATTATCACCATACTAATCGGATCAGCCTTGGAAAGAAAATATGACAGCTTGTGCAAGTCAGGTGGTTCTATGGCCATGAGCACTAATAAACAGAAAGCTTTACTGTCTCTGTATGCAACATCTGGAGGAAAATGTGGAGATGCCGACATATAAAAAAATATCAGCATCATAATTAAACCGACCAAATACATGGATGATAATGATGTCAAAGAGAGGAGAACAAACTTAAAAAAGCTGGTAATGCTCAAAAGTTTTTTTCCAGTTTAAACCACTCTTTGGGGCTTTAAAAAAGCCTATAATCATACACCAATTTAAGTCATGAAAGCATTTTTTTTTCCTTTCTCCCATTTTAACCTGATAGTATGCTTTTCAAAGACTCAAAGTAGATGCCGCCATCTTCCTCTTTTTTTTCCCCCCACTGGCACATGCAGGACAGAAAACTACACAAAGAAACAGATGCACTAAAATGTAGCTGCAGAAAATGGAGGTGTACAGATTGCCCACTTAGAGTGTTACATTATCCTTTTTGTGTTTTCTTTCATTCTCTGCTACAATTTCCAGTCCTCCTTCAGTGCTCTTTTCTGTTGCCTCTGCTCGCACAGCCTCTTTCAGGTGTGTGTCTATTTCCTGTCCTCATTGTCCTGTCTCTTGTCATCCTTTCACTCGTCCCTCATCTCTCTGCCATCATCAAGGACCCGGTGGCCTCCTACGTAGCGCCAGTGGAAAGAAGGGTCTGTATCTCGGCAACGCGCCTAGCAACCGCTCCTAGTAACTATGGATTATAACCTGTTGCCACAGGAGACAGAGATGGAGGATTGATTTTTTTTTCTTCTCAGAGATGAAATTCAAAGTAAATCAGATGCATTAATAAACACTGCACCAGGATCGCCCACACTCACAATTATGAATGTGGCCTAATTCATTTACCGTTTTATCAGACAGATTTACACTTACACTGATAGAAAACGGCAAATTATTTATAACAGACATGTTTTACGATAGTAAGTGTGATAGCAAATGGCCACTTAATCATCAGTTTCTGAATTGTTTAACAACTTGTTAAAATGAAGCACTATATGTACTTAAACAGAATTTATTAGTAAAATTAATATTGACTGTTAATTTAATTTAAGAAAATTTTCAGAAATTTCAACTTGTATTATACTGTAAATACACAAATAGTGCAGTAATTATTATTACTCTATTTGTGTAATTTACAGTATATTACATACTAGTAGATATTGTTGAAAAGAAGAAAATCCTGCAGGATAATGGTCCATATTTTATCTGCTAAAACTAATTGATCTTTATCTTTGAAATTAATATGTTATTCACCAATATGAAAGATGGCACACTTAGAAAACAGAGCTCTTTTAGGTGCATCTTGCCCATTCTCTCTATGGCCATCTCTCTGATGAGTGCTTTTACATGACCAAAGACATATCATTATATTAAGCCACTATTTTCCTTCACCTCTAACATAAATTATCACACTCTGCCTGGCATCCTGTGGACCCGTTTATGGGTATGAAAGCCCACAATTCCCCTGCTATTGCCTCTCTGGGCTTTCACAAGCGCACTAATGATAGCCTGCCACAGGAGAGCTGGTGGATTGGAGCCGTAATGTCCTTGGAAAGTGCAGACTGGTGAGCGTGCTGGGGAGAGAGAACTATTCTGTCTCCTGTTCCCGATCTCTCTCCCGGTGTGTGGACATGCTGCTTCCTCTGGCCTCTGTGTTAATGGGCACATCCAAGCTTGAACCCTGATGGAAACATGCTTGTGATAGGGCCCAGAATTTGACAGAGGTCCAATGTTGTTATCCTTTCAGTGAGAGTACCAATGCCCACATGTAAAACTAACTAACACACATGCACACACATTCTTACACCACTGCCTCAATTTTAAAATGGTTATATAATTCATTCTTCATTGAGCATCAACTAATTTGGGGGAAAAGACCAATGTGTTGAACTGTGTTGAACTGAAGATACAATACCCTAAAAGTACAGTATGTATTAAAGTATTTGTAAAAATTCTAATTTGCCCAACACTCCTTAACTGAGTTAACTGATCTGCACTCACACTGTGGTATGTAAGAGACAAACTGGTCTTATTCTGGCTAAGAAGACCTCTCTCTTAATATGTTACTAGCTATATCTATAGTTAAAATATATAATAATATGGCATTTGTTAATGTTGATTTCATACAAGAGCTGGAGTGTAGGAGTGATGATTTCTTTTTACAATAAAGACCAAATTAAAGACAGTGGGTTTTTCTATATAAAATTAAAATAATTCCACACCTGGTATTATTTTATTTTTTGTTTGTTTCTTTGTTTCATTTGAGTTTAGCTGCATAAAGAATTCCTCTACAATCTTTTTAAATAGAGACAATAAAACAAATAGAGATCAAACTGTCGCATCATTCAAAGAAGAGTCCAACACTGCCAGAAAATATTTTTCATGTTAATAAAAAATCTAAATAAGAAAACAACAACGACGACAGAAACAATAATCGGTTTTCACAAAAAAAAAAAAAAAAGAAAGACAAATTTTTGAACCCATTATAAAAGCAACAGTGGTTTACCACCACCTTGTGGCCACTGGAGGACACAGGCCAAAATCATTTCAACTGTGATTATTAAAATAAAAGGAAAGTTCATTTTTTTTTGCTTTATACACGAGAAACAAACTCATATCTACTACTGCATATCAGGGGCAGGAAAATAAGTTTTAAGCTATTTCAGTCTTATCTGTCCATGTCCTGTATAGAATGTGAGGCCATGTTTTCTTTTTTTTATTAACCATGCATTAATTGTGATTTCCTGAGCACATAATAATGCAGTTCCACTTCTATATTTGGGTTCTAAACATAAACTAAATGCTTCAATATACCATCCATTGATGGATGCGTTTACAGTCAGCATGTTTCTCTTTTCCCACACCACCAATACAGCCTACTAATGTGCAATAAGCACTTACACCACATGGTGGCAGAAGGAGTCTGTCACAAACACAGAGTGGACAAAGTATAACAAAGCCCTCATGGGAACAAAGGATTAGTTGATGGTCCAGCACAATCAAAAGAGTGTTGTATGTAAATCATGACAATTCACTATGGCAGAGGAGGGTTATGCCAGTCTGATTTCATGCCCAGTCAACCCATGTGGAAGCAGACCACAGGCAGGCAGACCCACAGCTGAATAGTTAGAGGGAAAAAAAGGGCATTGTACAAAGTCAGCCACCGACACCAAATCACTTTTCTCTACACTTGTTTTGTTTTTATAGTTTTCACTTGGGGATATGTTTTGGATTACCACGTCTGTACACACTGACAACAGTGACTGTTGCCCAACTGTTGTACAACAGCGGGCAGCTGACAGGTAAAAGTTAACAGCTGTGGAGCTGGTACACAGACTGCAAGAGGCTATGCAGTTTAATACTGAGGTATTCAGTCACTTTTCCCTTCACAACAATTTTCATGAAGGAAAAAAAAGGCAAATTATGACAGGCAAACACATTTCCATTCCAGTCAGGATCAGTCACCTGGGGACAATGGGAGCTTTTGCAGTGAGGGTGAGTGAGTGAGTAAATAATTTGGGAGAGGAGATTGGGACACAATTAAACTGACACATGTAAATGTTGGCAAAATGGGCCGCATGGAGGAGAGGGAACCTTTTCGAGCAGTTAATTGATCAATTATGTAAACAGAGGCCACTCCTGGAGAGGTGTTGCAGTGGAGCTAAAGAAAGGGTGGGAGGCAAGAAAAGGTGCTAATGAGTCATCAGCTGCTAAAATAGGAGTCTGGAGATGAGAGTCCAACAGAAATGGCTGTGGTGAGATAACACAGGAGCATCTGGTGGTCAGGCAAATACATTCAAACCAAGCCAAAAAGTCAGTATCATGGGACTATCCGAGTGTATGTATGTGTCAGAATGCTAATTGTCGTGTTATCATCCCTTTAGCTGCCACACCACTTCCTGTGGCAACTTACTGTAAATGAGTTCAGTGATGCCAACAGACAGACATGTTAGAGATACACATGGGTCAACCTTTGCATAGCCATCTTGCATGATTTAAGTTTTTCCACACACTAGATCCTACACTATGAAATTATTAAATCGATCTAAGAGTCTGTCACTGATCTAGAATAACTTCACTGCATTTTGCTCAATGGTTGGGGAAAAAATTGTGGGGATGAGTTTTTCTATGCCAGTATGTTTGGCCTATTTTCTTTTTTCCCCTCTATCTAATTAAACATTACATTTTGACAACAAGTGGTACATAAAATTGCTTTACTTGAAAATAATTCTAACTGGCGTTATTGAATTGAAGACTTTATTGAACTTAATTGAACAACACGTAGGGTCTTTCTCTCCATACTGCACTTTGTGTCAGCACGGCAGAGCACCTACTGTATATATGCTGCTTACAGATAAGGTATAAACCTAATTTTAAAAATATGAAAACAGGTCATCAAGATGTTAAACTTTGTCAAATTAACTTTTGTACTGATCAGGTTTATGAGAATAAAATTGTGTCATCTTGTGAATTCTCATTCATATGTTGTTTAGCTGCTGCATCCTCAATGTACCACTCTAAGTTAAATCAGTTTAGCGTTAAATCTACATATTAGGTATAAGGGGAGGCATGTGCACATTAAAATGTGATTGCATGTATACTTAAAAATTTTTAGCTGCAATGTAAAGTACTATGTTGGGTCTTTTTTTCTTGTACGAATACAATTATCTACATTTAAATTTCAGGCATGAAACACAGGTAGTTATGTTCCAGTTTGAAGACTGAATGTCTTTGACTTTGACTTACTTCGACGATATCTTGCCTCATAATGGGGTCTATAAAGGTGTATTATATTCCTACGCCTGAGAAGAGGGTAATACATTAACAAGAGATGCCCTGTGGTTCTAAATGTGAGGCGTAAGTGGTGCTGAACAAGACGAGCTGCAGTGGTGACAACCAGGTGGACAGGTCCCCACCCTCATTCCCTCTTTCTTTCATTTGAATAATGCATGCTAATTACCTACTTGCTGAGAGCCGAACTGTCACCTCACAGGGCCCAACAGAAATTTCCATACACATACACGCACGCATACAGACACACAAGCACCAACATGCACACTCAGTGGCACACATGCACATTAACTGTCACTGCAGCTGTTCTACTCATATTCTAAACACTGGCACATTTACAATAGAAACTTCAGAGAAGCAAGTTGGTGAATTTAAGGAAATTCCTTATACAAAAGCTCCTGTCAAGTCACCATGTAGGCTAATGATAGAGTACATCCAGCACTGTGCTGGAAAAGCTGAGCATGGCACTTCTTGTGCTACACCATTGTACATCCATTTTTAGTCAAAGAGATTGACAGCATTTTCTTTATCTGCCTTAACACAGCACAAAAAGGAATGCAACTCCAATTTCTGCCATATACAATGTCAAAAGACTGTCTTTTGCACTTTTGTAAATCCTGCACAACCACTACCGCTTTTATCTGTAAAATGTTAAAATTCATTGCACTTTAACTAGAGAAATTAAAAAAGCACAAACCTTTACCAATGCCGCTTAGTCTCCCACAGTGACATGATCTGCCTTTCCACCAAACTGCACAGTAACAGACACACCTATATATGAGATGTATGAACTACAATTAGTTTCCTCTTTTTTCAAACAAAACTGACATTTTTATTTCAGATATTGAAAAATGGGAAAATTATAATTTCTTGAAAGGGTAACAATTGTTTTTATTAATACACAGATCACCACTAAAAATCGAATACTCTCCTCAATAAACCAGCATTTGTCTTTTACTTTTTGAGTTATGCACAGACACGTGCAGCTTGATAGATGTAAAATGAAAATGTGTTGACAACATATATTTCACATACACACATCACACACACGGTCAAACAAGATTCTACTCACACACATCCAGAATTCCACCATCAAACCCAGTCACATGCTAACACACCAATAATGACTATGTACAGTGGATATGCATGCTTGGCTCTCTCCCACACATACTTCTATGTTATATAGTGCTGGCATTGGAGTAAATCCTGAACCTTTGCTGAGTTCCACGCCATTTATATTGTATGGTAGGAAGTTGGGGTTTTTTCATGCCATTCATTTGAGGCTTGATAATTCCTCATCAGTTCCAATGATGACATCCCTGGCTGCAAACCTAAAATGGAATTGCAGTAAACTATCCATGGGTGTGGGCTGTATGTGTATGAGTTTATCGGGTGTGTGTTTGCATGCATAAGTGTGCATGTTTACAAACAAATTGCCAAAGTTGCCAGCAGTCAGTTCTCCGTCTTCCATTCTCAAAACAGAAACTGTGGCAATCATGGACAATTTGTGCCTCCTGCCAGTGTGCCTCTCAAAGGCCCGCCATTGGTATGCAAGGCATAGTGCGCTCTCAACAATAATTTGGGGATAAAATCAATGATGCTGCCAGTGAATGGCCAATGGTTTTTAGTGGCTCCATCAATGACTTTGGGAGAGTGTGTCCCTGACACAAAGGTTTGACAGATCTTCAACAGCTGTGTTGGTGGAGGGCCATGTGCGGGTGGGGATGAGGATGTTGACAAGGCTGTCCATTAAATCTGCAAGAGACACATGAGCAGCAGTAAAGCTGGTCGGTCCCATGCCTGTGATCACTGTCATCAGTTTGCCACAGTGGAGGATTCAGGCCTGCATTAATTCCTACTTGACGAATTCCACTTGATCACATCTCAGTTGAATCTCCATTAAGATGTCATAGCAGTGGTAAATGTATCTGGGATTCTTCCCTTCGTCCTGCTAAACTGTTATTTATGACACTTATTAGGAAGCGTAACCTGGCCATCAATTAATGTCCTGCAGGCTTGCTAAGCGATTGGGCCCACTGGCGTCATACCAAATGTACTGGAAAGTCCATTAATACTGCAATCCACACACAAGTGCTCACATTCAAATGAGAAGAGTCAGGGACACACAAATGCTCTTCTTTAGGTAAAGCTCCGTATGCATGGATGTTATTTTACATTATTTTATGTCACAATGTAGAGTGCATAAAATACAGTATATCCGCAACACTGACTGCATTCGCATATTATGAGAATAATCGAAATGTCTGCTGACGAGACTGCATGCTGTAAAATTAAAAAAAAAAAAAAAAAAGTGGTGCCACCTTGACATATCAAGACCATTTAATTATGTGAATTGCCTTACAATTTAATCTTTCTCTCTGTGCTGCTAAATTAAAATGGTAATTTCAAATGTTTTTATAAATGTTTTTATATTACTAATTAAGGGAAACTGAAGCTGTGCCTATCACCTCATTTGGGGCTCATTTTATTTGTTTTTATGTGAGTAAACAGTAACAGCAGCATGCATTCAAAGTATTTCAGGCATACTGTGCTGCCTTACAAACAAACAAATTGTAAAAAACATGTAGTAACAGATAAAAACATCATCTGGCTTTTGACAGTTGCATTGACCAATCAATACAAATACAAATGTAAAGAATAAACTGTACCTCACAGACCTGACCCTTGTATATATATATATATATATATATATATATATATATCCCACAGGATTCATTTAATGTGTGCCTTTGTTAAAAGCAAAATTTCACTGCCTAAACAATTAAAAAAATAAGAGGAAACACAAGATGTGTATTGAGAAAATAGTGTTAGGTAAGCATTTGCATGTGTGGGCATGCAGTGAATGCACATGCCCCCCTTATACCAAATATGTAGATTTAACCAAATGTTTTTGGTTAATTCTGTTGTAAAATTTAAACCTCAATATCAAGCAATGTACCAACACTGGAATCTAAAAATAAAGGAATAAGGATTTTCTCTTAATTGCATGATGTTGGATTGCTTAAATATGCACCTGTGTCAGGCAGCCACCATGTTTTAATGCAAGAATAGTCTGTTTAAAATTGTCTCTTTCTCGCATGTCTTTTGAGGGTGCGAGACACAATGTTTTAATTCCTCGGCTCATTTAGTCCATGTTGTGAGATGTCATTTGCTTCCCATGAAGAACGCAGAGTCTGCAGCAACGTTCATGCAATAACATTGTTTAGGGTAGCTTTATATAGCCTGCAGACACTGTTCACTAGGGCTGAAACTAACGATTATTTTGGTAGTCGACTAACCAGCTGATTATTATTATTTTTTTTTTTTATTTATTTGTCTATTAGTCACGATTATTTCTTTATTCAGAATAAATATTAATAACATTATAAACACGGACCAAAAACGGAAGACAGATTCTCTTGATGCACTTGACAAGTTAGCAAACATGACTTATTACACAGCTTGGTCAAATACTTGATTAACTGTTTTTTTTCAGTATAACAGACCGCTATT
This sequence comes from Brachirus orientalis, assembly GCA_016785285.1. Lineage (NCBI taxonomy): Eukaryota > Metazoa > Chordata > Actinopteri > Pleuronectiformes > Soleidae > Brachirus > Brachirus orientalis. Next base: position 1,365,643 of record JAFBJR010000121.1, read on the forward strand.
ACTGTAAGTGCAGTGGACTGTTGCTAGGGGCTAATCACATGGAAAAACTAACATGTATTAATGTGTATAAGTCCGGTCATTTTATTAATGTGTAACTGGTCAGAAATTGCTACATAGGAATATTTTTTCCAATATTAAATTAAATATATGTATGTGGAAAGGAGATGTGATTTCAATTTTTCATCTCAAAGACCATAGTTAAGGAGCACAGAGGAGACATGCACTCAGGAGTAAGAGGAAGAAAAGTTCATCTGGAAGTTGAAGGTGTAAGGATAATGCAGGTCTGGAGTAATGTCCTTTCCACCTGTTTCCAAACTCATAAGCAGTTTTGTGATAAACCAGTTGATCTCTATGGATTTAAAGAGCGCAGTGAATTCTGTCCAGATCTCTATAGAGGCTGTGTGCATATCAGTGATAAAATTCTGCAAAACCCAGCATAAATTCCACAGATTGCAATCATCATCATCATCGACTGCGTAAACCAGTCGTTTACACAACCCTAGTGTTCACACATTGGGCTGCTACTGCGGGTCTGCTACACATGGTGTACTAAACATCAACGTCAGTCAAACTGATGCAAACAGCATAGATAAAATCGATAATTGGAAACAGTAGTGACTGAATAGGCACAGACAGACATAAATTGCTTATTTGGCCAGTTCTACAATGTTGTACATCATTCCCAAAAATAAGCTACCTATCTACATAAATATAAGCTACAGAAGAAAAAGAGAAGAAAAAATATTGTACATTCTGTATAAATACTGTATATTCAGTGCATCTATAATACTAGATTAAGAATATGGATTAGAGTCTGGATGTTGCACTATGTTGGTGCATGATATTTTGTGACACTCATCAAAATGCATGGAGCTGATTAATGGATAGGAAGTCAATCTTATCAGCTGAATAACAGACACGGCATATGACACCAAGCAGCATGCATTCAATTGGAAACCACATGCTTTTGTGATCTAAGATTAGTACAGTCACAACAAACAGAGCCTCATTTTTAACAGCCAAGCAAACCAGTAATGGTTTAACTTTCTTCTAAAAGCTAACTGTTGTGATAGGATCCCACACAGTGATACTGCAATTTAAATTAGTCCAACATGGTATTTGTGTTCAACTAAGGTTCAACGTTCATTCAACAAAACCGTTATGCTTTACAAACTATTTATTACCACAAAGCACTGAACTTACTGGGACAGTACATGCATCACTGCAGACTTGCAGACACTGCTTACAAGTTAACCAGTTGAAGGCAACGTTTATAATTTCAAAGTACATGGAGCAGTTACATTAATTGCAAGACAAATATTAAGAAAAAAAAATGTCTCGTCAGCTAGAAACTTGTCAACGCAGCTGCAGCTAGTCTGGCTCCAAGCACAAGTGAATGAAGCTTTATCCAAAGTACCTTTTTTTTATTTAAAACAAATGTTCTGCCCCAGATTTGGCTGTTGTCCACACCACAGCAGCATTTTTCAAAGCATGATGAAACAGAAGCATTTTAATATGGGAAGAAACATTTAAAAACCGTGATGCAGTTACCTTCACTTACTGATATGTCCTTATCAGCCAGAACCTGATTATTAGCTGTGAATTACAAGCTCAGTAAACACTTACTATTACTTTCAGCTCATTGTATGCCTCATCATAGAAATCCTTACTCTTATTTTCCACAAATGTTATTTCTCGTGAGAAGTGATTTTTGGATCCAAAGTGTAGTAAAAAAAAAAAAAAAAGAAAAAAAGGCAACTGGAATTAGTTGAATTTCTTGAAGAAATTCAACTAAGTCCAGTTGCCTTTTTTTTTTACTACACTTTGGATACCATGACCTGGATGAATGAGAATCTTCACAGAGATTTTTGGATCCAAGGACAAAATATTTCCACAACACTTCTTTCTTCTTTCCACATGCCTGATGTATATGAGTGGTTGCATTATATACTTTTTAGGTGTGTTAGAATAGATGTAGATATGAGCCCATCTGAAGAAAGATGATTTTTTTGTTCTCAAATGAAAACCTTTGTTGTAGTCTCAGGGAGGAGGCCCAGACCAACAGTGCAAGTCCATGCCAATTGCTTTTAACTTACGCTAAAAAAAAATTTGTAGATTAATTATTCACCATGTTTAATTGTTAGGAAAACACACAGTCTCAACCTTAAACCTAAATCACATACCTGCCAAAATGTTAAGAGAAACAATTAAGAGAGGTGGGAATCTTTGAGAATCCCAAGATATGATGAGAAGCAATTCTCTGCACTGGATTACAGCATTTTAAATATTTCATGCAGTTCATTTATCGAGTCAAGTTAATAAATATATCATTATGGTGACCATGATTATCAAGGCTATCAGTATTATCACACTATTGTTAATATGTTAACAGTTTTTGGCATATGAGGAACTGTGGAGGATAACATACCTGACCCTCACCAGAATCAGATTTCCACCTTTAAAGGTCCATACCACATCACATTATGCTACATCAGAAGTAAGACAGACAGGGAGACATTTAAAGCAACGTGGCATAATATTTTATTTTGTGAGTTTTAGAGCTGCTTGTATTTCTGGCAGTAGCTTCTTATTTAAAGAACACAAATGAGTCGTCCAGTCTAACCTTGAGTGGACAAGCATGTATCCTAAAATGTTATTTAAAGTCAAACATTTTCTCTACACCCATTTGTTTGGTGCAGGTGTATTCTTACAGTGAGGTGATCTCCATAATTGGTGGTCCATCTTAAAAGAACATTTTACTGACAGTGTGCTTATGTGCAGGTCCCTGGCCTGTGGGCACTGATTTTATGATGGTACACCTGTCTCTTCTTTCTGCTGCTCTTGTCTGTGCATGTGTGTTGAAGTTTAAATGTTGTGTTGTGTTGCTTGCTTGTGTGTATGTGTGTACCCAAGACCTTTGGGGCAGAGGGTTCTGTCAGGCCCACAACAGAGTGATGAATGTATGTGCAACGAGGGGAACCAGGTGCCAACAGCATTGAGAAGGACTACGTGTACGTTTTGTGAGTTTGAAAGTGACAGAGAATAAGTGCGAATATGTGGGTATGTATATATTTAATATGCATGCATGTGCTAGGTGTAAGGTATCTACACATAAATTGGTGGAAGGTATCTACACATAAACGTGTGCGATTCTGAAAAGAGGGCAGGATAATACTCCTCTCTTTCTCATCTCCCTCACCCTCGCTCATCCTGACACCCCCCCATGCCCTCTCCGTCACACTGCTGCCTCTCATCACAAACCTAATCGTCTCACCCCCTCGGCAAGTACGTGCTGCGTGAATTAAAGTGCCCCTGCCCTCTTTTTCCCCCCATCTTTCTTTTACTCTTCTTCCTCCTCATCATCCTTCTCTTCCACCTAATAATTTTCAGCTTTTTGATGAAATGGGTGTCTGGCTCTAAGTGGCCACAACATTTCAATAATGTGTTTACTTATCTCCATTTAGCTATTGAGCCTCTGACATTTTAAATTTATGTTTACAAATTACAAGCATTAACATGTAAATGTGGATGATGCCTCACAGGGCTTCCGTATTCATTGAAAAGGGGTCATGAAGCCAATAATAGCACAGTTTGTTCTGAAGCATTTGTGCGCGTCAGTGGCTGTTGTGTAGCTAATGGGTCTCCAAGTACATGCACATGGGTACAAAGGTCATAGGTTTTAACTTCAACTGTTATATACTACAAATACACATTCACATGTTAACACATGTTTATAATACAGTGGATATGCCAATCAGTCACATCATGTTTTAGGCAATTTCTATCTACTGTTTCATATATTCATATTTCATATTCTTGTTTGTTTTTACACAAAGTATTGCACAAACAGAGTCAATGAAGAATTTAAATGCGTTGAGAACTGGTTTATTCTTAAAAAGACAATAACATGTTTGTATACAATCCTGAAATCCATCTAAGTAAAAAAAAATTGGCTGCTATATGCCTGTGATACTGTTAAGTCACAAAGCTGGACCTATGCATTTCTTTTAAAAATAACATACAGACAAAATATTAAAAACAGATGTAATCTTGATTATTTAGAATTTTATTATTAATCTCTTGTAAAATATTGTTATTTCACTGTACTTCACTCCTATTGTTCGTGCAAGAAAGTTTTGTGCAAGACATTTTTGATGCAAACAGCTTTTGACCATGTCTGACCAACTACGGATTAGAGATTGTCATTAGTGTCAAAAATGCGATTTAAATATTCGACTGTATTATTCATTGAATACTTAAATATTGTAAACTCCAGTGCATGGGAGTGCGTTGTGCAGGCCTGTTTAGCTCGACATGGTATGGAGCCCACAGAATTGATGAAATTTACCAGGGTATTTGAATGCATCTCATTTCCTTCTCCTCTTAGCTCAGCATGCTATGAAGAACCCTTCATTACATAGACTCAGAGGGGAAAAAAATTATCTCTGATGCACATATATACTTAAAGTCTGTCATGTAGGATTTCCTGTAGCAGTAATGCTTTTTATCCCTCATTAAGACACTGCTGGATCTGGAGCTATCTGGAAACTTGCTTAAGAGTGAAGTTTCATGTTGTATTCTTGCAAACTGTGGAAGTTTGCAATTTTTTAGAAAATGTCAAAGATCATTTCCATTTGTGTATGGCAGCAGGGCAGCATGTGGCCTGATTAAAAAAAATGAAAAGTAAGAATAAATAACTGAACTTCTACCAATAGAGACAAGTTGATATATATATTTAAAGGTCCAATTCACTGGAAAATGGAATTTCTGCTTCTTGTTAGTGTATCCCTCTGTCCCTCATGCATCTATATCTCGCTAAAGTGCCAAAACATTTACCTGAGCACTGCCAAGTGGATCTGAATAGCCCATGTTTGTTACGTAACTAGTAAATCTGACATGAATTGAATCCTCCCCCAGCAGCAGCTCTTCCTGCTCCTCCGCTCATTCTGTTGTCGCTGTAAAAACCAACACTAGACAGGAGCAGTGTAAACTATCTGTGAAGATTTCCTGATGACAGAGATAAGTATTTCAAACATTAATTCCTTATAAATGTGTGTGCATGTTTGTTTTCCCATGTAGCATGGGCTAACGACTGCTAACAGCTAATTACAACAGAACTAAAATGGAAGCGTGGGTGCTTTTCTGTGTGTGTGGCGCTGCTCCCGGTTAGCACAAGGCTAGCAGGCTAACAGCCATTTGCTGCATGAGTAGAAGGGAAGTGTGTGTATCTCTACTGTTACAGGCCAACAGCTTATTGCAACAGGACTAAAAGAGAAGCGTGGGTGTTTGCTGTGTGTGTGTCACTCTGTTGGTACAGGCTAGCCGCTGATTGCAGCTATTCTGGAGAGTGTAGGAACAGCCGACAGTAACATTGGCGCAGGTTTCAGAGAGATAATGAACAGACAGTCTAGTATATTTAGTTTCTGAGTGCTGAAGTAATTATTGGTGTCCTTATTCTTTCGCATGTAACCAGTTTACATTGTCATACACAAAACAAAGTTATTTAAGATACAGTAGAATAATTATTCATTTGAATTGATCACATGCTTCGTGTGTTGCTGGAATATTTTATGTACTTTTCATGTTACTTACTTTTCATGTCTTTGAAATTTCTGTTGAATTTATACATGGTCTATAATATTGTTTTTTATCTTTAGGATATACCACACCATAATAACAAATGAACAGACACTCAAAATGATGCTCCATTACAAGACTTCATCAGCGGATGCCTTCCAAAGCTTGGTCCTGTGTCTAACTCCTCAAGAATGTGGTTTTCTCTTACAGTGGAATGTGCATGCGGGTGATGCATCTTATAATCAGGATTCAAGACTCACTGTTACATGCATTGTATAAATTCATCAGCAGCGAAATTAAACTGTGACCATGCTTTTTACTGTGCAAAACAATATAAGATGTAAGCAGGCAACAACAGCTGCAGGCCAACCTGTTTTCATGGTGTCACATACTCATATGTAGTCAAAGAAAGTAGAAGCCACTGCAAAGCCAGGACTCAGACCCCACCAAAACCAACCAAAATGTATTCTCATAACATTGTAATAATAATAAATAATAAAGTGACTAAATTCATTCATTCTAAATTCATTCTCTCCAGAGTTGCAGAAGATCCCCATCCCAGAGAGCCTGTCCTCCCAGGATGTGGTCACCTGCCATGTGTCCCGCTTCAGTCACAAGGTGGACGAAAGCCTACATACTAGGCAGTTGGATCAGGAAACTTGTACTCTTCTACCCAAATAGCCCCAGCACAGCTGACAAATCTCTGATAAACTAGATGTTGATAACACCTGAGAAGAGAAATAGACAACATTTTAGAACAGTTAAAATGCTATTCTTGCAGTGCATATATTTGAAAATATTTTGAAATGAAAAGATTCTGGGGAAAATTTTTTTATCATTGTTTCATTAATTCTTTGATCCATATGGTATGATTTAATACACCTCTAATCTTCATGTTACACTCATGTACTTCATTAAATGTGATTAAAAATGTACTTGTGTAATGTTCCCTTAAAGGCTCATATAGTCTGCATGGAAGATGTGGTTCGTGTTTTGCAACATAAATAGAGTGGTCTTATTACTGTAAAACTATAGTTACAGTCAGGAGTTGACAAAAGTGAGCTACATTTGAGAGGAATGGCTTAATTCAAAAAGACCACTTACAGACATCAAAATACTGTCAAAGGTATATAAAGTATCACTATTGTATGTAAGTATGTTTCCAACAGAAATGGGCAATCTGAAAAAAAAATGTTAAAATTTAATAATTACTTTTTTCTCAATACACTTTAGTTACTACTGGGCAAAATGTTACTTTTTAGTACTTCTTTGGAGCAAATGTTTTCCATCTCTGTGTGCATTGATATGCAGTTACCTCAGAAGAGACAGAGAGACCATGGTAAGGTCATTTCCTCATGAAGACAAACAAAATTACTTTACTCACATTTCACTAGCTAGCTATGAGGATATTAAAAAAAAAAAACAAATTTGCAAATTAGTGCAGAAACACATTAAAAAATAAAATTTATAAAAGAGTCTTACATGTAGACATGTAGACTTACGTGTAGGGACAGTGCTATTAGCACCAGTACAGACAGCACAGAGTAAAAAAAAAATATGATTACCTTTGTGAAATGTCCTGCTGCAGCCTTGTTTGTGGAGGTAATTCACTTGTCTCCATTTCTTGTGACTCTGGATCAAAAGATTAAGGAGCTGACAAGAGGCTGCAATGAAGCTACTTCGCAAAGAAAAGCTAACGGCTAGCGCTTAGCATGAAGCAGAGCGGCTCTTTGAGGTGGCGTGCCAGTTGCTCCGGTTACCTGGCCAATCACAACCGAGTGGGTAGCTGACCAATAACAAGAGAGGCAGTGTTCCGGAGAGGGAGGGAGGGTGGGGCGGTCTGAAACAGGGTGAATGAGAACAGGAAGACAGAGAGGAGCAGCAGACTGGCTCACTCTGCAGAGTCTGTGAGGTTTTTGACCATAAATACAAGATAATGTTTCTCAGTAGACCTCAATGACTTGCATTTTTGGTTCAAAAAGGCAATTCTATGCGACCTTTAATAGTCATATTTTTCTGTATTACTGGCAGTGAGCATTTTGAACATAGAGTCACTGTGCTGCAGCAGCTGACATTTCTTTGTTAAAACAAAAGAGTGCAAATTGAGAAAAGTTGTCATGCACGTGCTTATATCAGCTTACTGAATGCTATCACAAATAGCTCCAGGAATGAGACCCATCTTGGATGTTCTTTTTTAAATGGTTAAACTAACACAGTTCTGACACACAAGTGGTAATGCAGAGGTTTAAAAACAAAAATATTGCCAAGTGAAAGGGTGTATCATGGACAAGCTAGAAGCAACCCTCAGCAGGCTTTTCAATCAAGCAAGAATTAATTTCCCCCTCCAAGCTGCAGTTGGTTGCAGTTGAAACCACAATTACATGGGTAGACAGAGAGACTTAATGCCCATGAAAGGGAAAGAAAAAGGCAAAGTCTATATTCAGGAGTTCAAACTGTGCTTGGTGCAAGTGTGGCTCTGTAGAGTGTAACAGAGACTGCCTGTGGCTGGAGAGAGTAAGGCGAGAGTAATCTATAACTGAGAGGCTGGTAATGAGAAAGATGTGCCAGCCGTCTGCTTGCTGTGATAAGATGGGGAAGTTCCCTCAGGGCATAAAGCATCTCTGACCCAAACAACAAAGACAACAAACGGGTTACTGCCCAAACCATTCCTATTTCTTCCCCTTCTTCTTTTCCATCCAACCTTTCCATTCCTTCCTGCTAGTCCCCCTTGCATTCTTGTACCTCCCTCTCCTACTTCAACAATCTCTGTTAAACCTTTTGTTTTCAGCTTTTTTTTCCCTATACTGTCTTCTTCTTTTTTTTTCTTCACACCATCTATTCATGCCTAAATCTAGCACCGTACAAAGCCCCACTGCCATGTAATCGGTTTCATCAGCGTTTTTTATTAGCTAAAGAAGAATACATGGTAATTAAGGAGAAAGCGGCCAGCCGTGACCGGGAGAGGCTTCACCCAGCTGCTGATGTGGAACAAGAAAGAACGAAAGAAATAAAAGGCGACTGAGAGGAGAGAATGGGGTGGCAAGGACAGAGGAGAAAAAAGAGCCAGCCAAGAAAGGGCAAGGCAGAAAAAAGGGAGAACAGTCAGCAAGATAAGGAAGGTTTGAATGGTGACAGGAAATGAAAGGCTGGAGCGTCAGGGTCACAATGATTTTGGTCTTGCTCTCCAGTGTTGAGTAGAAGTGCATGCTGATAGAATGAAAATGAGACTAATGTCCTGTTAATGTGGTCCAAGTCACACTGAACCACTATGAGGACCTTGTCTGCCATCATCTGCCTAATCCCCTGTGTCCACTTAAATGGCCCGTTCAGGACAAGTGCATCGTGAGGATGCTATTGGGACGAGGACTCTGGAGTTGTTTCATGCTACGTTGATTTTTATGTTCTTCAATCTGGTTGAATGATACATGTGTTAATGAAGTAGATGAGGAGATGCTTCTCACTGTTGAGCAACTTGATATTACTCAGGAGCACTGGGACGGACAAATCCTTCTCAGACTCTCACTGAATTTCTTTTTGAAGTGCCAGTGAATTCTTAAAATATTACACACTTTGGTCACATATTATGTTTAACAGTGCAATCACTATATCACTACAAACCCCAGCTTTGTCTCCATTGACATGCATTTTCTATATTTGTGGTAAACTACTACGGTGAGTGTGCACGCAATAGTGAGGTGCAAGCATCTCCTCCACACAAGATGATTATTTCACATGCAGGGAGAGTTGCAGCAGAAGCCAGTGGACCAGAGAGACCCAACTCAAGAGTACATTTCCTGAAACATGCCGACTATTCTGCCGTCAAGCTGTGCAAACATTAATTTTTTGCTGAAACAGCCACTGGCCCACAAGAGCAAGTTTGCCCAGAGCTGAAATATCAATTATACTGTTCTCCCCAGCAGAGAGCGCAAAGCTTTAATCTTCACTCAACCAATCAAAACTGAAAGTGGGAATTGTTGGCTATGCTTAAAAAGGTCAGTAGTTTCAACACTGCTAGCTAATGCTCAAACAAAGGAGGACTGTTAGTGGATTGCCTTGTTGTCCTTTCCTCATATGCCACTATACAAACACAGCCACTCTCCAACACACACATTCTTGTACTCATCTATTTTCTATACTCACCTATTTAGTGCAGGGTCATGGGGCTGAAGCCTATACCTACATGCACTACGGAAAAGGCAGGGTACAACATCCCAGACAGATCTATCACACTCAAGAAACAGACACATTCATGCCCACATTTGAAGAAACAGTTGCCAGTCGATCTACGTACCTGCATGTCTTTGACCCACTGAAGGAAACCAGTATAAAAGACTGTTTAGTATTTGGGCTTAGCAACTTAATAACAATATATATCATGATTAAATTTTCTTCGATTGCATATAACAAAAGTTCAGCAGGGTTGTAAATGTTTCAGTATAGATGTGAAATATTTTCACCTTTAACAAGTTTCTTGATGCCATTTTGTCCAGCCCTAAAGGAACATTAACTAGTTTTATTCCATTATCTGACTGTTCTGGCGCCCTTAAAAGGTAAATTTTAGGTGAAATTTTATTCATTTGACAGAGATGCTAACTTGTGTCTGATGCTAAACTAACTTGATGTATAGTCTAACTCTGGGATTCCAGCGCAATGTGTCTGCGTTGTACTTTTGCTGTGTGCACTCAATCCGTCAACACCCACCAGATGGATTCACAATAGCAGAATAGCAAGACAGAGATTCCTCGTGGTATTTTAAAAACTATGTACTGTAAGCACAAGAAACAAATGGTTCACTGACTGATCAGAGAAAGAGAAGAGAACACGGGATTTGATTGAGTTTTGCTGATTTGAAGTGAAATAAGGTATGGTGTCAACACAAGAGATCCGCATAAGCAACGGACTGCCAGGGCAACGACAAGTCATTAGAAGCTTACACATTGACTTAATTGGATCCGACTCAATTCCGATGCCACTACGGAGACGCAACCTGATGCATGCACATTCTGTTTGAATCCTGGGGTAACCCGATTCAAACCTAAAACCAAACTATCTGTTCTAAACTGACTCCTTCAGGAAAAATCTTTCAGTCAACCTGGTTTAAATACAAACAAAAATAAAAAAATACATATCACAGATGCATACAATCACATTCACATACATCCTGCTCCCACAAGGGCATTATACATTTTAAACACTCTCCCAAATTCCTCTGTCTCCTTCCCACAGCACTGGCCCCCACTGAGCATCAGCAGCAGCAGCAGCCTTCCTGGCTGGCATGTGAAGACTGTAATTTTCCGCCACACTTCCCCTGCTGTTTGTTGGCTCTTTGCTTGGTGCTGTGGAGATAGCGAGCAAGCAGAGAACAAGGTGCAGGCCACCCCAGCCTCCATGCGATTATTAATGCAGCAGCAGCCAGCATGGTCGCCAGGTTAAAGTAGCAATCAGCAGCCACTAAATAAGATCATTCACAGCGTCTTTAAAGGCAGACAGACAGAGCTCCAGTGAGACTCACACACAGACACACAATCCAGCATGCACAAGGATGAAAGGTGGTGCAGTTGAATGGAAGAGGATGTATGCACACACTCAGTTCTACACAGACCAAACATCTAAACACAGGGTATAAACCTGATGGTTTGCCAGTGATCATTTCACAAAACAGTCATAACTCAAATCTCGTAAGAAACAAATTAACATACAAACATAAACAAAATGTACAAATGTTTTGTTTCATTTCAAATGTTAGAGCTCCTTTAAACCTAAGTGATGTCCTTCAGGGAGGTGCTGTTCGTCAGCTGATGCATGTCGAGAATGGAAATCAATGGAAAGGGGGTTGAAGTGTAAACAGATTATTAACACTGAGTTCTGTGCCCATTTCACTGTATTACATACCTCTATGATTCCCAATAGATGACCTGGAGCACAATAGATTTTCAGGTGTAAGCTGTGCAGAAATCCATTGGTAATTTCAGCCTGATCAATTACCCAGTCAAGCTTATTACATTTTCAGTTTAGCTTGTTTTGACGTGCTGCTGTGTGTAACCATGACAAACTACTTACTGTAGCTGAGTACATTTTAAGAAAAACTCTATTTTACTTTTGAAACCCTGTACTGTTAAGCTGATATTTACACAATTCTGTTAAATTTGAGTTTAAAGGTGGGTTGAAGTACCAAACTCACCTTTAAATATCCTTGCTGTCATTCACCTGTCAGAACTGATGTTCATATTATGAGACAAGATTAATAGATTTCTTTAGTTCATAATTATCCATTTAGCCATATTCGCCCATGCTAAATTGGACTATTGATACAATTTTGCACAAAATGTCAATGTGGAATGTACTACAAAAATGTTGTCTTTCCACACTTGGAATTGAAACTGTAAGTGCAAAGATGGTTGTATCTGAAAAGTGAAAGTCTACAGACACAAGCAAACATCTATCTACTGTTACTGGTCACTGCTGCATACACCGAAGATGTGAAACCAAACACCTGGGGCCTCATTTATAAAGCTTGCGTATGCACAGTAGAACGCATACACCACTTTCCATGCAAGTGGTGGAAAATGTGCAGTGCTTCACAAAAACGTCCACTGACCCATGCGTACACACATAAACTGGAAAGGAAAAACTGCGACTCCAATGGCAGAGAGATGAATAATCCGAAACTATTAAAAATGATTCCAACATGTAAAATAAATTAAATTATTATGGCTCACAACAGTATATTCTTGCACAAATGGGAGACACATTTTAAAACAAATAAAATGCACCACCATACACACCCAAAAAAATTAAAAAAAATATAAGACATATATATTGCAAGATCAAATTCGAAATAAATTCTGTAATTCTTAAATACTTTTGTCCCATGATATGAGATGCATTCTCAGGAATAACAGGGTAAAAAAACAAGAGGATAGATGGTGTTTGCACGAATCCAGACTTTTGTGCTTCAGTGAATTTTCCATAAATAATTAGAATGTGCTTTTAAAGATATTTTTAAATTTTGAATTTCAATTAATTCCCGTGCCCCTAAGCCACAGTGGATCCAGCATAGAAGCATGCACAGAAACGGGCTTCTACATGTGGTGAGTATTGTATGTACAGTACATATCCAATTTGACTAACAACCCCCCTAACCCTAACCCACAATGTGTAACTCCTCTAACAATTCACTGCAGGTGACAGTGGATACCCATTCAAACAGTGCCTACTCACTCTTTTTTTACCCTTTACCCACAGTGTGCAGAGGAGCGGAACCTAAATGTTGAGGATTGCAAAAAAATTGCACTCTGATGCTTTTTTAGGCATTAGTGATGCCAAGACTGTTTCCACCAAATAAAACTTTTTTCTAAACCATAAACTTCAGCAGCAGGTGCCACAAACATTAATTGTTGGAAATTACTGTTGTTTCCATTTCTCCCTGCAACTGCCATGGTTTTCAGTCACTCACAATCAATGGATATTAATCTGGGGCATTTTTCTGCCTATTTATGGGCAACTATGGGCGTTAGCTGAAGCTTGCAAAACCTGTGATGAATTATGAGTTAATGGTGGTTTATAAAAGGGTAACTGGCCTGGTTTTATAAATCAGAATATTTACGTACATAAGCACTTAATGTGTTTTATGACAACTTTTCGGCACACCTACAGTTTTATAAATGGGGCCCCTAGTCTTTACCCCTATATGTTGTTGGTATTAAAATGTTATTTGGACCAATGAGTGTGGCTGCTGCAAAGCATCAATTGAGAGTTGCGCTCATCTTTGCTCAGCTTCCTCACCTCACCTGCCTGTCTCTCATACAATCATAGCCATAAAGTAATTTTTTTTGAAGCTCAGTTATTTTAGTCTTGAGCAGACACAAAGAAAATTTGCTCCTCTCTAAAGCATGTCAGCATTATGTTTAAGCTTCTGATTTTGGCATGTTTAACACAATAACTGTCCTAAAGACCACATGGCAAACAAACCCTACAGACAGGAAAGGGTCTGAGGGAGAAAGCAGAAAGAAAGGAAAGAAGTAACGGCTGATTAAATCTAGAAGAAGGGAGTAATGCAATGTTTCCGATGCCAAATGCCATAAAATACCACCACCAACCAACTCTGCTAACAAGCATACACTTTTCCCCAGACATATTCATCCTTGCAACTCATATAGTGTAGCTGTATTGTCATTATATATTGGACCTTTTTATCCCTGTAACCCCAACACACTGGGCACTACAGTAAACCTGGAATTTTGGAATTATTTTAATGCTAAAATTCAGAATTAAAAAAAGTTTGTCAATTACTTTGAGATTACAACTTAAAGTGACTAATTTAAAGACTCACTCAATGCAAAAAGTAACCAAAGTTTACCAGACAACATAGAGGAAAGTAATTTCCTTCTATCTCTGGTAGTCCTGTAAAACAAAATGAAACTATAGGGCCCAAAGTGCTTAGAAGGTGAATTTTTAGACAACTTAAATATCTCATTTACAACCCAGACAAAACAAAGCAAATTGGGCCATTCCTTGTTGGGAAAGAAAACTAGAGGGGTGAACAATATTAATGTCAACTGAACACACTCATCATCACAGTGATCTGCAGTGACAAAGTGCACAGAAATGGACATTTCATTGTGTGGCCTACAGTGTTTTGACAATATCTTGTCCAATATTAATAATTCACTCCACAATGGCAAACTGACACTTGAGGACATGTTTGCTTTGCCCACTTCAGGCAGGCCCACGGCAGCAAAAGCGCCGCTTTACAAATGATGTTTGGGTTTCTTAGCTATCAGTATGCTCACCACAACTAATACTGTTTTAAAACCGTCTCTGCAACACAACATGCAAATTTCATGTAAAACACCCACCAGGACTCATCTGAATGTTTAAGGATTCAGTCATTGCTATTTCAATGCCAAGCCAGCAGAGATGATAAACAGGGCTAGGGCTGTCACTTTTTACTTGAAATTCACATCTCTGTTTGAACTTGTGGGGTTAAACTCAAACCTTAAAAACCTGTTTGATTTCAAAATATACAGCCTACACTAACTGTGCCACAGCAGAGGGTGCTCAGGGAACAACTTGTCCTTAGATTTACTCTGAATATTCTCTTGGACCAAAATAAGACAGTCATGTTATTTTGAAAATGTCAAAGAATTTAAAAAGTGGTATGTGGAAGTATTTGGGGTTCTACACCGTTGATGGCAAAGTAACCTGCAGATTTGCTGTTTTTACACTAATCTATTTTTTGACACCTTTAAAAGAGGGGCAGAGCTATTGCTAGATCTCCACAGAATAACATGTTTCACATGTATAAAATCAAAACTCGTAGTACCCCAGTAATTATAAACGATTCACGTTTTACACTCAACCCTGCACTGTAGTGAACACATCCAAAAAAATAGCATGTACACGGGAGGTGAGGTGTCATTTTTCAGCACTCTGCACTTTTACAAATGTGATGGAATTGGGCAATTCAAAGAAAGAAAACTGCATTTAGACAAATGTAGAGTGAAGAGATAGCCTGAGCGGGATAGGTGGGGGGGGGGGGGAAGGTTGGTGATTGTGTGGGGGGGGGGGGGGGGGGGGGGGGGGGGGGGGGAAGGTTGGTGATTGTGTTGAGCCATCCATGGTGAAAGCATGAGTGTTTTTCTGCTGTGAGAAAGGGGAAGAATAGTCACTGGACAGATGGATGGGAGGAAAAAGTGCCACTCTGGCACTGATAAAGTGACTGAGGACCACTACTGCCACACTTGGATAATTCCAGACACAATCTTCTCCCCTCTTTCTTCTTTTTTCCTCTGCTGCCAACCCCTGTTCTTGCAAGCATAATAATGGCTCTTTCTGTCCCCTGCTACAAACCAACAGCAAATACACACATAACCCTAGAGTGTTTGTCAAAGACATAGGCAAATGTG
Organism: Brachirus orientalis; assembly: GCA_016785285.1. Taxonomy (NCBI): domain Eukaryota; kingdom Metazoa; phylum Chordata; class Actinopteri; order Pleuronectiformes; family Soleidae; genus Brachirus; species Brachirus orientalis. Next base: position 1,381,128 of record JAFBJR010000121.1, read on the forward strand.
GGGGGGGGGGGGGGGCACATTGGGATGCTGTGAGGCCCTGACAACCTTTCATTAAAACAGGCAAAATTAGAGGTTTGTAAACCTCTGCACACCCCAACCACCCGAGCTCATCCACCTTCACCTTACCCTCTCATGGCTGTCAGAAGACACAATCTCTTGTAGTTTGTGAGCAAGAAACTGTTTCCGATCTGCTCTCGCACATTATCAGAGATGAAAAAAAAAAACGCCTTCAATGTGAACACCACAAGCTCAGCTTTAGGGTTGATGCGGAATTTCTGATGCCTGTAATTAAATAAGGCCAACTGGATGTGCAAGAGTTGACATTGCATATAGGTGTATAGCCGGGCACCTGCATAAAAAGCCTTTCCCTCTGCCAGCAGCCATCATGGTCTTGACAGATTAGAAATTGTGTGTGTAAGGATTCACTGCAAATAATGAGAAATGAGTTTTAAATTGTAGCTCAGGCACTGTGGAAAAATGGGCCCTGTCAATATGTGGTGTGTGTCATGCAAAGAGGGGGGGGGGGGGGGGGGGGGAGCAAAAAAGTATACTAGCGGATTTAGGGGGGAGAGAGATAGGAGCGACAGAGATGGAGGGAGGGAGAGAGAGAGAGAGAATGAAGGATCAGGGGATGACTTTGTTTTGGTTTACTGCTTATTACCATCATAATCCTTTGTCCTGTTTTCCACTCTGCAGTCCGGGCACACCTCTCGCCTCGTCTCTGCGTTAGACACTGTGATTGCCTCGTATTTAAGAAGCCTTCTGTGAGCCCCTGTTTCGACAAATGCTTTTCCAATACCAATCACAGCTGAGTGCACCTCATTTGAATCTGTGAAAGGGGTTTTGATTCCATCAGCAGAATGCTCCACCAAGCGCGGCACAAACCATTCAATATTGTGGCAACGTGTGAAAGCCTCAGAATATTCTCACCTAGTATATGCATACACTGTAAAGGCTTTAAAAAGAGGGCTGCCAAGCCACTTCAGCCCGTGTTGTTCATTAATCCCCCTTTTATTCTCTACACAGGACCTCATTAGCTGTTCTCCTTTATGGCATTTGGAAACTGTAAGTTGTGCTCCATATGACTTTCAAACGTGCAATGAAATACAAGCATTTTACTGATCATAAACTTTGATGAGGGAGGGAAAGAGGCTAATTGTACACTCAGTTCTAGTGTTTATATCACTTGGTCCCCCTCTAATGTGTATGTATACATTAAGTAGGCCTGCATTTTTATTGCAGCTGATTGCGAGTGGTACACACCAGCTGCTGATATCTCCACCTCAGCAGCTTGTTGACCTTCAAACTTATCAGTGCATATCTTTTGTAAGAGCAATTGCCTGCCTTTTGGTCTTTGAGGAGTTTGGATAATGCATCCAAATTAAAATCTTTTGTACATCCCAATGCTTGATTGCTTGAGTGCCACTGAGAGTTGTTAAACATTAACGCTGAAGGACTTCCTGATTCCCAAAGTCATTTTCTCCTTATTATTGCGGCACGTATTAGTACTTCTTCTTTTCTACACAGACTTGCCACAAAACTGTCTCATGGTTGGCTCAAGAGACAGGTCAGGCACATCTTCTTATATGTATCACTGTGTCCTTGTTCATTTAATGTACTTTAGTTTAGACCTGACAATATGGTTTTCACGCTGTGCAAGGTGGAAATGGCTTATCACAGCAGCAATGATATACTAGGAGTATCTACATGCAAACATGCAAAATGTGTTTCTGTTAGCAGTAACACTAGTCACCCAAAAGTGATTTTAGTAGCCCAATGTCTTCACTGCTGTTATGCATCACGTTACAACGTTATTCGGCCGATTTATATTTTCTGTTCATTTTAAACAGCTATGTAAGAAAACTATTTAAACTAACATTATAGACTGCAGTAAATTGTTTAAATTACTTCAATTATTTGCCTTGCCCACAGATGCTAATATACATTTGCCAGTGATTAACTTAACTGGATATTATAGAGATTAAATAATTCCGTGTGATAATCATTTTAAGTAACCATTTTACCTTTCAAGTGAAGTACTAAAGTAAAAATATTGATTCTCCAGTTCAGGGAAAAGGTCATGACATTCAGGGATACAATTAATCTGTGTCACAGCAATCCTTTTGAATTGTAGTGCCAATACTTTTCTGATTAAACATCTGACCAACAAGGTATATTATTAATATCATAAACACAGAAGCAACGTGGAAATTAGACTCTTTTAAAAATATGGCGCTGTTATCATTGCTCTAATGTGCTTTGTGTGTCTTACAGGATGAAGCAAAGCGGTATGGAAGATTTTTCCACAAAAGAAACCCAAATCCATGCACACCCCAGAGGGCTTCTGAGCTTTCTGACAGCATCTTACAGATGATCATCAAAGATATGAGAGCCCTTGCTTTTGTGGACAAGTATTGCCAACTAGGCATACGGTACTTAGGAATCACCTGCCATTTCATTAATCAGGATTGGGAGATGACGTCATACAGTCTGACCACAGTGCCACTTGAGGAGCGCCACACAGCAGACAATATTGCTGGCTGGGTGGAAAAGGCATCAGAGAAGTTTGGTTTCTCTCTCAGTGATATACTAGCTGTTGCACATGATAATACTGCCAATGTGGTGGCAACTCTCAGGATCTTGATAGAGAAGCATGGAGTTGCTTTACACCGATGTGCTGGCCATACACTTCAGCTAGTGGTCAACCACGCTCTGAAAAATTATTGCAACATAAACAACGCACTTGGAGCTGCAAGGTGCCTTGTTAAGCATTTCAGGAAGAGTGAGATGGCCAGCAGCAAGCTCAAAAACATACAAAAGCTATTTTTGGCACACCTGAGCATAAATTGATCCAGGACGTATCTGTAAGATGGAATACTTATTATTATAAGATGAGTCGCCTCTTGGATCAGCACTGGCCAGTGAGCTATAATGCCTAACTATGTTCTTATGGGCTAGAGAGAGAGGCAGATGTGTGCATATGCCGGAGTGTATGTCTTACTGAAGGTTCAAAGTTCATACGAATAAGAATGCACTAGGTTTTGTTATTCCTGATTTGTCATTCAAATTCTTATTATTCATTATGTAGACATTTTATTTACTGTAAGTTGGTGTACTTTTGGGTTGCTAAATGCACTTGAATTTTAAATCCTTTCATTTATTTTGTTAATGAAGTGTAAATTACCCTATATATTTGAACTGAACAAGAGCTTGCTTTAATTTTATTTTTGGAGAGATTTAAGTTGGTCTGTAAAACAGATTACCAGTTAAAACCGCAATATTTTATGTAAAACTGCAGAGCATACTTTGTTTCGAGAGACAATGGTTGAATAAAAGAAAGAAATATTAACGAGTCCAAAGTTTTTTGGTATTTATTTTAAGTAAAAACATTGTTATATTAATTGACTAAGAAAATATAATCGATAGGTGCAGCCCTCATTTAATCTCATACATCCACATGATGAACATGCTAAAATGGTAAAAAGCAGTTTTTCCAATGGACTGCATTGATCAATTCAGGCAGAATATGGGCACAGGCTTATACAAACCTTTATAGGCTGAACGATAAAGAAACAGGAGCCGTATGACAGCAACAGAGACTGAGTGAAGAAGGGTTGTGAAATTAAGCATTTGTAGTACTTTAGCCTGAAACTATGTTGGCATTAGTTCACAGTCATGTTTTTGTGTGTTTGGCTGTATTTCATGTAAATTCAGTTCATCTTTTGGGTAAGAAAGCATTTATTCAAAGGACTTAGGGACATGTACCTGAATGAAAGGAGTTGGTCAAACAATCTGCAAATCTGGAGTTACTATTTTCTATACAGGAAGGGCAATGAATTGAAATGGGGAAATAACTGAAGGCATCAAAACTATGTAGAAATTATGTAGTAAACAAAAAAGTGTGAAATAACTCCAAACATGTTTTTGTTGACAGCGCTGCAAACCCTTGGCCTTCTCTCAGTGAGCTTCATGATGTAGTCACCTGAAATGGTTTTCACTTCACAGGTGTGCCTTGTCAGGGTTCATTTGTGGAATTTCCTGCCTTCTTAAGGGGTTGGGACCATCAGTTGTGTTGTGCAGAAGTCAGGTTGGTACACAGCTGACAGCCCTATTTGACAACTGCAAGAATTAATATTCTGGAAAGAACCAATCAGCTAAGTAAAGAGCAATTTTCCAGACTGGCTGACCTTCAGTCAGAAAATTGCAAAAACTTTGAATGCATCAAAAGTTTGGACACACCTCTGGTAGTGTATGTGCTGCAGTTAGTGCTATTCAACATGCCAAAATGAAAAATATAACATCTTCATCATTTGCAGATTCGCAACATCTACTATCTGAACTCAGAGTGGCAGAGTGTCCGGCTGCTGCCTCAGCAGCAAAATAGACCCACAGATGTGTGCATGACAACGGTCAAGTTACTTTTTTGGTCGGATTTAAATTCCTACAGCTGTTTTCACAGGTCACACAGTTGGTGTAGTGGTTAGTACTAACAAGGGCCTGTCTGCATGGAGTTCGCATGTTCTCTCCATGTGTGCGTGGGTTTTCTGCATGTTTTTCGGTTTCCTCCCGCAGTCCAAAAACATGCAGATTTGGGGATTACTCTAAGTTGTCTGTAGGTGCCAATATGAGAGTGGATAGTTGTTTGTCTCTATGTGTGGCCTGTGATGGACTGGCAACCAGTTCAGGATGTACCCTGCTTTTGCCCTCTGTCAGCTGGGATTAGCACCAGCGACCCTCATGTGGAGGATAAAGCGGTAGAGGGTGAATGAGTCAGCTGTTTTCTCAGTTACAGATAATATATTGATTGTATGCCTGGGCGATTTGGCAAGATCATGATAGATTTTTTTCAATTTTTTATCACGATAACTACCCCCACCACCGTCATCACTCCACCAATACTCCACAGACATCACCGTTTTCTTTACTTAATGAACAGTTTTAATAATTATTACATTAACAATGCTGCAGGTGTATGAGTATTAATACAGCAGTCATCCGTACAGTGGGATCAACACCCAGCTAAACCTTCTGTTATTTAAAATCTAATATGTTACATCCAGTAGCCGTTTGTCAATGCAAACTGCTTATTTGTCTGATATTTGATAGAAACACAAGTCTGGCAATTTGATTGAGATTGAGTGTGGCTCTCTTTTATTGTCTGCTGATGAGAACAAAGCACACAGCAGAGGAGCAGACAGCTCACCATGAGATGCAGTTATCGTTGTCTTTCCATGGAAGTGGATCATGTCTAACATCACTTCTGCTACACTCGGGTCCACTTTCAGCCACTACTCAGAGTACACTACTCTACTCATTTCTTTCATAACCTTCCCCAGAAACTCACAAACTGAAGTTGTGCAGGACAAGTCTGACTGATTGCCTGGTGATGTGTACATTTCTACCATGTGTGCTCCTCCTGTCCTCCTCGTCCTGGATTTTACCACGATCACTAATCATGATCGTATAATCGCCCAGCCCCAATTGATTGTCATCATGTGTGTTGATCTCTAGATATTATATTGTTACTTTTTTGCTTTTTGTACGTTGATGTGTGTGTTTGGTTGTTAATATTTAGAATTTCTGTTTGTCCATTAATATATCTTTGAGATCTGCAAAAGAAAAAATCTGTTTAGCTTCATACAAAGAGCACTGGAGAAATTCTGAATATACACCATTCACACCAAACCATACTTTCATTAAATAGATCTTAGGGTTAGGGTTAAATATATCTGGCTTATGATGAGCAAGAAAATAGATCTGCCTGTTGTATTTCCTAGCCATTGCAAAAACAGGGTCTACAACTTTGGGGGTCAAAAGAATAAAACCATCTAACAATGTGAAATGACAGTGTGGTACACATATAATATGGACTGCATACATTTTGTATCAAACACAATTTCATGGTTGACATGGCGAAAGAGGATTAACACCCAATTTATATACCTTTAAAGGAAACAGACTGCTAATGCTGTAGCTCCTAATCCTCCCAAAACTCCAGGCAAGGATGTGTTCTGTCTGTTAGTTTGACTTCGGGTGTGTTTGCCGGTCTGGTTAGCTAATGAGTAAAGCAGTGACTGAGGCTAGAGGGAAATCAAGAATTGTTGTACCCAGCAGCTAAGAGAGGGACTTCACAGTGTCAAAGGATTACATACTGTGGGGCTAACAGTACTAATGGCTCTTCTTTTGCATTATGATAATTGCCAAGACAAAATTGCCACCTAATTTCCCCCTGTTTCTAATTATTGGGCTATTCAATGCAAGCAGGCAGTGGGAGAGAGCATTGGCAAGCAATTAAACTCCAGCAATTATGGTTCTATTGTAAGGCTCAGCTTTATAGAGGATTTGTAGGGCAGAGAGTGATTGCTCTCTGATGGAATTAAATACAGGATAAATTTGGTGTGGACCTGGGAACAGACCTCTTTAAGTTCACTGAAACCTGAAGTAAGTCTCTAAAGGAGGTCACTTGCCAAAAAAATAAATAATAGCTTCACCTCGTTCACCTTGGCCACAGGTCCGGTTTCAGCAAACACAATGAATGCACATGTTTGCAAGCAAACAACCCCACCTACATCCCCCGCTGAAAAAAAGTTGCAAAAACTGAATATTTCCAAGAATTGCACAGAATATAAGGCATACACCAAGGCCGGGAAGTGAAATGTCCGGTTAATGTCAGACGGTTGCATCCAGTGAGATCTGGAGGTACAGCCCTGCCCGATTTTGCACCTATGTGTGAAATTCACAAGGCCAGATGTGACGTGGGGTGGGTCAAGCTGGCCCAACCCCAAACGACACAGAAAGTAAGATGCAGAAAAAGTTACCATTAGATACAGGTACCTAATTTGAGGTTCCAGTACCATTTAGTGAGTCCAATGTGATGGGTGAATATGTACACCTCTCCAATGAATGAGACAATGGTAAAAATAGTTTCTAACTCAATAACTGGTTAGAGATCTGTTGTTGTTATGAGAAGTAAAATCAAACAAACAAACAAATAAATGACCTCCACCAAAGAGGATGCTCTCAGGTTTTTCTAGTTTATTATGAATGTGTGGTGGTACATATTATGGGTCTGAATCCAAGATTCAGCTTTTCCTACGTGGTATTCTATTTGCCAAAACATGCTCAAAGGATTCAAAGTAAAAGATGTTACTGTTAATAATTTCAGACTTTTGTCTGAGACAAAATCACTCTTCAAACTTGGGAAGCTACTGCAAAAAAATAACCATTTTCATAGATAGACAGACATCATTATTAGATCCCAAATTAGGCTGGTTTCACAGAAATCACATTCATGGTACTCCAGGTTTGGATTCTTTCATCTCATCTCATCTCACCTCATCTCATCTACCACTTTGTCCTCCGTGTAGGGGTCAAGGGGGATGGGTTTAGATTTTATAAAACAGTCACACCAATGACATTCCCTTTAACTTTACCTCTATCTACTGTTGGATATTAATGATGATGCACGGCTCTTGGGTTTGTCAAAAAATGTGGTATGGTAAGCAGCATTAAATTCCCAAGTTGAAAGCTACAGAATTAGAAAAATACTTGCTCAATCTTTTTTCCTTTTAATTTTAACACGGACAATTAATTGTTGACAAAATTGATCAATTTTTTTTTCTATTAAGTCTATTAACTTTTAGCCTGAGGCCAGACAAAACAGAAGCACCAAACATAAATGCTATTATCAACTGCTGCTGCCAATTTAAATTTGTTGTTGTTAATCAAGCTGTGTGCAGTAATAAACCTAAAAAAAAAACAACACAACCATTCAGCTTTGCCCAGTACAACTTAATACCAAACAAAAGTGCCAGCCTTTTATATTAAACTGTCATATTAAAGACAAAACTTTTCACTGCTGGTGTGAAAGCATTGTAAAACTTTTTGGTTGATGAAGCTTAAGACATCACTTTCACTGACAGGTCTCATAAATCAAGAGTTGTCATGTTTGGGTGTTTTGTTTTTTTTTCTTCTTTCGAATCTACCATATGTTTCAACTTTTTCCACATTCTCATCCTGGGATTTTTTTTCAACTTCTGGTAAGTTTTGGCTGACAGTCAACTGTTGACACCTGCCCAATACTAAAGATCCTATAAAGCGAATTCAGCATTTCTTAGATTCACACATTATATACTGTATATATCTTAGCAGCCACGCCCCACCATCTCAAAGCAGAGAATTTTAAGTGATTAAAAATCTTTTATTTATTTATTTTTTAAATCACCCAAATTTGTTAAGATGGTCACTAAAACATTTACTGTGGGGTGACAAATCACTTTAGCACTGGCTTTCTTCCAATACATACAGTAGTTCCATACTTAATTATGAAGACAATATAGCTTCACTTATTTGAAAACATTTAGTAGACAAGTAGTAGTAGTCAAGAAACTGAAGATTACAGAGTCAGGCAAATTCACGTAGAGAACAGAAAGTGACCAAATGGAATGTCAAGGGTTTGATCCCGTACTACCTTAGTCTATATGCCGATGTGCCCTTGGGCAAGACACGTAATCCCAAGTTGCTCGTAATGGCTGTGCCAGCAGCATGTGAATGGATATAAAATATGTGTGATAGAAAAAGCACTGCACAATGCGCTGTATAAAAGTGTGAGTGAATGGGTGTGAATGGCAAAAACAGTGTAAAGCAGCTTAGAGTGGTCATCAAGTCTAGAAAAGTGTTAAATATATAAAGACAATTTGCAATTTAGAAACAATAACAGCACCAATAAATAAATAAAAAAATTTTTTTTAGTTTTTATAAACCTATTCTATGACCCTCAAGGTCACAGTATGACAATAAAATCATAAATTATGATTGAATAGCCTGTCTATTTAAAATATATAATACTGTACATCTGCAGAATACACACCCCCTATAATATGAGCCTCTTGATCCAAATACTAAAGATCATGGTTCAAAAGTGTTAAGTCTCTAAGCTTAATTTATTGATATGATAGCAATGAAAGTTCAAATAGGAGAACAAAATCCCTGACAGTGATGTGTCGCAAAATGCAAAGATTCAACACAGTTCACTTGTGGTTGGATGATGCAGTTACAGAGCAGCAGAGCAGAGAGCACAAAACTGACAGCCAAATTTAATTTATGTCTATGACCAAGGACAGATGGTAAAAAAATAAAACATCAGCAAATTTGCTATTCTGACCTGTGTCAGCATCACTGCTGAATGTTTTCTAAACTCTGAATTGGTAATGATATTTAAGCTTTTTAGTGTGAGAACTTGAGAGCTTAGTAAACTTAAAACCATCTCAGTGCATATTATTGTTCCCCTTCACACATCTGGCAAATTGAGTAGGATAGGACCTCAACCCCACTTTAGACAGTATTTTTATACATTTAACCCTTATGTCCACTACCTTTGGTGCCATCCCTTTCCCTGCTTCTGCCTATATTCCTCTTTCATGTGTGTCATCAAAGTTTCCTGCCACTGTGTGAGACATATCTGCATTGCAGTGCCAAGAGGAAAGTGGCTGCTGAAGGAGAGGAAATGTGTATGAATAGCTAGAGACAGAGATACAAAAAAAGAGAAAAGAGAGGTCTGACCTGTCATTTACCAAAATAATGGATGCCTGAGTGACAGAAAAACATAACTTGATGCATCATTTGGTATATTAAACCACTGCGGCTTTATTTATTTATTAATTCATTGCCTCTGAAGCAAATGTATGCCTTTTGAATTTAAATATATAAAAAATTAATCTAATAGAAACAACAATTTGCACCACAAAGTGCTGCCACAGGGAAATTACAGTGAGGGTCATCCACCCCCACCTCCCTGCAAGCCTCTGAGCCTCCCTGTTATTAATGGCATCATCATTTTTCCTCTGCTCACTCTATTTCCCTTCTGATAGTATGGCCTGCTTCATCGTGTTCTGCCATGTTTCTGTAATTGCTCCAACAGCCTGCCTTATGCTGAGCATATAGTTTTTGTGTGTGTGTGTGTCTGCCAATCCAGTGTGCATGTGTGTTTAGTGTGTTACTCTGTCCCCCACAAGGGCCGGCTGTGAGTTTGTGGGGCAGAACCAAGCTGCAGGCGAGCTCTACACGGAGCGAAATGACAGCCTCCAGGCCACCATTGGTTGATGACCGTGAAAACACTTGCGGTCCACGTAAAGTGAGCAACCGGCTGTCACAGTGAGGCACCGCACTTATGTGCAGCCCTGACAACAGCACCACAACAAGCATCTCTACATTTATACTCTCAAATGCTCTAACAACAAAGAGACAGACCTACATACACAACAGCAACCATTACAGACATCTGAGGTATATATAAAGCAAGATTTGAGCAAGACATCACCACTACTATTTGCCACGGTCTTTGAGAATAAATGCTTTTTTCTGTACTTAAATTATGGTGTCCAGGAGAGAAGGCTGAGGGTGATTGCAGAATGTTGGAAAAGAAGGGGGAATTAAGCCAGCACGAAAGAATACCTAGACAGTCACAGATGCCAGCCAAGGTCAGATAAAGTGAGAAGTAAGTACTTAGAGAGCTACGGGAGCAGAGGCCAACTCTGTGAAGGAGGTGTGAAGGAGTGAGTGACCAAGCGTGAGCACCACCTCTTCTCTACCCATCATTAAATGAAGCCACTTAAAGGGGAAAAAAGCTCTGCTCAAAAAAAGTCAATACATGGCACTTCTGCAAAGCCCTGATGGTTTTATTTGGCCATCTGTAGAATAGTTTCATCTTTGATGGAGGAAAAAAAAATGCTGTGAATATGCGTCTAAAGGCACTTTTCACAGAGCCTTGAATTTTTGCTCACAATATGAATTGCTTTATTTATCATGTTGCTGCCAGAAAAATCATTCCTTAAGTTCAACTGAGAAGCAATGAATGATGTGCCAAGATCATATAGTAAGTAGAGATGATGGCCTACTTGTTTTATCATCAATTTTTGACCTCTCTGTGTTTAAATAACACTTTTTTTTTTACCCCCTGCACGTTTGCATTCCTTTCTTGCCTTTTCTCGAGCTCACTGCAAGCACACAAACACAGTTTATTATGCGGTAACATTACCAGATCCCCTTAGGCAGCTGTGCATCTCTGTATGACTGATGAGGGTAATTTCTCCCAAACAACAGAATGATCACTTTGGTGTTGAGCACTACAGACCCTCCCTCTTCCTCCTGTCTTCCATCTTTCCTGTCTCCTTTTTAGCTTGCAACAAAAAAGAAAGCAAAACAAAGATGCTTCTTACTAGGTCTCTTGCAGTGTCTTGAATGGTACCAGAGTCAGGGTAATAGCTCTAACACATGGCACATACAAGTAAAAACAATATGCAAAGTTTTACATTGCAAGAAATCACTTGGTTTGATTTTCAGTGATACCTATTCAATCTAATAGCAAATAAAACAGTTCAAATCCAGTTTCCACTTTGTGATTTGGAGTTAAAGGTGGAGGGGTTCCCTTTCTTTCTTTATCATATGGATCCAATATAATTCTCATGCCACTCTGGATTAATTTCAAAGTAAGAACCAATTTAAGTAAAAATGAGTTTGTACTGTCTGTGTACTAGTGTATACCATGGGATATTGTACAGAGCAGTTAGCAATAGTCTGCCTCTCTCTCTCTTGGACTGATGCTGGTTCAGCATCAGTGGTCTGTCTTTAACTATTATCCCATCTGTCAGTCACACACAAAAACAAATCCACCTGTCGGCCAGGAGACTGGACTGAACACGGTGATTCTACAGCTGTCTGAGCTTGACTTGGTACAAAATGGAGAAAGTCGGCGCCCTCCACTGGTGATGGAAAGCCCATTAAGATGCTTATTACCGCACCTGTCAGCCCCATCTTCTCACCTGCACAGATCAGCCAGGCTAATGAAGACCGTCACTATTCATACAGCACCTTGAACATGGAAGTCATGCCTCTGTGCTTTCTGTGGTCCTTGTGTCCTTGATCACAAGGGCTCTTGAGCCTTGTAACAAACCAAGCGTTAAGAGACAGACATTCTTACCGTGCCACTTGATTGCCTCAACAATGAAGCTATTAATGCCGCATTATGTAAATTATAACGGTCACAAACATCTAATAGGATAAAGGCTAAGTACAGTGCAATTTAATGCTGCTGACTTTCAAAGGCTCTTTGAAGGATGTTTTCAATTATAACAGAGCTAATTTAATTCATTGTTTCATAGCTGAAAACGCATTTTTAAAGGGTGACTGAGTATCTATTTCAAAACTCAGGTTTAATCAGTCATGTACATTGAACACTGGAACGTCCTCTAAAGAGATTGACAAAGTTGCCGGGGATCTGTGTTCTAGGTTTTAAAGGGACATAGTAGCCTTCCCTTCTCTATTCCTCAGATAGCAGGCTTCAGTTGCAGAAGGGAGGGTGTTCATCTAAAAGATGAAAAGAACTGCCCCTTTAAGAGGGCTGTCTCCCCTTTCCCTCATGCTCCCCCTCAACCACACAGACACTCCTCCTGTGAGCATTTGTGAGGCAGCTTCTGTCCCTTATGTCTCTTTGTAGGGAACAGAACAGACTTTCCAGAGCATCACTTGAGACAAAACAGATCTCTGGGGAGAAAGCCCCAGCTGCAGTCCTCAATGCATACCTGACCTGAACTTCAGTGGATGCCCAGATAGACACAAGGACAGGAGACGCAACCCTCTGAAGCTGGAGTAAAACATCCAAGAAGTGGACCTTAACAGACGGACAACCCAAGAGATCACTTTTGAGTTAAAATCGACATAATCGTCAGATCAAAATCAGCAACGCTGGACTGGATCGCTAAGAAAAAGGTGGAGTCTTAATTTGAGCTTTAAGTTTCTCTGCAGAAAAGTTTGGTTAAAAAGATGAAACAAATACATAGAAACTTAGAGTATGAAGAAAAAAAGATAATTTAGTTAAGAATTTTTCTATGTATCTTCAGAGCACTTTTCCAAATATTCACTTGAGGTAGGAAATTGAGATACTCTTTAAAGAATATCTGAAATGGTCCCGACAGTGCTCCTAATTCACCAGCCAGGCGTTTATCTTATTTCTCCAGCTCCTTCTGAGAGGGAGCATTAAAGGCTTCATTGATAGTGCTCTAGGGGAGTGGGTAATATTTCTTATATGAAGTCTTGAAACTTTATAGCTGTTGACTGGAGAGAGAGAGAGAAATGTGCAACATTTAAGATAATGACGCTGAGCTGTTTTCAAGTGTGTCTGGACTAACACTGCAACAGAGCATTGAGGACAGTAGCTATGTTCACAGGGTGTGGAGTAGTCACTGGCCAAAACCAATACCTGACCAGAGACGCAGTCAGGCCCCACCCAGGACTTGAGGTGAACACGCCGCTTCAAATGGAGAATGTAGTAGCACCAGAGACCTGTGCTGTCTACCGGGGTCACACTTACAGCAATGCTATCCAGTCAGCAGTGGTCAATGCCCCCAGTCCTCTGAAGCCAGCACCACTAGCAGTACCTCCCCCAGCACTAAAATTAGGGCAGGACGGGTTCAAGAAAGTCTGCCGAACTGAGGAGGACAGTCCCTGCCCCTTTCCAGGATTGGCCTCTGGGGTGCTGGAGATGCGTGTGAAAGAAGGAAGTAAGATCCGCAACTTAATGGGATTTGCCATGGCACGTATGCAAGGAGAGAAATGTGAACGTGAGAGAGGTGTGAGTGGTGGTGGACTGAGGCAAGTGGTCTTCAGTGGGTCGGGTCGTGCAGTCACAAAGACTATCACCTGTGCCGAGATCATGAAACGAAAAGTGGGCTCTCTGCACCAGCTGACCAAACTCCGGTACAAGGTAGTCAAAGAGGTGTGGGAGAGTACTGAAGGGAGCACATCTGAGATGACGGTGCACAGGACCGTGCCCTCCATCAGCATCCTTCTTTCCAAAGACCCCCTGGATCCACAGGAACCAGGCTATCAACCCCCAGAGACTGTTAGTGCTTTGTGGGAGGAGAAAGAGGGTGCTGAATCTGCTTCACAGACAGGATGCAAGAGACCTCTAGGACCTTCATCGTACAGCAGTTTCACTCACTGTAAGAGAGTGTGTTTGGGAGAGGGAGTCTCTCTTCTCCCTCCTCACTGACTGGCTGAGCTGGTGTCAAACAGAGAGGAGAGGATTGAATCAGAGTTCATTTGGAGCTGCCCTCCACTCAAGCACAATGCTGAGACAATCAGAACACTCACTGAGACAGAACAGTGCTTTTTCAAAAGAACTGAGCACCAATTCCAGCCTCCAGAGGTCAGTTTGACTGAGCCCTAAAAGCTTGCCTCTGTTCATTTAGCATTTAAGGGATGTTTTTTCTAGGCACGTTCAAAACATTATCGCACCAACAAAGAGTGATGATGAGTGCTATTGTGCTATAAAATCTATAACAAATTTACATCCCATTTCACACCCACAAAAGAAAGAGCCAACAACTGCACAGGTTCCAGATTGCAGGTGGCAGTAAACTAAACCTACAGCCTGTGGACAAAATCATTTATTAGAATCATGTTACAATCACCTATTCTTCTCTTAGTTGTAATCTAAAAAAATCACAAGGTAGACCCATGAATATCAAGTTTTTAAAAAAGAAAAAGAAAAAAAGTGAAGCCATTGATTTGGAAAAAAATACAAAACATTTTTTGCCTGATTATGAACTCATGAAAACAAAATTAAATAAAATGTTTCCAATGGAAATTTTGTTTGGTATTTCGTCTGTCTTATACTGAATTTGAAAAGCTCTGATTGAACAGAAAATCACAGTGTGCTGTTCTTTTGATAAGAATAACTGCAGTGATATTTGTCTGCAGGAAAAAAGCAGATTTAATGACAAAGCTGTTGATAAGGCACAGCTCCTAAACCAACGCAGCCTGACATAAATGCCTAGAGCAGAAATACAAGCACAGATTATCATTAAGATAACAACATAACATCACACAACACAGTGGAGAAAGAGATTAAAACTAGGCTCCACAGAGCTGAACACAACACTGTTTCTACAAAATATGAGTCGAGGCAACGAGCTACACTCCTTTCAGCTTGTTGGCCTCCCCACCATATATATTGTGTAGTGCAGTCTGTTCCTTCCACTATATACTTATCAAACAGTTTATTAAGCAAAGTAATACGCTGGACATCTCTCCAGCTGACATTTCAGTAAATTACCTTACTGCATTTTCATACCATTTAGATACCATTACTTACTTGCAAAAAATAAACTTTTGAGTAATGGTGAAGCTTAACTGGATGCTGCACACAAAATTCAAGCACAGTGGAAGGAAAATAAATTGCTAAAAGTATAGATTTTGAATTTTATGGATGACAATTGTATAGAAAATTCACCCTAAAGAAGACAAAAAAAACATTCCGGAGAAAAAAAAATTAACCAAATACTTAAAAACTTTTTTCTACTTAATTGTGTCTTCTAGGGGTTTAATAACTTAGACAAGTGGAACCTTGTCTAAAGCCTTTACTGGTGATCTTAATGAAAATCTACAAGCACAGATATCTGCCTCCAAAAGTAAATTAATCAAAGTGACTGGTAACTGGGGGGGGGGGGAATTCTATTAAAGTAGAGGAAAAAAGACCAGTCACTCACAGCATTTCTGTTCAAATTCCTCCAGAGGAATACAAATCACAATATTTCATACAGTGGTCAGCCACTACGTTATGCGTCCATGGCAGACATTGTGATTAACCTCCCTTTACAATCCCATTAAATGAATCAGAGCAGAGCAGAACACCCAAGGTTGAATAAGAAATGCTGCCACTGCAATACAGCACATACGTATGTAGCAAACTGTGTGTCCTCGAGACTGCTGGAAGGTTATCACTTCAGGCCGCTGTTATCAGAGAGTTAACAGCTTTCACCCAAGAGCCTATGGGACAGCCAGTCTGCAATGCAGGTCAAAAAGATAATACCGCAATAAGTAAATTTCAAATCGACCTGCATCTGTTATCATGTATTAAGAATTCTGGGCCAAGTGTAAAATGTAGTGGGGGTAATTAGGGATAACAGTATAGCATACCTGAGTGAGTGAATAGATAAAACATACTGACAAATGCATTATCCTGGAGCTAAACCCAATGTGGCTGGCACAGAATAGCATGGTAGAAGAGACAACAAAGTGCATTATAAAAATAAAAACAAGGTTATTCAAAACTTGAGAGTCCATTTAGCCAATAATATTTGTTTTCACTTTTGCAGTCAAGGTGGATTTGAAGGACACATGGACTTGGGTCCAAAATACATCAGATCTGGTTATGCACACTATGTTTATATTGACTACAGAGGATGTTTCAAATGTTCTTTTTCTATGAAACAGACTCAAATAAGGAAAATCCTTAAATAAAATTACAAATATAAAAAGGTTTAAACACTGAAATTGTTTGTGACAGGCACACTTTTTTGGGGGGGGAGCATTTCTATTGAGGATTTGGCAATGTTATTTTTCAGTGGGTTATCTGTCAATGCAGCATAGTTAAGATTCGGACTATATAAGAGCATAAAATTATAAAATAAAAAATATCACTCTTTTTACTTTTCAGTTACCTCCAAATATTTTGTTAAATGCTTATTTACCTTTTAAGACAATAAAGAATCACAGCACTATATTAACACTGGCCAATCATAGTAATCTATCATTCCAGTCACAACAGTAACCTTCTGTTTATCAAAGCCAATAACCGCATGCACTTACTGTGAATAAATTCATTTTGAAGTTAACATCATAAAAGTGCTGGCACTCTTTTTTCCCCCTTCTCTGCTGCTGCAGCAGCAGATGAGAGTGAGGTCTCTGGGATGGCGTGGGAGTTCGCTATCTCTCAGCCTCCAGATGGCTCCGTCTTCTCTTATCTAGAAGAATGGGTACTGCCTCAATTTTTCAACTCGCCTTATCTGGGAATCCTTTAAATTGAATATTTACTGAGCCTATGTTTTCTGCCTGTGTTAGCCTCTGAAGTCAACATTCCTCTTGCTTGTCAAGACGGGCCAAAAGGTTTTTCTCACTCATACACTCTCATTGTCTGCCTTGTCAAGTAATGGGGTAGTGATTGATTATGTGATTGCTAGAAGAGTATGGAAGGTTAAGCAAAAACAGGTGAAGACACATTCAAGAATGGCCATAGATGGAATAAATTCAACAATGCAGAAAAATCACATTCTCCCAAACATGAAATCAGGCTGACCTTTGTTTTATGTCACAGTGAATATTTATTTTCGAAATTGTCTATTGTTTTCTGTACAGTGTAAACTAGAAGTTAAGAGAATACTTAAGCAGCCATTGAAAACATCTTAGTGCAATATGACTGGCTGGTTTATCTGAATAAACAAGCCATGCCACAGCTACTCCCCGGTAAGTGTCTGGAAATGTCTTTTCAAAACCATTTTGTGAAATGCCTCCATGTTGGATTAATCAGCACAGCTGAGGATGTAATTGCTGTGCTGAAGTCAAAGCTGTAAGGGCAGATAATGAACACTGACTGCATAGCTGCCAGAATTCGGGGCAAAAGAAATTAGAAGTTCAGAGACCAAAATGTCTTTTGCATTCTTTCCAAAGCCCTGATAGAAAATGAAGGCACACCATATTGACACTAAATAGAGACCATTTTAAAGCAGCACTGCCTATGACTCTATGAATAGTCTTTACACGGTGGCATTGTGCTGCTGTACTGTAAATAAGAGACTGAAGTAATTTTAATTAGCCCCAAATATTTAAATAAATAGCAAATTATTTGCGCATTTCATAATTTTTAGAACTCTGCATGCAACTGTCACTTCATGTGTATTATGTAGGTATGATATTTTTTCATGAGAGATGGTCTCGTAAAGGTGGAGAATTCTAAGAAGGATTTATTTTGGCTGTTGCTGCCCTCTGGTGGAGAAAAAAATGACTACAGTATTATACCCATTCTTCCTCCTTGGAAAGGTTAGTGACTTTATGATTGAAAAGTAAAGCAGGAACAGAAAGACTAACCATGTGCACCAACACACATTTCAGAGGTGGGACACAACGGCCATGATGTAATATGACTAGCTGGATATGAATAGGCTCTCAGTCAGCATTTGCCCTCTGACCCCTCTGAGAAAATAAGCTCATGGGCAAAGTGTTGCTCTAAGGTGTTTAATACGGCTGAATGATTGGTTGAATGGTCATTATGACAACAGCTGGGTTCATGGGGGGGGGGTTACTTTCAGAACTCCTGGGTGGCACAGATTAACATTCATAGTCATGATCTACTCAGCACTGAGATTGAACATCTATTGCTTGTAGATGGTATCTGTGTAATTGGACCCTCCTTTCCACTGAGATCAATATCATTATTAAAAAAACAGCTTAAAAGTGTGTAAAGCAAATACAGTTTTTCCTATTCACACATTATAGATTAGGGATGCACATTTTTTGGACTTTTTGCTGATATCCTATTTAATTCCTAATTAATTTGGGATTGCTCGGGCCAATAACGAATACCAATTTTTATATACGTTTTTGACTTCTAAGTACAGTCTCTTCTGTAGTGAAATTACCATAATATTTTGCTATCACACGTCGCAGCAGATTTAGATATAACTTTCCTTGATTGAGCAAAATAAATATAAGTAAAAAAACTATGTAATGGCTGTTGTAGTCATTAGTCATATTTGCAGATGTTGGGTGTGTTTGTCAATACATATTAAAGCCAATATCTGCCGCTACCGATATTGTGCCAATAATATAATGCATCCTTGTTATTATACATGTTAGAAAATGGTGGATGAGAACATGTGAAAAACATTACAACCCCACACTTCTGCCCAGGATTTTCTAAGCATGTCATAATAATATGACTCACAGGAGCTATAGTTAGCAAATCAGCTCCTCAAATGCTGTAACAATATACAGTACTGTGCAAAATACGTCGGCCAGCTTTAGATTTGTTGCTTTAGCAAAGGTATCAGGCTTTCTGTCAGTATACTGAAGCCCACCGCCAGGCCTTCAAGTGAGGTGGCACAGTAGGAATAACCGCTGGGAAGTTCACTGGCAACATCCTCTGGTAATTACACAAAAACAAAGCTTAAAATCAGGTCTCACATCAGTGTTATTTATGACATGAAAGGATGCTGTTTGTAGCCAACACACATTAGTTTGCTGAGTTTTTTCTAAACCAATTAACAGGGTGCTGCACCCTCTCACCATAATGCAGACTGAGCATTGGAAGTTAACGTTTAAAAGTCTGGTTATGTTTTAACAGAACTAACGCTGATAATAGTCGTTGCTTTAAGTGCAACAAGACCGTGGTCAGAAATCATGAGGGAGATATTTCCTCCTTGACAGAAGCTGTAACTTTAACTTTTACTGATAAAAATATGTACACTTGGATTGAGCAGGAGGAGTCTGGGCATTTATTTCTTCTAACAAGCATAGAATGATTCACATTAGTGCCTTCTTTGTCTCGACTAACACTAACCATGCCTGGTCACCAGCTTCTGATGCTCCCTATCTTGCTGAAGCCACACAGAGAGAGAACACCTAAAAGCACTGCAGCTCCCTCACAACCCTTATCATTTATCTATAAGCGAATTATATTCAGACAGAAGAAATGCACAATGTTTGGCAGCCTAGCTATGGATAGTGTAAACTGATATTATATTTTTTAATTAATTTTTTTGTTGTGATGTTATCCAAGACTGTGTACTGCCAGAAAAGTGCCATAGTTTTGGACTGTGTACTGCCAGGCTTAGCCAACTTCCTGGAAGAAATCCTGTCTATAATGACCAAAATATTATTATTTCTTGATTAATTTACTGGAACACATCTAGCAAATATAGGAGACAATTATGCAGTTTTATAACAACAAGGATTTCAGATAAAAAAGTGTCAAGCATTTAGTGTGGCCTACCCTTACACTTGACCATTAAAACATCATGAAAAGTAGAAAAACTAATAATGATAACACAATATAAACTAGTCCACTTGTCTGTAGTAAATTTAGTAAATATTCATTTGCAATTGTTTCTAGTCAAAATCCCTGAATTCATGCTTTTCCTGTTCAAATACAAGAGAGAAACACGAGATGCGGCAGCAGCAAGCCGAGCCAAACTGGGCTGATGCACGTGTGCTGTTGCTGTCTCTTTGTATATCACTAATATAATGTGAGCCCAACAGGTGCTTGTCGCTGCTGTTCTTGGAGGATGCAGAGCAAATGGACTCTCTCCGCTCTCGCCACTATAAATGCAACATTCTTTCTGAGCCAAACATGGACCTTACCTACTGTATGTGTGTGTAAAGAATGCTGATAAGAAACATAGCTGCACCTGGTCTGTCATCAATTCAGTGTGCCACAGCCAATGACTGAAAATCTCCAAAAAATACTTACAAATTGACAGATCTATCCCCAAGGCTGCTTTTAAGAACTCTATTATGGACTTTTTTTTTACTGACACATGCAACAGCTTCCTGACACACTAGGTACTTTCATCCCTGTTTGTCAGTTGCTAATATTTGTTGTCATATGTTGTCCATGTTCAAAATGTCTGTGACTGCACATCAGCGGTGAGTGCATTGTAAACGTTGTTGTTTGTTTTGTTCCTTTTCAGCCCTCCATCCCCTTCCCTCAAGAGCCACCAATGCAAATAAGAAACAGTTCAATTAAATAAACAAACAAATAAATAAATAAATAACAAGGGGTCAATGTGCATGCTGCCAACTGAATAGTGAATAAGCTGCTTTTAAGGATTCATATATTTGTAAATCTGACTCTGAATGAGTCAGTGCCTCATTGAACCTCACTGCAAAAATGGTGTATCTGTGTGTTTATCTATCTATGTTCAGCTCCTCTGGCAAATACAGCCCCAGAATTTCAGAGCTGAGAATATTGCTAAATTTTAAAAATGTACATGATTTGAAATATAGCTTGAAAATGCTTACACATAAGAGACATTTTCCATGAATTTGCATTTACTTTACGCATAACACACTTGAAACAAGGAGCTAAAAAGCCCACTGTCCAAAAATCTATTCTACCACCACATACCTACCAATAATGTTTCTTCATTAAGATATTCATGATTAGAAATAACGTTATAAATAACTGATTGCTGGTAATCAATATATTTTTTTCTAAATACTGAGACAATATTTAGGTAATGTATTATTATTACGAGCAAAAAGGGACAAAATTTAATTTCAAATTCCACTGGTAACTGGGAAAATGTGCAACATTCTTGCTGGCGTACATACAGCACTTTGATGTGGGCAAACTTGGGGAAACTTCGGGAGTCTCAACCGCTTAGGTTTGATAAGCTCTAGACTTAAGCGTTGGTCGGTGACACAGCCTGAAAACTCCACCTTTATGGAGCTGGTAACTCATACTGTAAACATGACCCGTGTTTTGCCTGTGGGAGATGAAAACTCACCAATTATCTGGAGTTTATGATTGTCCTGCCACCACAGCGTGTAGTCGTCGGTCGGTCCAAATCCTGGTACGCCGTCTTCTTTCTCCCCGTCCGGTGAGTCATGGTGTGCCGTGCCAGACTACGGTGTCTCTCAACGTTGAACTTGCATCAGTGGCTCACCGTCATACCTGCGTTCTGTGGACACGCTCTTGCCCCGCGCCATTCCAGGTGAAACGTTCTAGGCCACGCCCACGCGTGACGTCACTATGTCATTTTTTTTTCTTCCTGAATCACTCACCGAAATACTGGCAATACGAAGCCGCGAAAAAGTTTGGTTGATTTTTTTTTTCTATACTTTTTAATTTATTTTTTCCCCCAATTTTATTTTTCCACAAATTTAAATGTTTTTAAATACACATTAACATGAATCATCCACATATGGCTTGAGGATTCACTGTCCCTACTATATGAAAACATTCATTCATTCATCTTCTACTGCTTTATCATCCACTATGGAAAGCCAATAGGGTCTCAGCTGACATAGGACATACACCCTGGACAGGTCGCCAGTCCATCACTGGGCCACATAGAGACACACAACCATTCACTCTCACTTTCACACCTACATTCACATCAGAGTGTCCAGTTAACCTCTGCATGTTTTTGGACTGTGGGAGGAAACCAGAGAGCCTGGAGAAAACCCACACACTTGAGGAGAACAAGCAAACTCCATGCAGAAGGGACCTTGTTCTGACCGGGTCGCAAACCCGGGTCTTCTTGCTGCAAAGGAGTGCTACATGAAAACATGAATCTGTCAGTTATTTTAATAGCTTGGTATTGTAGTGGTTAGCTGGGCTCGTGACCCAGTCAAAAGCCTTTCTACATGGAGATTGCATGTTCTCCCTGTGTGTGCTTGGGCTTTCTCCGGGTTCTCCGGTTTCCTCCCACAATCCAAAAACATGCAGATTTGGGGATTGGGCAAAGTGGACACTCTAAATTGACTATAGGTTTGGCCCTAGCAAAAGAAGATAAATAAGTATTGTATGCAAGATAACAGGTATGTTTACACTAATAAGCCACCACTCATTTTCGTTTGCACCTTCATGTTTAAAATAAAAACATCAATTTGAATAGCATGTATGCATGATTATCATGCAATTGACAGACAATAATATTGGCATTGGTATGTTTATAAATGGCAGAGGCACAGCCATCCTACTTGCACATGTTTAAAATAAAAACATGAATATATGAACCTGTGTATTATTTGAATAGCTTTGTATTGAATACGCATAACAAGGTATGTTTATACATGGCACTAGGCCCAGTTTAATATAAAAACAATTTTATGATATATATAT